>JADRCH010000082.1:5846116-5996212 GCA_019843965.1 Rhynchomys soricoides | reverse complement strand
CTTCTTCTTCTTCTTCTTCTTCTTCTTCTTCTTCTTCTTCTTCTTCTCTGTAGTCATAGAGTATGGAAAAACCATAATTGCTTTGAGTGTAGAGTGTTCCAGTCAAGAGAAACTACCTGAATAGTATCTCTGAGGTTGACCATAAGAAAAATAAAGATCAGAAGATATTAGAAATGTTCCAGGACATGAAAAGATAAAGGACATAGAGCACAGAGAACCCGATTGTTAGTAGAGAAATAGCTTTAAGAGCAAGGTAGCCATAGGCTTGAACAGTAATGGGAATATTTCAAAGAAATAATGGTATTGGGAAGAAAGAAGAGAATGTTAAGGAAACATCATTGAATAATTGAGGAAGAAGGGATCCATGAGCACTCATGACATATGAGGATAGCTTGGAAGCATTACATCATCTATTTGCAAGAAAGAAAAGTCAGGCATTCAAGGTTGATAGGAGGTTGATACAGTGGTTACTGCATAAATGTTGTTTACTGGTATCTGTAGTTTTCTCAGTGAGCAGACAGCAAGAATATCAAGTACATGACAATCAGCAAATAGACAGCTAAGATATGAGAATGAAAGAAGACAATGTAAAGAAGATTATCGGAAAAAGTAAACACAAGTCAATGAACCTGATTATAAACCGGAAATGAGATGCATCTGTAACCATGCTCAGTGGAGTGGGCATAGAAAGTCAGTAGCTGGTATCTGGGTATAACCAAGAATAATGCACCATCTGCAGTGGCTTCATGCATAGAATGTTGGAGCTTGTCATCATGTCAGGTACAGAAAAGGAAGCATGCAGGCCTCTGAAAACATTTAAGTGAGACAGAGACTGCAGGCATACACAGTTATGAATTTTGTAAGATATATTAATATTAATACTTTTGAGCAAAATAGTGAAATGTTACTGAAGTATTTCTACTTGAAATAGAGTACTCACATGGATCAATACACTGTGTTCCCATGTTTAGGTTTAAAGCTATCAAACTAAACAACAAGTCACAATACATTGGCCATAGGTGAAATGTGAAATTTGTTTCACACATGAAATACTCAAGATAAGACTTCTCATCAAGGTGTATAACAGTGGTCTCGGTTTCAGCAGTGTTGTGTAGCATTGCATACTATTCAGATGCAAACAAGTAAATATCAAGATTCAGACATGACAAAGGAGATTAATCCATGGTTGGTCAATTACAAAATGAGAAGAAAGGAGATCTGTATAGTTTATGGATCACTAAAGAAAAATATCTGGATGGAACTTATAGAAACAGAATGTGGGCATCTTCAGGAAGGGCTATTGGGCAGTTGGTGGCTGCTAGAAGAGGAATTTCATTTTCCTTTAGAGATTTGGCCTTTGGTAGACTATCCATTCTCTAGTGCGTATCTCTACACCTTTGCACATTATAAACAGCACTAATTTGACTTAGGGATTTAAAAAAAGAATATTCAGTTGGAAAAGGGGTATGGTGGGGTGGATATAAATAAGTTGTTCACATGTTTGTCATTCTCAAATAATAAATAAATATAAATATATTTAGAAATAATACTGTATTATATGCTTGAGATTGGCAAATAGGATGTACCTAAATGTTCTCACATAAGCAAAAGAAAGTACCCTGGTAGGCACCTCAGGCTATTAGTTTGATGGTCGTGAAGTTGAAATAACATAAAAAATTATGCAACTCGATCAAGTCATTATCCAGGCTTTAAATATATACAACATTTTTATTGGTTTATTGTGTCTTAGGGATAGAAACTATAATATGTTGAGCATTTATTTTAATATTTGAACATTCTGAAAATTTTCATTGCTTTTAATTAAAGAAAGAAACTCTCCTCAGATTTAAACTCAATATATAAGCAACTGTACTGGAAAATCTAAATTCAAGAAAAAAATTTGAAGGCTAACCATTTTGAGCTTCAGAGATATTATTATAGATATAAAGTGTAGGATCATAGACTGAATAAATTTAGTGGGGAAAAAAATCAATCCAATATATCAGATGACCTGAAAAAAAAAAAAAAAAAAAAACAGAGCTAAATCCTCTGTCATTACAAAGGACTCTGAGTTTAGAAAATGCCAAAGTAATGCAAGTTAAATGAGTTGACCCGGTTATTTCTCATCAAATTATATGAGAGATTATTTTAAGAGCAGGGTTGTAAGCTTCATGCTTCTCATGAGTAATTTTATGAATTATCTGACGTGAAAGAAGGTAAAATATAAAGACGATCACAGAATGGAATATGTCTTATATCTCTTCACAGGCATGAGTTCATTTATGATAGTTAATGATGAGGCTACTGGAGCACTATTCCCAAAACTGTGAATTCTCACACAATCTAGACTGTACTGATAGGCTGGAAATGGGCTCAGAGTTAGGAAACAGGCCTAGTGTATGGTAATGGAATCCCCATGTATCATGTTTAACCTGAGAATTGATGTGAACAAGGAAACTTACATAGAGGAAGAACTGATATCAGAATATCTTCGTGTGTGTGTGTGTGTGTGTGTGTGTGTGTGTGCACATATATATATGAGTGTGCATATATATGTGCATATACATATATATATATATATATATATATATATATATATATTCTGATATCAGTTCTTCTTCCATGTACGTGTCCTTGTCCACCTCAATTATATATTATATTATATGTGTGTATATGTGTATGTGTACATATATATATGTGTGTGTGTATATATATACACATATTCTGATATCAGTTCTTCCTCTATGTAAGTTTCCTGGTCCATATCAATTACATATATATATATATATTAGCATGTCTTTAGTTCCAATGTGGCTAGGTTTATTTTCATTTTTTAAAATTTACTTTGTACTGTGAGATTTGAATACTGGTAAAAAATAAATAAAGATTTACTTTACAAGGCCTAAAATTGGTCAAATGTGAGAAAATTAAAACAAACAAACAAGCAATCATTGCTATTTGTGGTAACATCTAATCATTTTTGGTAGGTAGGTTGGTTGGTTGGTTGGTTTCTCTCTCATTGGCTCTTCCCATCTGGATTTTAATAGACTTTTCTTGGGCACACTCTGTATACACCATTCTATAACAGATGTTCATGCCACACAGGAACTGAGTGTCTGGGATATACTTTGGGTCTTAAGTCTCCCATGAGCCCTATGCTAAGGGATACTGGATGTTCAATGTTCTTTATAGACTGTCACATCTTTAAGAATTTGGCTATTGGAATACCTCTGTGTCATTGGCAATGAACCCTCAGATGGATTGTGGGATCTAAATTTATTTCAGTCTTTTCCTATCAGCTATGGGGGAAGATGAAAATCCAGAACTGAGTTGGTTTCCTCAGACCTTTGTTGCAGTAACAGAAAGCCAACTATCCAGGTGCGCTGCTATATTGGAGTGTCTCCTCATTCATTCACAGTTAAGTGAATGGTAGAATTATGAATATAAAATGGACATAACAGAAAATCAAGGTAAAGGAATTTTACATTTTCAACTTCAAAACTGAAAATATTTTGCTTGGTTTCCATATGAATCCCTGGTGAACAGCATGTGTTGATACAGACATATATACTAGGCTTCACCCTTTCTTACTTTTTGTAGTCTGGCTTTCTGAAGGTTGTATGTTTCTGAAGGTGGCATTTTTCTCAGTTTTAATTCCTCGCTCCCTTTTGAGTGAATGACAATCCTCTTGTTATTTCTGCAAATAGGATATTTGCAAGAGTTTTCCATCAGTCCAGTTATATATCACTGTGGCAACTGACTCAGTATTTAAGTGCCGTTTCCTCCTGTGTAGGATGTTGAGCTGAGTCTTTCAACAGGATGATGAATTTCATGATTCATCCCTGCATGGGTGACGTTCTCCCAGGTTGGTTCTGATCAATCTTTATTTTTGACTATAAGAACGCCCACTCTCTGTTCACAGTACATTTTATCTCTTTTTCTCTAACTTTTTTTTCCTTTGCCTTGTAGAGAATAGAGTGGTTTTTCCTGGAACTGCTCAGAATGGGGGGATTTGAAGAGCTTCACCGGGAAGCAACATGACATGCTGTGTTCTTTTCAGAAAGATTGAAGGTTCCCCTACAAAATAAACATGTTAATTAGCTAATTTAACCAATCTACAGGCATGGTCCTTCTAGGCCACGTTAATAAAACTAGTTGGAACAACTTAGTGAGTCCATATCTCAAAATAAAAATAAAAATGGGCTGAGGATGTGGCTCAGTGGCAGAGCACGTGACTAACACGTTCATAACTTTGGGTTTAATCCCCAGTACTTTAAAGGGAAAACCTGTTAATGACATTATTCAAATCACAAAAGGTTATAACAAACAAAAGAGGGCATTGAGCATTAACCTACATCTCATTAAAGCAAAAAACATAAGCAATATAAACATTTATTCACTTGATGATATGTCTTAGTTTATATGAAGCAAATCTCATCAGCTCTTAAAGGAGCAGTCAACTGTCCACAAACATTGTAAAATGTTGTAAAACTACTCCGATCATAGCAATAAAGTGGAACAAGCAGATAGAAGGTATGTGAGGGGATCAATGCCTAACTATAACAAACACACTAAAGTTAACCTTGGAACACCATGCCCACAAAACACAGCTTTCTTCTTAAGTGCACACAGAGTTTAAAGGCCTGAAAAGGCACTAGGCAGCAAAAGAGATCTCAATATTTAAAACCAACATTCAAAGGGTCTTCACATTTCTACATACAATAAATGAACTATGGAAACGCTAACAATAAAAAGAATCCCATTTAAATAACATCAAAATGACTGTGTAATTCAGAATTAAACAAACTTGAACAATAAGGCTCCCACAAGTCTTCTGTTGGCTATAGGCATCACAGTGATGCAGGAAGGAGGTTACACTCTTGAGGACCAGAGGCTTCAATCAACAAATATCTCAGGATTAACCTCAGCATGCTCATCAGGTACTGGTGTACACCACTTACAGAAACTGTAATCACACACCCAGCTTTTCCTCAGTTCTTGTGCTTACTCTGAAGAATCAATGAGTTGGGGTGGGTGTCGATGGAGATAGCTTCTAGATTTGCAGCCTTTCGTCAAAGTGGATGGGAACAGGTGCTTGAGGTAGGCAGGAATTCTCACCTGACTACTCTATTCACACTTACTCATGTAGCTGTAGAACTGAACCTGCTGTCTGGAAGCTCTTAATAGAAGGCTGCCCCCGCCCCCCCCCAAAAAAAATCAGGACAAAATGATTTACTAATTTTCCAGCTCTTCACTAACCAACTACAAGTTCTTTTATTCTTTTTAAAAATTTCTTATTAATTTTTTCCTCTTATTGAAAACCTATTTATCATTCTTATATAATATATCCCAATTACGGTTCACTCTCCTTCTACACTGTCCAGTTCTCTACTTCCCCTCCCCTCTGGATCCACATCTTTTCTGTCTCTCCTTAGAAAACAAACAGGCTTCTTAAGTGATAATGATATGATTAAATCATAGAAGAAAAACCAACATGTTGAAATATGACAAAACAACAGAAAGAAAAGGGCTCGAGAAATGTACATGAAATAAATGTAGACACAGAAACCCACTGGTTCACATAGGAATTCCATAAAAACACAAACTGGAAGTCATGATATATACACAAAGATCCTATAGGATAAAATGAGTGGAAAATACATATATAAATGGTTATCAATTAAAAATAGCTTCTGGGTTAGGGATGGGGCACGTATCTTTTCCTTCCAGCTCTAGGACCCATTCTGGTGTATATCTGAGCAGATTCTGTGCACGCTGCCTCACTCTGTGAATTCATATGCCCATTGATCCTGTTGATTTACAGGGCCTTGTTTGCTTGTTGTTCTACATTCCTTCTGTCTCTTACCCTCTTTCCACCTTCTCTCCTGCAGGCTTCCCTGAACACTGAGAGAAGAGACATGGTAGAATTTTAGGTCTGACTGTGAAACCTCCGATGTAGACACAGCTTGACTTCTCTGTGTTCAATGAATTATATAGGTGTTGCATTGGCAATAGAACCTTTGCCATCGGTATGTGGGGAGCAACCTAAAATCCTGGCAACAGCCTTGATTGTTTGGAAGTTACCCTTTGACTCTTTTGGCCAACAATACTATTAAATGTAAACCATTCCTGATATTGCAAGTTTCATTTGGTGATAAGAGATATCCAGTTGGGGCTCTTTCTCCCCCATTATTTTGTGATTTCTTTTAGATTGTTCGAACCTTTTCCTGTATGAGGTTTTCATTATGACCCTCAATGGCCCTTACGTTGAGCTGTTTCTTTCCACATTCCCTCTCTCATCCCCTTTCTCTCTCTCACTCCCCACTTGGTCCCACCATTCCAGTCTCCCCCATCGATCTGTAACTACCTTATATCATTTTCCTAGAGAGATCTATCACCCCTCACACAGTCCATTGCTCTTTACCTAACTTCTGCGGTTCTGTGGATTATAGTTTGGTTATCATTTCCTTAACAGCTAACATTCTAATATGAGTAAATACATAGCATTACCAGTTGTTCTATTTTAATTTAGAAAGATTAATATTTAATGACATGCTATTTCAGGATAATAACTAATGTTTCAGCTTTAGAAAAACATAAATTAACTTAAATACCATATGGAGAAAATCTAGGAACTATACATTACCAACAGAGAGGGACAGGGTTAGGAAGGGAGAAGTAGTGGCTTGGGCAAACAGAATAAGGGTTATATGTCAAACACATGTGGCCTTCGACCCTCAGGATGCTTTGTATTAAAAGAGGTACTACAGAGTTAACTGAGCCAAGACAATGGGGCCTCACAGAGACTAAACCACCAGCCAAAGAACTTCATGGTCTGGGTATAGACCCTCTGCACATTTGTAGTAGATGTACAGCTTGGTCTTCACTTGGTTGTCCTAACAATTAGGGTGGGGCCTGACTCTGACTTTGTTGCCTGTCTTGGGATCCCTTTCCCCTACCTGGCTGCCTTGTTCAGTCTCAGTTAGAAAGGACTGGCTTAGTTAGTCCTGCTGTGACTTTTTTACTTGGCTTCTCCTTCTCTGAGAAAAAGGGGAGGGGTAAATCAGAAAGGGTAGGGCTGGGAGGACAGCTGAGATCTGTATGGAAAATAAATAAATAAATAAATAAATAAATAAATAAATAAATGGGAGTATTGAGCCATGTACAATCTCGAGAGTTTCACCTTGGAGACCGATCAAGAGCATCATTTTAACGACAAGATACAATGTGGCTTTTAAGTTATAAGAAGCAGGCAAAATGAAATGTTCTGTTTATCAGAGATTTAGAACACCACCCAGCCATGACTTTTCCTAAATAAGATATAATTCTTATTTAGTTATCAATCTACATCAGTTATGAAGACAGTTACGTATTACATCCAGATGGCTGCTTATTATTTTATCATGAGTGGACAGGTGGACAGGACAACTTTACAGAAATTGTGCAGCTAGCTTCCCAGATGCCCTATGAGTTAGCCTCAAGGCAGCCTCCTGTATATGGTAATCACTTGTCCTTCTTTACTGAAGACACAATAAGTAAACAGGAAAACAAATAACAGTTTCTCCAGGTATGATAGATTTCAGAAATTTCAATAATATTATGTGAAAGCTGTTCGGGTTCTGAGTTCTGTACTGTCACTAATGACTTAATGACCTGGGTACATGCTCTCATCAAGTATATGGACAGTTTTAATCAGAACCGTAAAGAGAATAACTACTTTCACTAGATAGCTAAAGCAAGGACTATGAATAATTTTTGATAGCCCTTTAAGGCAAGTTTTGTCTCCAAATGAGATGTGTTAAAATTGGTTTTAATAATTTTTGAATTTCAAATTTTAACTTTGGTTAAAAAATTGTAGTTTTAATATAGTTGTTATTTCTCCTTTTATTAATAATCATAACTTTCATGTAAGAGAAGTAATGCTAAAACTTAAAAACATAAACCTAGAATTCTATAACTAGCATGTGGAAGATTATATCAAGAAATATGGTACAAATAATTAAATTACACTTTTCTGCAATTCCACTGTGACACTAATATATTTAATAAAGTGTACCAAAAATGAAAGTCCAATGTTGACTTTAGGATATTAGTACTCATCTTTGGCAGAATTATTCTGCTCCTGGATAAATATTAGCAGGCATAATGATTTAATACTTTCTACTGCTTTCTTGGCCAACACATACCATAGTTACCAAAGGCCACTCAGACATATTCTTTGTAGTTTATTTTATCTTCATATTTTTGTGCCTTAACGTGGATTATAAGAATTAGAAGAAGTTACCTGGTATAACAAAGTGGAGCTATGAAAGGAGGTAGAAGGCTAATAGATTGTGACTTTATTAGAAATGATTGTCAGCAAATATCCATAACCATGACGATGACTAAGCTAACTGACTACGGGAAAAAGAAGGGGAGGTACTCACTTTTTTACATTGTGCTAAAATACCTTAATTGAATGCTCAAAGAAAGGAAGACTTATTGTGGCTGAATTTAGAGTTTTCAGTCCAAGGTCAACTGGCTCCATGTCTTTGGATCTATGATACAGCAGAATATTAAATGAGATAAAGGAGTTTGCACACCTCATTTCAAGTTGGAAGTGGGAAGGGAGGTACAGAGTACAGAATTTACCCTTTCAAGACACATACATAGTGATGGTGGCCCCCTCTTCCTCCACTGAGGCTCTGTATAGACCATTATACTATGACTCAACTAAAGTGGAAGTTTCTGGTTGTGTCAAGTGATGCAGACTCCCATGATCTTTTGCTGAGGCAAGACCTATGAGAGGACACATGATGTTTGGAGAGAGTATAAACAGGACTCAACAATGCGATGGCAGTGATGGAGCACTTTCATAGCTAGCCTTCCAACACTTCATTGGTCTCGAATCTTTGCTGATCTTCACTTCATTGAGAAAGACACAACAGAGAGCTTCTCCTGGCATCCCAGCTGTTTCTGGTTCTCCCGTTGACTCATGACAATTCAGAGAAGGCCTGGCTTTTTCTGCTGGATTGCACCACTATTGATGATTCATGTTCAGTGGCACTTTTGGACTGGACTATTGGTATCTTGACATGACGGTACTGGACTGCTGGTATCCTGGCCACAGAGATTGGAATTGCCCCAAATAACTACACTTAAAAGAGGTCCACACCCCCTTCCCTATTTATCATATTCTCTCCCCTACATTTGGACAGTGGGATAGAAGGGGGTTCAGGGGTTCAAGGACCCTTATTAAAAGTAGGTTTTGAAAAATCTAAGCCTACACTCAACCTGATGATTAACTTAAAGCCTCCATGATCCAATCACCTCTTGAGGTCTGCCTCTGCTCAGAGCTTCTTTGCTTCATTGAAGCCTGGGTCTACTTTGAATGTGCTTCTTGGAAACTGTTCATGTTTCCATCACAGCAGTAAGGGAATTTAAACTAGATTGAACTTTAAGGAGTTTTGCTTACTTGTTTGTTTTTTGTTTGTTTGGTTATTGTTGTTGTTGTTGTTGTTTTTATGACTACTCTTCAGTTGATTCCAGAGATAGTTTTATTGTTTATCAAATATTTATCAAGAGGTGTGTCTCCCACAGGAACTTGAGAGTGCAGGCATGGAAATAATTATTCTTCAAGGCTGTCCATTCTGATTAACTATTTACACATTTTCAGAAGTGGGTATGTACTTTGAAAAATGGTTCATGTACATGAATATCCTTTCAAGCATTTTTAGAGTTTCTTTAATATCCTACTAAATCAATTCAGTCAACCATAGTTGAGTTCACAGAACTGTCACAATGATGAAAAGGGGCCATGTGTAGAAAACTGGGGTCATACCACTAGCAAGATGTTACAGGGCTCTCAGAGAAATTTGACTTGGTTGTTTGTGAATGGCTATAGAAAGCCACCCTTAACCTTATATTGGATTCTTTCAGAAGATGGGGATAGTCCATAACTGTCTTATTAATAAGACTTATATAAATGATGGGTGGGATGCAGGTATGGTTGTAGGACCTGGGACCACAATCATTCATTTAAGATGGAGCAGGAGGAAGTGTCTATGCTTTGAGCAATGCACTTGTTTTCTGCATTTGGTTGAGACGGCAGAATATATTTGGTTTTGATCTGTCTTGTGCAGAGTAACCTGCGCTGAGTAGGTGCCTTTGGAGACTGTTCATACTTAATGAAAACCAAAGAATAGCTAAGCACAGATCAAGCAACAAGAGGTAGCTGGTAGTGCCAAGCCATTTTCATATTAGCATGCATTGATAATCTATATCATGAGATGAGAAAAACACCTTGATTTATTGGGGGTGGGGGTGTATGAGCACCACCATCAGCAAGAGAATAAGAATGAGTGTACTTATTTTACTTACAGTGCATATTTCTAAAGACCAACACAAGAACTCCAGTTTGTACAATAACATGGGTAAGGGAGAGCTCACAAGGCCTTACCCCTAGATGAATAGTAACAGGCTGCAAAGAGAGGGAGAATTATTCATCTCCATGGACAAGCCCTCTGGTAAGTTATTAAAATCCAAGCAGTTGGTGTTAAACAAATACCTATATGAGAAACACTAAATTACCTTAATGGCTTCTATTTATACATATGTGTGCGTGTGTGTGTGTGCATGTGTGTGTGTGAGTGTGTGTGCATGTGAGTGTATGCACATGCGTATGCATACACTGTGATGCATGTGCGTGCTTGCCTGCGTGCTTGTGTGTGCGTGTATGTGCATGAGTGCATGTGTGTGTGTGCGTGCATGTGTGTGCATGTGTGTGAGTGTGTATGTGTGTGCGTGCATGCATGCGTGCATGTGCGTGTGAAACAATAATAAGAATAGGCAATTATTTGAGAGGAAATGGGAAGACTTGGGAGCAGGTAGAGTAGAAGGGGATGGAAATAATGTAAATGTGGTATGTATAGTTAATATCAAAAGAATAAATAAAAAATGCAGAGTAAATGGACTTCTGTTTCAGAATTCAGAAGCCAGATTATGCTGCCAAAGGGCTGGATGGTGACTTACATTCTAAGAGATGTAAGACGCTATGTTATTATACACTTAGTTCTATTTTCTAGTTTTCCACCAAAAGACACTTGGATGACTTTTATGTTTATTTCTGCTTTGCATCTCAATGTGGCATCAGATAAGGTAGTGCATACTAATAAAAAAATGAGCTTTTCAATGGACTTCCCAAGTTATCTGAAAACTCCTACAGTACATTAACTATGTGAGCTATATAAGCTAGTCCTGGTATCTTAGCTAGGGTTCACTGCTGTGAACGGACACCATGACCAAAGCAACTCTTATAAAGGACACCATTTAATTGGGACTGGCTTACAGGTTCATGAATTTATGTATATATGCATTTGTGTATTTATAGCGATAATACTTAGAGGAAAAAGTCATGAATTTAGGAGAGGGACAGAATGAGTTAAAGACAGAAGAGGAAGTGATGCAGATTCAGAGCTTGCATATTACATCTTCAAGAAAATAAAATCATTAAACAAAAATGCAAATTTAAAGTTTGCATTGTATTGTGATATCTGAAATGTGTTAATATTAATCACAACCATGATTGGTAGCCTAGGTTTAATTTCAGGAATAATGTGGCACTAAATGTACTTGAAGTGATTAATCTTGTCTAATTTTTCCTTTAGTTATATTCACAATTAACAAGAAAAGTAACACTAATACTCATCTTCTCTTTTATTTGTATCTTAAAACAGAGACTCCAAGAGATAAAAGGTAATATTTAAATCACTTTGCTATGATGAAGACAAAAGCAAAAAGTAACATCAACCTTCAACAACATCACTTGATCCCTGATTCAATACTAATAAAAACTACGGCAGACCTATGGCTTCCTAACCGTGTTCATTTATAAGCCTATTTGTAACCAGGGAAGATGGGGCTACATGCAAATCAGGGTATCTTTACCATCTCTCACTTCAAACAAAATTACCACACTATCATAAGAAAATCATAGATAGTCTCTCCTGACAATATTCTTCCAAACTCAGATTTCAGGGAACTGGTGACCTCAAAGGCTAGCATCAGGCTGTCCAACCAAATCACGAGTCTGAAGACATGAGATCTTCCTAAAAATTTATATTCAATGGAAGTTCATAAGAATAATCCTGAAATTGACAATCAAATCTATGTACCATAAACAACAGCAAACCTTGAAGGCATTCCCAGAAATGTCTGTATAAATGGAAGACAATTTGTGACAGTTGGGTACATTGCTTGATGACCAAAATATTAAAAAGTGTTGATGATCAAATTTTTGGAGGGGAGAATAATAATAAATTGATCTTGGCATGCTCACAAGTGGTACTCCTATGTGAACTGATAAAATGATCCTGACAGTGTTGGGTAAGTATTGCTTAAATCAAGTCCAAATAAATGGGATGAATAAATGATAAACCTTGGGGGAAAATGATTTTCTTCTTCTTCTTCTTCTTCTTCTTCTTCTTCTTCTTCTTCTTCTTCTTCTTCTTCTTCTTCTTCTTCTTCTTCTTCACTTTCAATCTTAGACAAAAGATTACCCCTACCCCCCCAAAAAGCAATACAAAACAGTATTTTTAAATGGTAGAGTAGAGAGAATCTGGAAAGTTTCAGTGGGTGAAAAGAACTGAATCTCAGCCCCAGATGGTCCCAGCCCTAGACAGCTCCTTCCAGTGTGTTACCATTAGGCTTTCTCAGGGATAGTCTTGAAATAGCACATTTCCATGATTGAATGCCCCCTAAGCCATTGCATCTCTAAGCTTACTGGCTTCAATTTCTTTCCTTTTCAGTGAAGGTCACTGTAGGAGATTGTCTTAAACATACTGCATACAAATCTTGTCCCTTGTCCAAATTCGCAACATCTTTCTAGTTTCTCTGCCCATCATACTGGCTTTTTTCCCCCTCAGACCAAAGTAGGCCAACACGATGAATAAAACATAACCCTATATCTAGTTTCTATTTCTGTCAATACTCAGATGAGAGCTGGATAGCAATAAAGACACAACTGGTGAATCCCTGAGGGCCCACCCTCTGAGCCTGATTCCCCTCTAGGGGCTTTTGATCCGTAGATTACACTTACTGTCCTCTTCTTACTCAATTTTGATACACTGATATCATTCTTAAACTTGGGTTCTATTATTCTTTCCCTCAAAACATACTCATATGAACATTTTTGTGACCTAAAGTCTATTATGTGACCTCATTACTTGCAGAGCTGTCGATGATCTGCTCTTGTCCTTGTGACTTCATCTCTCTATATCCCCAAGTCATCTCCTCAAACAACTTCCTCCCATAGGATTCAAACTTAGCTTAGAGCCTTTGCATCTTCTTTCACTTATGCCAGGCTGTGTGCTTTCTGTTGTACTTCCCTAACAGACCACCCTTATTCACTCCAAAATACATGTTTCACATCATGTTGATTCCAATAGGAAGGCTTTAAAAACAGAAATCTCTTTTCTTTCCTTATAAAGAAGCTAATAAAAGGTATGTAATGAAGGATGTGAGTAAATATTTAATAGCTGATGCTGAGGCAAGGAGAGAAAGCTCTCTAAGGGTAGTTTCTAATCTGATAGTCACCTACAAAGAGGGTATCATTTATATGGTGTTGAGAAGAAATGCTAAGATCCACCATGCAAGTGAGTCTGGGTGATCTCTGATCCAGAAAGGAGCAAAGTACTATAGCAACTTGGCTGGCTTACAGCTTCCAAGAGACACTCTTCACAAAATGAAGGAAAGAAACTACAATACTATCTCATTAAGTTGTTGAATGGTAACATTTCTGCTACAAATACTGTATCAGAGACCATCTTCATTCCATGTATACAAGCATCTGAGGAATGATTCACAGTATTAACGCAAATAGCATATTTTATACAAGCCACCAGACCTGGAACCAGAAATGTCAGTGGTTCAGCCACAATACCTTATGTGATAATAAAATTTTTAGGGAAAGTTTTCTGAAAAGTTCAAAATGGAAAATCAATGTGTAATATCATGGAACAATGAGTAAGCTGTCACACGTTCATAATTATGAGCTGGAATCTCTCCTAAGCAGGTTATCTATTGGTTATCATTATCTACAGTAACAACCCTTTATGCTGTTTTGTCTGCCTCTAAAACAAAGAATGAGAGTACGTAAAAATTTCACCCCTGTTCAAGCAGCAGGAGAGGGTTATATAATTTTGCTCATTTCTTTTATTATAAGAGTTTCATTTTGCTATGGGGAAAAAAAGGAACGCAAAATGAATATAATGTCTTTCTTCAATCAATATACTTTAAATTTCAAAAAGAAGGGAACCACATTAAAGAAAAGTATAAAATTAGTCACTTGGGCTTTAACTACATTGTTTTTGAAACTTCATTTTATAAAGAGATTTATTTCTGATAAAAGAGGATAACAATACTCAATATTTATGACTAAAATTGTAAAATAATGGAATTACCTGCAAGTTTATCAGAGTAGAAATAAATCAAACTAATTTAATCACTTCATATGTAACAAATTTCTTTTGTGCCTCTCCCTGAAACTGCACAGAATTACACAATGCAAAAACATTTTTAAATCTGAAATATGCAGTTAAGTCTTAGAATGCATTTTTATCACAGTCCTTTATTATAAACATCAGCAAGTATTATTTGCTATGTTACTCATGTGCCTAATTTTTAAATGTCACTGTTATGATAACATGTGCTCATGTAGTAGGGAGTGGAACAGTAATTCACACCAGTTCATTTTCTGTGATGGAGTGTTCCATTTCCTCCACTCTGTCTTCAAATCCTGACACTCTGTCTTCTATTCAATTCCTTTTCCCGGAAAACTTTGCTCTGAATTTTCTAAGAGGGTCTTGGAATCCTTTAGCTAGATCCTATTTTCAGCTTGCTTTGTCTTTCTATTTTGGTTGAATTCAGCTTTCAAGCCGTGTATTGTTTTTGTAATTTCATTTGGCCATTTGTACTTCCTTGGACATCAAGGAAGAGCTCATTTCTTATGGCTTTTTTCAGACATTCTTCGTATAAGAAATCATAGTATAAAATATCTACATAAAATGTCTCTAGTACATGTAAGTTTACATATACATTCACGTATACATGTATATGTAGATTGCTACATATGCATATACTACATATACATACACTACATGTACATATTCTACATTATATACATATACAGATTCAGTGAACATTTTCCATCTAAGGTGACAACCCCAGCCATAGATTATCTAACAAAAACCCCAACACCATAAGAAGCCCAACTCTGAGAAGTTGCTCAGGGTTGTCCAAGAGACTAAGGCTATTATTGTTGCCCATAGTTATCCCTCCAGAAGTGGAAAGTAAGTTCCCATTGATGAAGACTCCTTGCACTTCAGATATATGGCCCAGAGAACCTAAGCTAGAACTGACATGAAAGCTTCCTATGAGGACTAGCTCTCAGGATAGAAGACACCATGCAAGTTTACAAAGGGTGAAAGTCACCAATAATCCCACCTAACTGACTCCTTCGGATCACAACAATGACCCGCATGACAAGTTAACCCTAAGGGTACAGTAGAGACACACATAATTTTGTGATAACCACAAGTTTTCTCTGAATGGACTTAAGGCAAACTCTAAAGAAGGAAATCATGCCTGGTACTGTAAACCTACACAACTACACTTGGGTTAATGAAATTGAGACATTGTCAAAAGTTCTAGTTATTCCTATATACACCAGACTAATAGAATAGGATAGCTGATTCCCTCTGGGACCTCTTATAGATATAGTCTTCCTACTTCTCTTTACTCTTTCATGATGAATATTTTCTTCCTACTAAAATGCATGTATATAGTCATCTTATGGCAATAAAAGACTGAAAATAATAAAACTCTTTATTGAGCTCTAATTAAAACTAATGCAAAATTATGATCTGCCTATGGTAGACTGAGCTGTTCTTGTTACTAACATCATTGCTTCATAGTGCAACTGACTTGCTGTATGGAAAAGGAGGGCCAGTAAGGTCAAATTAGCGTCTCCATTTCTCAACTCTCATCTCAACTCCAGCAGAGACACTTCAGCAATTCCAATTACTAATGAGTCATTTGGCAGAAAGTCCTTTCTTGCTATTTGTCCTAAGCTGTTTTACCATAAGATTTATTGTCTCAGCCTCTACTCTATAGCTTTTCTGTGCTAAAAGCCAATTCTGTGTAAATCAGCCCCAATTATAATTTAATTCAATGAAGGATTAGAGGGGGGAAAGACCCACATGGTATTCTTCTGTTTTCCCTCTGGATGTTTGGTGTGAGTACAGATAATGTTTTTACAAAGCCAGGAAAAGATTTAGAAAGGAATTTAAAAGAAAAGAAAATTGTATTTTAGACTCAAGTCCACAAAGTTATTTATTATAGAGCTGAGTATGAGTCTTTGTTTCATAGGACAAATAGAGATGTTTTAAGTCTCCTGTTGAGATTGCAGCAGTTTCTAGCCAGGCAAATTCTGAAGGGCTTACAGGAGCATTCTGTTGTAAAGCATCACAAACCTCTGCTCACTATGGCCATTAATTGTGCAGACAGGTCTTGAAGACCACTGCTTAGCGACACTGCAGAGTGATCATACAAACTCTGCAATGAATTGGCTCCCTGCCATAGGCTTAGTTCATGGAAAGGGTATTAAAATTGGTGCTCAAGATTCCTTCTCCCAATAGTTTCAGATAGTAGATAAATCAGTCTCTAATGTATCCTATCTGTGCCAGTGATTTAAGGAAGAAATAGAAAGAAAAGGAAACTAAACCAAACAGAAAGCAGAGGATCAAATGTTCCACTTTCACATTCAACTCAGGCAATAATAATCTAATCTGAACATTAATACTTGTACCTCATCTAATGCCAATTGTATGATGTTGCTCTCCCAAAATGTTCACAATTAATGTATTTTGACAAAGCTGTCTTTCTACTATATGACAGAGACGAATATGAGAGTCCTCAAATGTCATCTTCCAAATGAGCTTCTGAACCATTGTCTTAGCCATAGACAATGTGTTCCCTTGTGTGAAAAGCCAGCTATCTCATAAGGACAAAATGGAAGGAAGAGGAATCAGTATCCTTGCAGTCTAAGCACCCAGATCCTCAAACATGGAACAACATTGCCTAAGACAGGGAGGAGGGAACCATTTCCCATCTAAATTTTTCCATGGGAAAAGTATTTTCATTTCCAGAGGACTTTACATCAGAGTAATTCATTCAGCTCCACATGTCACAAGAAAAAAAATCATGGCAACGGGACATCCTCATGGCTGTAGGAACTGGATGAGGTAGTTACATAAATCAGAGAGCTTGGGCTGGGATCAGGTTTAGGTGATAACCCTCCGTCCCTGTTCCCTCAAAACTATTTCTACCAGTTTGCTCTAATGTCTCAAAGCTTCCAAAATTTCTCCAAATAGCACTATCACGGCTCACAACATGATTTAAAAGTCCAAAGACCCTTCAAAGACTCTAAGCTACAATAAAACACAGGTAACATATTTCATATATATAACAACACATAACATTCTCATTCTAAAAAGGAAAGACAAGAAAAGCAAACAGCTAATCCTGAAGCTCAGCATCTGAAATCTGGGGTGCCTAATAACATCATACAGGCTCGTTTTTCTACAACTCCCATAATTGTAGCTGATAGTATCTTTTTGTGGAGTCAGCTCTCCATGGTACTTAATTTTTTTTCCTTGACAGACATCCTATATTATTAGTCCTATGCTATCTTGTGATGCTCACTTCAAGTTAAGTTTCATCTTCAATGGGATTAGGAACTCCACTCAGGGAAACGGATGCTGCAATTAAAAATTGCCTGGCCTCACTGATTATTCTGGAACCTTGGTCTAGGACTCCACAGCCCCGTAATTCTTGCATTGGCACGACTGCAAATCTGGTATTCCATAGATGCCACTCCCAAGTTATGTTGCCAGCTTCAGACATGAGTTGGCCCACTTGAAGCACAGGTACCCAGCCAAGGGGCTGGGTGCTGGACCTGGGCAAACAATTCCCTAAAGAGTCCTATTGCTAAGAGGATCTGTGTGTAGAATAGCTTCTTTCTATGCACATTGCCCCCTTGTGGAAAAAGTAGGCATTGTAAGTGTATCTACTTCACTCAATCATGAACTTTGAAGGCAGTCATGCAAAGTGCATCTCATTAACAATAAGCATGATAATTATTTCACAAGAGTTTCTTCTTTGAGTCATTTATCTGAAAACCTTTATCATGGTTCAGTTTAATGGTTCAGGGGCAACACGTCCCAATTAGCACTTTCATTTCTGGAGAAAGTCCTGCTCACTGACTTCCAAAGCAAACTAGCTCACTGTGTTTTCTCACTGTAAGACATGTCTTTCCGGCCACCTCAAAACCCTCCTCCCATTTCTTCTCTTCCAAATTACATTCTGGTTTTCATGGTCCTTTAAAACCGTGTGCTTTCCTAGAATACACTTTCTCTACCTAACCCGGGTTCTTTCTACATTTAAACGTTTTAACACATCGATCTGGGGTTTTTCTCTCTGCCTTTTTTTGTTTTTGTTTTTGTTTTTGTTTTGTTTTTTGTCTTTTGTTATAATGTTCTTATTGTTGAAAGATCAAGTTGTTTCTCATTACCACATTCTAGTCTGGCATCTCTTACAGATGTTCAGTCATAGAAAACACAATGAGAAGAAACTGATTTCTGACCAAAAAAAAAAAATATTCCCTCAATGTTACATGTGTAAAGCACTGTCCAAATGCCCATATCTTACTTATTGATATAATAACTGTCTTTTGCAAGTGTCATACTTTCATTAACATCTCTACATGGTTTCCTTTAGGAATACTAGACAGTAAAAGGTGACTAGAACATTTATTTAATTAAATGGTCAATGAAAACAGAAACTGCAAAAGGGATGCATCTTTACACTCTGAAGCTTTAGGCTTAGTGTCATCTCATAGTCAAACAACTGAAAGAAGAACTTTCTCTTCATGATTGTAAGTCCTCTGTCAATGACTAATTTATTTCTACAAATAAGCTGATGCCCAGCCATACATGAAAACACCTATAATATGATACTATTAAATATCCATATTGCCTCATGACACTTCAGGTATTATAACATACTCACATCTCAGGAATTTTTCCTTATATCAATTACCTCCTGAGTAGAATCTGAATGACATTTAAATTTTCCTTCATTTCCACTACCGATTTCATCATCTGCCTAATCATAGAGTTACCCTTAAGAAGACCAATGATGCAGAGTTCATAAACACAAAAGATTTTGCAAAGGGCCCGCACTACACACAGAAACACAGCTCTGTTTTGAATCTGTCAGTTCTGTTCTTGAAAATGGGTAAGTTACAATTTGTATATCTTCCCCTCAATAACTTTTCCATGATACTTTATTTACTTTATTGATTTAGTGAAGATAAAATTAGAACTCCATTAAAGACTTTTCTTTACCCACCTTTTCCAATAAAGATATTAAAAAATAGTTAAAATGTCTGAGCACAAAGTATTCAAACCTTTAAGAAGGCATGTCCTTCTTTGATCAAAGCAAAACATGGCAGTATAGTAGCTGTGTCTTTATGGCCATGGAAATTTGTCACCCAATACACAGTGCTTTGAAGACCTGCCATCTGCCTGATATATGCCAGGTACCAGCTATGTAAAAGTCATGATTTATCTTTCAGGAAGATAGCTGTGTATGAGGGATGGAGATGAGAAAAGGTATGCAATATGGTGAAGGCTGTTATGTATTCATGAAGACTAGAGATTTGACAGGAAGGTCTTGTCCAAAAGTATTTTGAAGGGAGATATTCAAAGTTACATTTATAAACGCACTTCTGTTCTTTTTGCAGGTTTCACAATTTCCCAAGTCAGAACTATATAGCCATGCCTAGTAAATGTTTATCATGCATGCCTTATGATCAGCATTTGCTTTTAGCCCCTAGTTGTGTTTAGGCAAAGCAGACAGCTAGTCTGACTGAATCCTCACAGTAGCAGGGCTATGATTGGTGTTATTGAAGCTTTTTACATGGATTTTACTCACACACTCTGGTCCATATTAGGTTTTATGTCATTCTTCTTGATGTCTCTTTTAATTGCTAATATACAAGAGCACCTTGATGCAATGCTACTAAATAGTATACAAATAAATTCAACACTGGTGTGTGTGCTCATTATATTATTTTTAAATAAAACTATGCACTAATGCTAGGTTAGAATATGAATCTTCTGAAATTACTTCAGACTGTCTTTTTAATAATAGACACATTTCCTAAATGTCCTTCAACTTCCAGAATTCAGAATAATAGTGTCTTGATAATGCCTAATTTGCATTAGAAAAGTCCTACAGAGCAGGCCCTGTAAGATTAGCCCCAATAGGAAATCATTCTTCCTTAAAATTCCATGAAGCATAGAGTATAGATCGCCTATAGAGATAAAAAGTTTGAGTCCCAACTTATTTAATATTAAGCAACTTTGAGAGCCAGCTCCAAGAAATAAGACTTCTAGCCTGTCTTGTAAGTCACTTCTTTATCACTATGACAAATCCCTGAGATAAATAAGCCCAAACGCAATAATTAGCATTTTCTGTCTCAAATTCAGAGGCTTTTGTCTGTGGTCACTCGGACCCTTTGCTTCAGACCACAAACAAGGCCAAACTTCACAGGAAAGTAGATGGGTATTGGATGTCTGCAACTTACCTCACTCTGGCCATGAAGCAGGGAGATATAGGAAGTGGGGGAGGTCATTAAATCTTTCAATGGATTGTCTCCAGTGGCCAACTTCCTTCCATATGGCTCACCTCCAACAAGGATGCAACAAAGCCTTAACACATAGGATTTAGAACATGCTGAAGATGCAAGCCATAACTCTCATCTTAAAAGGAATAAGAAACAATTTATTCTGGAGCCATTTTGAATGACCATAGCCTAGGAACATAGATATAGATTACCCCAAATTTCATGTGCCAATATGGAATCAGTTTTGTGCCATTTTATAGTTTTAGAGAACACAGAAAACCAAGACAAGTTTAAAATGCATCTAAGCTTTTGGGTTGGTGGCAAATAGTGGTCTGCTAAGATAAGAGATTCCAAAAGGTTTTTATCCACTAGTCATAGTTCTGACAGAGGTGGTCAAGGAATGGCTGTTTGGGGGGCCAGAACTAACCCCAATTCAGATAACTAGCTTCTGACCCTGCCATATTCCAATGTCTCCACAGCACTGGAATTCTAATAAGCTATCCAGTCTCTGTAGTTCTAGTGGATTTTCAGGAGTTTTCCTTCACTTCTTCTACGACTTTGTGAATTCTGGTAGTAACTGACAAAATGGAAGGAAGACATGAATTTTATGTCCTCAGGAGAATCCATTTCAACTTTCTTAGTGCATAGTTAAATAGTTCCAATAAAATTGCATATCAAAAAAAACCATTAGAAAGCATATCCTTTTACTAAATGAATGGGGGGGGGGAATGAACAAATAGACAAATAAAGCCAGACACCTGCAGAAAACATCTGACTTCCTGCTACTAAAGTTCCGGTATGTTGTTGGCTATATTGTATACTCAACTAAAGTTCTGGCATGTTTTTGGCTATATTGTATACTCATTTCTGTACTCTCTGAAGCTCATTACATCACCGTTAGATCTCATATGCACCCATTTAATTTTTAATTATGTGCTCATATTTGGACATACCTGTCTCTTTATTCTATATTACATGAATATACATGTACACAAACAGTTTGTGTATTTTCCTCATTCTGTATATGCTCCATTCTGCTTAAGTTACCTTCAGCAACCCTGAGATAGACAAGCTCCTATACAAACCTTTGGCAGAGTCTGCATTGAAAGACCCATGAGAGGCCCTTGGGCCTGAGGGTGTTAGATCCTCCAGTATAGGAGAATGCCAAGGAGGGAAGACGAGAATGGGTGGGTGGGTGGGTGCGAGAATACCCTCATAGTGGCAGGGTAGGGGGGAGGAAGTGGGGAGGTTCCAAAGAGGAGATCTGGAAAGGGGGAAACATTTGAAATGTAAATAAAGTAGGAAAAATAAATTAAAAAAATAAAAAAAGAAAGACATATGAGAAATGTCAAATGCTATATTCAGTATGTGACACTGAGACAAAAAGTGCATTGCAACATGAGACAGAAAGTAAGTATAACAAAACTAAACACAATCTTCCCATGGGTCTACACAGGCTTTAGTTCATGAATAGTGTGTTCCCTGTCCTTCCCCGACAAACACCCTCTAACTAGCAGTCAGGGGTTTGTTCTCATACCTACATGCTTTAAAATCCCACAGGATCTGATATTCAATACCTTTTCCTTAACCATAACACCCATTTGTTTCTTCATTTGTCCTTGAGTAAAAAGAAAAGAAAAAACTAAATAAAGGGAATTTTAGCTTTTCTGGTGGGACAACAAAGTGACTATCTTTACTTATGCACAAAGCTCTGCTTGCAAACAACAATGCTTGTAGGTGACATTGGAGGTGAAGGCATGAACATCATCATCTCTACTCTTTGTGCCATTTTAACGGACATAAAGAAAAGTACCTGAAGATCCCTTTGACAACCATATTCTTGTTAATAGGAAAAAGAGCCTGGACACTTAAGACAGGATATTATGTGATCACATTTGTCATCACTAAATAATAACCAGAGGCAGGGAAAGTGGCTGCCAAACAATGGTGGGTCTCAGTTCTCCCCATCACTTTTTGAGCACTGTGCTTTTCCAAGTTGAAGCTGTAGCCAAAGCCAGTTGTCACTAATCTATTCTTTACATTGTCATTTATCTGCAAGAGTTGCTGAGCTTTCTTGGTCAAGACAGCAGATAAATGACTATAAATGGTTAGAAAACACTGCCTGCTTACTGCTGGAGAAAAGAGAGAGTTATGGCATTGGAGATGCAATAAAAAGAGGAAACTTAACATACCATTTATACCACCAAGCACTGATAGCTCAGGCTACAGAGTGTGGACTGAAACACAGCAGGGGACACATTTGCTTCCTTCTTGTAAATTTCTCTCTGAAGATTGTCAAGCCCAGATCATTGCACAGAGCTACTGGGAGACTTTGCATCACCAAAGTTTCTATTTGGAATTTGAAAGCTTTCAGTGTGGTGGTCCATACTTGTCATTTCAGGGCTTGAGTGACTAAGGCATGAAGACTACCCTGAGTTTGAGGCCAACAGAGGCCATATATGTTCTGGGAAAGCCAAATCAACAGAGCAAAATATTTGAAACAAAACACTACAAACATCATCAACAACAACAAAATGCAAATCAGAGGTTTTGTGAAAGCAACATCTCTCAATGAGCTGAAAGTGCAGCCTAGATTTCATTGGGCTTCTATTTTCCTGTTGTGCAGAGTAAAGAAAAAGATTGTTTCTATTATTGATTGAAAAATATACAACCCAGGAAAAATACTGTTTCTACAAATGGGTAAGAGGACTACAGGTCATACGGAACTATCCACTAATCATTTTGCAAGCTGTTTACTGAAGTTTTGGGGATTTGATTGGACATCAGATGAGTCACTAGGAAAAGAAGCCAGTTGTGCTTTCTGTCAGCATCATGCTTTATTTATCAGGTTACCATGAACCTGATCGGCTTCCGTTATATAAACCCTTTATTTTACTTACTTAGCTGCTTATAATGTAAGTTTGACTTTTATTTAGTCAAGGCATGGCTAGTAGGATGAAGTTCCATTTAACTAGATACAGGTTTTACTAAACAGTAAATTTTAATAAATGTTTGAATATTTATCCTTAGCTTAAAGTCAAAATGAAAGTACACAATTAATGAAATCTATCTACTTTCTTGTTGACCTACGTTAGCAGATCTAAAGCTGCAGTGGTTTGAATAGGTATGGCACCCATAGACTGGTGTGTTTGAATGCTTGGCAATAGGGTGAGGCAGAATTAAAAGGCATGGCCTTGTTGAAGGAAGTATGTTACTGTGGAGGCAGGGTTTGAGGTTATATATGCTCAAGCTACACCCAGTGGGGCACACCCTTTCTTTCTGCTGCCTATGGATCAAGATGTAGAATTCTTAGCTTCACAAGCACCATGTCTGAAACCATGCTGCTACATTTCTTGCCATGATGATGATAACGGACTGAACCTCTAAAACTGTAAGCCAGCCCCAGTGAAATGTTTTCCTTTGTAGGAGTTACCTGTGGTCATGGTGTCTCTTCACTGCAATAAAAACCCTAACTAAGACAACACTTAACTCTGAATTCTATTGCAAAATTGAGTGATAAGAACAATCAATGATGAGAAACAGAATATGGAAAGATGAGCCTAGGAGGGAATTCCTCTGCTTCTATGTGGTGAAAGTCAAGCAAGAAGAACCAGATACCGATGAGGGATCACTGGAAAATATCATTGTGAACAAGAGTGTGAAAACCACAGCATGGAGAGGGAGGATGTGGAATGTTCCAAAGGCATGGTCCAGAACCCAAGCACAGTGGTTCTCAACCTTCCTAATGCTGTAACCCTTTAATACAGTTCCTCCTGTTGTGATGTCCCCCAAGCATAGTAACACAGATTTCTTTGCTACTTCATAACTGCAACTTTGCTACTGTTATAAAGTGTAACATAAATATCTGTTTTCTGATGATCTTAGGCCATCCATATGAAACAGTTCTTTGACCCCCACAAAGGGGTCTTGACCTACAGGTTGAGACCACTTGCTGCACTAGGGTCTTCCTTATGAATGCAAAGTAAAATGAGGGTTTGGATTGCATAGATACAAAACATCTCCTTGCAGATTTCTTATTAGCTATGAATGTAAAAATAGTAACTGCATAATAGCCAAACCAAGACCTTGTTCAAAATATTTAAGTATCTCATTTCAGGAAACATAACTTTAAATGTTGACACTCTAGCAGAATGTGTTTTCAGTCCCTAGTGCACAAAACAATGACATCCCAATGCTGTCCACATCATAATCCCCAGGATCTGTGATGACAATTCCATTCAAGGCTCATAGTTAAGAGTTTAAAATGATGAGAGTATGCTGGGCCAAATAAATTACAAGCATCATTAAATTCTGTAGACAAAAAGTAGAGATGAAGGTTAGGATGCAAGGCTCGAGAGGTACTGGCTAGTTTTTGAAGAAGGAGGTGTGAGAGCATCCTGGTCAGGCTCTATAGGACTGTAATGACTCAAGGAAGACTTTCAAGAAATCATCAGGTCAGAAGGCATCCCTATTGACATCTGACTTCTCACTCTGTGAGATCATGTTCCAGGATTGAAGGATGACAACTCTGCATTGGTAGAGAGGTGTTGAACCTTTGGACATTACCAAAGAGTATTGTCATCTACAAAATCCACAATCAAGAAGCACACAATTAGGTTATAAAAACAAAAACAAAACAAAAAAAAAAACCAACAACTTCCCCTAATAAAACTTACATAAAAGAATTTACCATATATTTTTTGAGTAATTATCATTCAGTGTCGGGTCACATGTACACTATCTTTAGCACATTCCATTTGCTTACAGCAGCAGAATTATAAATATACAGACATTATTACCAGTATGTTTTGTCCAAAGCCAGACTATGAAATTTGTGGAAAGACTTATTTTTATATACATATTGAGATTAGAATGATATACATTTTATTGAAGTACTTCTATAGCACATAAGAAAACTTTTTCAAATCCATTTTAAGTTGTTTCCAGGAAACACTTCTAGCATACAGTGAATAAATGGAGGTAAAGGGGGCATGGTAAGTATGGGTAAGAGGCAACCTTAGGAGTCTTCACCTCGTGTCTGCCTGGACCAATGGTAATCAGTCAAAGTCTAGTAGTTAATTGTGTCTTTACCTAGCTTATTAACAAAAAGAAAAGATGACATTGATTATATACTTGACTGTTGTAATAAACAAACAAATTTTTGTTCCTAAACTATTTTTTCAGCTAGGCTCCCATGATCTTCTTATCTACTCCCCAGTGTAACCTGAGGTGACAGGTTGGCATAGGACCGTGTGGGGTTTTTAGTGGGTTCTGGAGTCTAATATCTGCTCCTCATACTCACACAAACAGTTATATATGCTGAGCCATCTCTCATCTAAAAGAAATTTAGAATCTATTTTTCTTGCTCATTTTTCCTTATTAATTGATTTCAAAATTACTATGACATATATATATTCATATATATATATATATATAATTAAATATAGAATTAAATTGTTAAAAAGGAAACTAAAAGCTCAGGAAATTTTTACAGCATACATGGAAATTGTACTGATGTTGTGTTTGAAAGAAAAAGGGTAATCTGTGTGTCAATAGCTACCCAAGTTACCATGATACCTTTCTGAACCTCATCAGATTCTGTGTTTTATATGTTCACTATAGCCTGATATAACATTGTATATATTCGTAAAAAAAATATTTCACTAGGGGTTTAACAGAAAATGACTTTTTTTCCTTCAGTCTGTGCTACTGTAAAAAGGTGGCTCATTAATGTGATGGGTGCAAGTGACAGAGGTCCCTGCAGATCCACACTGCCCAGTTATTAATGACCAAGGATATAAAGTAGCCACTCAGGACTGGATGCTCAGGAAGAGGAGAGGGGCTGTCATGACAGACACTCAAATTAGCTCAAATTGGCACTCAAGAAAATAGGCACCATTTTACAAGAGCTTGCTTAACTAGGTAGGCATAATGGCCCTACCCTGACACTTCATTCTCATTGCTGGGATAAGCCTGGACTGGGTGTCTTATAAAAGACATCTCTGTTTTTAAATATGAAAAAGGACTGATTTCTTATGACACAGGGTTAATCTGATTGCTGATTGGCACTTGATACCTGACACCAGGCAGATCTGTACTTGAATTACATCTGCTATTTATTCACTAACTTTGAATTTGAATGACTTGAGTGAATTTAAATTTGATACAAAGTATCCCAGACTTTGGCTCTCGTTATGAATCATGATCATTGAAAGCAATTTCCCTTTGGGTTTCTTTAAGATAACATGTTAATTAAATGAATATATATTGGGTAACTTGTCAGTAACATGAGCGTTATAGTCAAGGGGTTCTACTGCAGGTTACATTTTCATACCAAGGAGAGGGATTATTAGGAATATGCTTTCATGATGCGATATTTACTCTTATTGAAATAAAAACCTGGAATAACAGAGGAAAGCCAATCCTTTACACAGCCTTCAGGGAAGAATCTCTGAGGTCTGAGTATTTAGTGACCTGAAAAAGCCTCATGCTCTCAAGGCTCTGTCCCAACTAGTGGAAATTAAGGAGTGTTCAACTCACAGTTATACTAATTTTGTCATTGAGTGGTTTAATTCACCAATGAGGTCATGCTGCACAAACTACATTTCGGTAGGGACTATTTGGAATATTCAGGTCACTAGGCGCATGCCTTTGAAGGGTGATTTCCCTCCCTTTCTCCCTCCCTGCATCCCTTCTTGCCTCCCCTCCTTCCATCTCTTTCTTTGGCTGTCATCAGGCAAGCTATTTTGTCTCATCCCACATGAGCTTAGAGGCAAAAATGCCAAATGACCATGGTCTTGAGAACCCCAGAAACTGTGAGCCCAAATGACTTCATCCCTTTGTGATGTTTCCTCAAGACATTTTCTCATAATGATAAAAAGTGTCTAACTTAGGGCATTGGATAAAATAAATCTGTAGATGAAAAACTAGGGAAAAGATTAAAATTGTAGTATAATAAAATAGCCCTAAAGTACCATGGGGAAAAATTACAATAAAAATGAATTTGGCAGCGGTAATATGAAAATGGTTGATATTTGTGTTCAATATAAAATTCAGTGTGATTCCCAGTAGGAAATTAGAATTTTGAGTGTTAGGCAAATACAAACTCCTGGATAAATAATCATATAACCATGACAAAGAATTAAAGAGAAAACAGTGAACAGAATAATTTAAGCAGCAGACTCTAAACTTCTGAAAATTGATTCAGATCATAAGTATGGCTTGAGTCTGCACGGGTTCCACATCATAGTTACCCATGAGCGAGAACTGACAAATTGTCTCCATGGCCCACACATGTATCTGTAATTTATTTGTCCATTACCAGCAGTCAGGAAATTCTGCCTGCTTCCTTGGTTTTTCTAGTTTTCTTTGAATTCCCTACTCCCTTGTGGTCTCTATTTCTCAATTTTGAATGTAAGGTTGTTTGTTTTTTGTTGTTTTGGTTTTTGTTGTTGTTTTTGTTTTTTAAGGTTCTGTTTAGTTTTCAACTCTCATTCTCAAAACAAGATATTCTTAGATTAAAAGTTATTAACTTGAATGCCCAGGCTCATCTCAGCTTCTGTGTAAAATTTGTCACTATGGCTAAACATTTTCCAATTTGGGGATGTTTATTCTTGGTTAATGTTTATAATGAACTCTCAACACTTCCTAAATATTTTTATTTTTCCCTTTATCTGTGCCAATTATGTATGAAATGTACCCTCCTTGCTAATATTTCCTATCAACTGAGTCTTCACATAGAACTATGAACATGGTGCATGCCCTACTTTTCTGAGCTTGGAGCAGGACAGACAGAACGGATGTAATATCACTGCAAACAAAACTAAATAAATGTTGGAGATGTTTTCTCCCCATTAGGTGGTCTGGACTGTTTATTCAGGGGCCACAGACTCCTTGCTCTGTTCTCTCTCTCTCTGTCTGTCTCTCTCTCTCTCTTCGATTTCTCTCCTCTAAGATATTTGTTCCCTTCTTTTATATTTGAAAGATGAGTTTCAATTTCAGAACTCAGATCCTGATTCTTCAGCGTATGGTAAAAAGTCAATATGATGATCAACATTTGTAATTCCAGAACTGATAATGGACATAGGAGGATCAAAAGTTCAAGGTCAGCCTAGACTAGACTACATGAAATCCTCTCTCTCTCTCTCTCTCTCTCTCTTCCTCGCTCCCTCAATCCCTCCCCCCCATACACACACACACACACACACACACACACACACACACACACAATCTTTAATATTTCTAGCAACCTTAGGTTTACTACAGTCTTAGTTAGGCTTTCAATGTCTGTGAAGAGACACCATGACCAAGGCAACTCTTATAAAATAAAACATTTAATTAGGGATGCCTCACAGCTTCAAAAGTTTGGTCCATTATCATCATGGAGGGACACACAGTGGCATGCAGGCAGACATGGTACTAGGGAAGGGGCTGAGAGTTTTATTTGGTATCAGGAACAGAAAGTGTGAGCCACTAGGCCTAGCTTGAACATCTGAGATCTCAAAGCCCAGCTCCCAATGATGTACTTACTCCAACAAAGTTACACATAAACCAATAAGACCACACCTCCTAATAGTGCTACTCCCTATGAGCTCATGGGACCTACTTTCATTCAAACCATCACAACTACCACAGGAGCAGCAAGACACACAGCTGACACAGCTATTTCTGAGCACACCATGCTGAAATAGCTTCATGTGCTTTTGTTCACCAAGGCACATCAGAAAGACACAGCCCCAGTATGAACTTTCATACTTCCTCAAGATGACAGTGAAAGTTACAATAGTACAGACGGCATAAAAATTAGTCAGCTTTGATTTGATATCTTTCTTTCATACTTGATTTACATTTCAAATGTTTTCCCCTTTCCAGATCTCCCCTTTGGAAACTCCCCATTCCCTCCTGTCTCCCCTGCCATTATGGGGGTATTCCCCCCCCCATCCACTCTCGGCTTCCTTCCTTGGTATTCTCCTATACTGGGGGATCTAACACCCTCAGGCCCAAGGGCCTCTGCTGCCCCTGATGTCTAAAAAGAAGCTCCTCTGCAACATATGTGGCCAGCACCATGGGTCCCTCCATGTGTATTCTTTGGTTGGTGATTTAGTCTCTGAGAGTATCAAGAGGTCAAGCCAGTTGCCACTGTTGCTCCCTCCCTGGGGCTGCAACCTCCCTCAGCTCCTTCAGTCCCTTCTCCAACTCCTCCATCTGGGACCTCACACTCAGCCCTACTGTTGCTGTGAAGTGACTCTTGGATATTTCAAACTTTTGGGCTAATAACCACTTATCAGTGAGTACATACCATGTTCATTCTTTTGTGACTGTGTTACCTTACTCAGGATGCTATTTTCAAGTTCCATCTATTTGTCTGCAAATTTCATGAAGTCATTGTTTTTAATAACTGAGTAGTATTCCATTGTGTTAGTGTACCACATTTTCTGTATCCATTCCTATGTTGAGGGACATCTGGGTTGTTTCTAGCTTCTGGCTATTATAAACATGGCTGCTATGAACATAGTGGAGCATGTGTCCTTATTACATGTTGGAGCATCTTCTGGGTATATGCCCAGGAGTGGAATAGCTGGGTCCTCAGGTAGTATTATGTTCATTTTTCTGAGGGTCTGCCAAACTGATTTCCAGAGAGGTTGTATCAGCTTGCATTCCCACCAGCAATGGAGGAGTGTTCCTCTTTCTCTACATCCTCACCAACATCTGCTGTCACCTGAGTTTTTGATCTCAGCCATTCTGACTGGTGTGAGGTGAAATCTCAGGGTTGTTTTGATTTGCATTTCCTTGATGACTAAGGATGTTGAGCATATTTTTAGGTGCTATATCCAGCAAAATTCTCAATAATCATAGATGGTGATTTGATATCTTAATTTCCATGGTGTGCTAACCTTGATTTTAACCTTACATTCTCTCTCATCTTCTAACATGCTCTGTGATACCTTCTCATCTGTTCCCAAAGCAGAATAAATATCCTCAGTAAAACATCGCCTATATTTGCAACTCTCAAATGCTACAGATCACTGTTTATTTCTTGAGAAATAGACCATGTTTCCCGCACACACCATGCTTCCCTCCAAGCCTCTACTCTATCTCAAAAGGTAGAGTTAAAGGTTTTCTGAGATGTCTTCCTTTCTTGTAGCTCCTTCTCCCTGTAACAAATTTCCCCCTTCATTTTAGATATGGAAACTTGATTCTTTGCTTCAAGCATTATCTCATTCAGGAAGCCTTCTTTGCTTCCTCTAGAAAGACATAATTTCTTGCTTTATTACCATGAAGCTGCTGAGCCATGTTCCTGTTGGCTAGAGCCTGGTAAAGACCTGCTCTCTTTCTGTCTCACCTATCCAACATTCTATCTAGAAGTGGCTCTAGAATGCTCTAGAAAACTGGATAGGGAAGGAAATGAAATAGTCCAATGCCTCTCACCTTGTATTCACTGTAACAATTCAAAGTATAGGGCATTCTGCTATACAAACAACCTGGGATCTACTCAGGGAATCCCAAGGAAAAGGGGGAAGAATGACTCTGGGAATAAGAAGGGACAGAGGAGACCAGAAGAACATAGTACACTGAATCAACTAAGAAAAATGCATATGAGCTCACAGAGACTAACATCAAAAGCATGGGGCCTGCAAAGGTCTGCACCAGGTCGTATGTGGATGTAATAGATGCTAGCTTGGTGTTTTTGAAGGACTCCTAACTGTGTAAGTAGGTGTGTCTTTGACTCTTTTGGCTGCTCTTGGGACTCCTCATGTTGGGTTGCCTTGTCTAGTCTCGATGTGAGGGCTTTCACCTTGTCATATTGTGTTTGATCTTTTAGAGGCTTGCTCTTTTCTGAAGACAGAGTGGAGATGGACTGGGGAAGGAGTGGAGGGAGAGGAGACTGTGGTCAGCAAGTACTGTATGAGAGAAGAATCTATTTTTAATAATAACTAAAAGGCCAGTATCCTTTCCATTTGTCATATCAACTAGAGCACATGCCTACCAAGCAACCAAACAGAGGTAGAGAAGGAACCACATTCAAAGCAGGTTGCAGGTAGAGTTCTCCTGAAGGTGTCTTTGCTTGGTAAAAGACATGGTACACAGAGGAACTTAAGAAACTTGGTAAATGGAGACATTTCACACAACATAATCCAGACATTATATACTCACTAAGTTTTCGTCGCTTATCATATGCCAACCTGTATCAAATGTCTACCTTGCTGCATGCAAACCCCATGCCTGATTTCCTCTGCTCTATACTTTTGTCCCCTCATAGCTTCAACCATAGCACAGCTTGTCAAATGCACTAGGTCCTCCAAACTCTGTCCTTGGAACTTCAGAGTCAAACTGAATGGTGCTTCTTTGACTGTGGCATCAAGGACAAGCAACACATTCTCTAATAGATGTTGAATGAACTCAGGCCTGCATGGATGTCTTAACATATTTCTGTGAGGAACACACTCCCACCCCCTACCTTCTGCATCTTCCTAAAGAGAAATGTTGATTTAAGAAATTAACAGAGACTGTAAAATTCCGTCTGTTCTCTATTGTTATGTTCTAATTTTACGATCGTGGAGTATCCCAGAAGAGGTAAACTCATGAGATTCTTGTTCAAGGAATAAGATATTTCTAGAAGAAAAGCATCCTATAAGCAGCAGGTGTGTCTGTTAGAAGCATAAACTCTGTGTTTTAATTACACACCATTCTCCCACAGAGTGCACTCATATGTTGTTTACGCAAGGATTTTAAAAGGTTCATTAACACATCCCTAACCTCCTCCTTCCCATCACACAGATGAAAAGATTTCTTTTAACTAATTCTCCTTACAAAACTTGTTCTTCTTAAGAAAGGCACATATAATAAACACTAAGCCTGTGGCAAATTTTTATTCATTACAGAATGGTCGGCTTAGGAATTCAGCTAAAACAACCCATAGTTTTCTAAACATTGTTTAATCCAAGGTATGTATTTTATTGTGACATTTTAATGAATAGAAGTATGCTTTCAAGTAATAGCACACCCATAAAATATTACTTGGAGATTTTTTTCTCTGCTGACTAAAATCAGCGAAATATTCAGACCTATCTGGAGTTCTGTCATTCCTCCATGGAGAGGTCAAAGAGGAAATGATGAGTCAGGTAGTTCACTGTATGTACTAATATGTAAACACGCACACACACATACACCATACCACACACACAGGCATATGGGTACACATGCATTCACACTGGTGTTAAACCAAAGCCTTCACACATTTTAGGCTAGTGCTCCACCACTGACCAATCTCCACAGTTCCCCGTTTCCTATCTGATTTGGATGTAAGATCCCTCTAAGTCAGAGTTTCTCAATCTTTGGGTCACTATCCCTTTAGCAAACCTCTATCTCCATAACATATTCACATTAGGATTCATAACAGTAGCAAAATCACATTGATGAGGGAACAACAAAAATAATTTTATGGTTGGAGGTCACCACATGAGGAACTGTATTAAAAGGTCACAAGATGAGGAAGGTTGAAAATGACTAAGTTATTCACATTGTCCTGGAACACCCTATCCCCCGCCACTGCCCAGTAGCATAGGCTGGCCCAGAGCTTCTGATCTTTCTGCCTCAGACTTCCTTGCCCAATTCATGGCAATTATAGCTATGTGTCATAAGGCCTGACTATTGTCTTGGCTTGTGAACTAAATAGTTGTTGACCTCTTTTTTTTTTTTTTTTTTCAGATTCTACAAGGACACAAGCACTCATCCTTGTAGAAGAATCAATTACAAATTTACTGTCATGCCTATGGACCTATCCCTGTGATTCATAAAGTGTGCTGGGTTTTGATGACACTAAATAAAATAGTTCAAGGGGGAAGTACATGTGATTCTGTAATAGTTAATGATAACTGTCAAACCTCATTGGATTAGGAATCATCGTGGAAACATACCTGTCACTGTGCCTATGAAAGCAACCCTAGGAATAGTCATCTAAGGAGGGAAGACCCATGCTGATGAGGCTGGCACCATCTCATGGCTTCACTACTCCCTGACTGTGGATGTGATTGACAGGCATCTCCTACTCCTGCAGCCCTCTCTCCCACAAGGATTGGCTGTGATCTCAAAGGGTGAGCAAAATATACCTTTCTTTCCTTGCGTTGCTTCTGCCAGATATTTTATCAGAACACGAAAAGCAATAGATGGAGCACCTTTATGTCACTTAGAGTCACAAACCCAGAGTACTTTGTGAAAATATATAACATGTCTTTTGAGAGACAGGCTGCTTGTTGAAGGTTAACTAACCCACATTTGGGAGACATGAACAGAAAATCTCAGAATTGTGAAAAGCCTACTTTGACTTCAAAGTGTTGAAGTGTTGACTCCTAAAGGCCAATTAGAAAGGGATGTTAGTGCTTTTGGGAGAGTTGTTCTATGTTGGGCTAGTGACATCACACAGCATTGGCAGTATTCTCATGCTGCACGACAAGGATCCCAAGGAAAAACAGGAGGCATTTGGTTAATTGGATCAGATGAGGAAAGAACCCATCTGTGCCTGACATTTCACTGCCTGTCAGGATGTCATCATCTGAGGAATCTAGAGTCATCATGGGTATGTGTGAGCACTGAGCATACACCCACATCCTTCATATTTCTGTTGACAAGAATAATGCTATGGAAATGCTGCCTGCGATGTACATAATGAGGTCATCTAAGCCTGACGCTCAAAGGGCACTGCATCCAAATTCACACATGAATAAAAAAGTCCAAAGGCAGTATTCATGTCAACACACAGCTATGTTTTCTCAAGTCTGATGAAAGCCTTCTCCCCAAGTAGTCTAGAAGCCCATTAAAAGCACTGAAGTGTAGAGCATCGTACACTGTTAGGACTAACGTGGCGCGGATTTCACAACAGAACAGTTGTGGTTTTTTCTTCATGTAGCTTCCCTCACTGTACAAGCACCCAGACTTCCTATCAAATAAGAAAATCTTTCCTAAAATTTAAACTATTGCTACTTATGCTTCCAAGCGATAAAGCTAGACTCTCCACAAGGTCTCTGGTAAATATAACTTTTCTCTTCTGTGAAATAACTGAAATGACATTTAGATTTTGAAAGTTGGTGAGCTAAGAGAAACTACCATCTCATTTGTCATTTCAAGAAATTTCTAATTTTCAAACAGTGAAGAATATGAAATGACACTTTTCCTTATCACTATAAAACTATTCTCTTTCATGGGACTTGAAATATGCAAAATTAAGTCAACATTGAACTTCAAAAAACAAAAAAACAAAAAACAACTTCAGTTTCAAGTAGCAGACATCTAATCCCAGTCCTTGAGAATCTGGGGGCAAGAAACTACCGCAAATTTGAGATCATTCCTAGCTCATACCAAGCCATCCTGAGCTAAAAGGCAAGATTCTGTCTTAAACACAAATATGATAAGAAACAAACAAACAAACAAAACAAAACTGTATGCTAAATGCAGGAATTTCTCCATAAATCCTTTTCCTGCTGATGATCAAGCAAGCAAATAATCAATCTAGCTGATCTTTCTTTGATATTTACTAGTGCCATGGTTTTGAGATGTCGGCTTCACCAATGTATCCTGTAAACACAAACATACAGGCACAATTCAAGGAGTCTCTATCTTTGCTCTAAAGACTTACATGTATTTGTGACCTGTGATCATGCATGTATTTACTGTTGGGATCTTAACTGCATTGCTGGGATTTTCATACTCAAGGTTTTCAAAGAGGAAGACCAAGGATGTTTTATCACGTCCTGTTACCTTCCCTGTATCCAAGGAAGATGGTGATGAAGTATGCCATCATGTAACTAGGAAATAGTGTCACTGGTCTCTCTGACAATTTTTTATTTGTGAGGACTGTGAATGTACTATTTGTCTTCTGTGTGCCAGTTATAGCTGGACCTCTACAAAGGTTGATGGAATTCATGTGAAGTTGCATGACTTAAGCATCCGTAACAATCATTTGTAATAAGGATTAAATTTTTAGTAGCCATTTCTTTTTCATTTAAATACTATAGATGGGATATTTACTTATACTCACACATGCACACACACACACACACACACACATACACACAGATACACATACACACACTCATGTGCACAATGTGGGGAGACAGAAAGAATTTAAGCCATAAGAAGTTGCTATTCTTGAAAAAAACCCCAACATCATGTGGAACTCAGTGTGAATAATTAATTGTGGACAGACTCATTATCTAGTAAATCCTAGTAGTAGTTAGTCCTTCTGGATAATTAAGACAGAATTCATGCATGATGGTTCCTCGACCTCATATTTTCTCCTCTTATTTCAAGACATATTATAATATATCCAAAGCCTGCACTTTAGCTTGTCAAAAATGAAATGTCAAGACCAAAGTGTTTCCTGGGTTATAATGGAATTTTAATAAAACTTTGAAAAATAACTAAAGCAGTAACATTAAAATGATTTCAGGTTATACGTTCAGTAATATTTTATTCACTTAATGCTTTTTTAACCCCCTAAATTTCATTCCAAGTAAATCTAATTTAATGTACCTGCCCTATGCCTTATTTTGTGGAAAAGTAAGTAAAAATGTATTTGAAGTGACAATATGTTTCCATCCACTTTGCTTTAATTCATGTTTACTTCATCCTTTTAAGGATAGTAGCCCAGATTGCCCTATTCAGGAGATGGTAATTTATTTTTATACCCTGGTTTATTATATAAACTTACTTGCAGAATTTTATCTAAATACTTTCTTAGAGTTGCTGAATTGAAAAATTAAAATCTGATTTATGAGTTAAACAACTAGAACATAGTGCATATTTTTTTAAAAAGAAAATAGGGAAGGTTATCATTGCTTCACAATGCTCAGCACCATGGTGATTGAGAGAGTCCCTGTAGAGGACACCATGGCAGATGCCCAGCATTTTCCTCCAAAAAGAAGAAACTGATGCAAATCATGTTAATCCACCCAGGAGAAAGGGGCTTGTTTTCCCTCTGGATTTCAGAGGCCTCTTGCAGAGTTCTCTGATTTCATGGCTCTGATGTTAAAACTGGCAATGCAAGAAGGTAGTGGGAACCTGTGGTGGCAGAGTTATTCACTCCACATCAGGAAGCAGACAAAACAAAAGAGAACAAGAGAGATCTGCTCCCTTCACCTCAGGCCCACCTCCCAGCCTTCCCATCATCTGCCACTCATGCATCAAAGTATAAAGCCACTGAGGAAGTATAAAAATGCCCCTGATCTAGGCAGTTCCTGAAATCCCAATCTCAGAACACCACTGTGAGAGGGTCTGAATCCTCAGCTCATTACTCTCTGAGCAACTTTTCAATGCATACTATCTCAGATATATTAGCTTGTTCCTAATTCATCTCAAAAGAAATTTAATTAACACATCCTAATAGTACTTGCTTATGAGGTATGATGTGATGTCTCAATACAAGTAACAAATTATGTAATTAACAAGACAGGTAATTAGCATCTTCATTATCTCATACATTTGTCACTTTCTTGTGTAAGAAGCATTGAAAGATGGATCTCCCAGTTATTTTGCAGTCTACATTATTGTTAACTATGTTGTGCAACAGAGCTGTGAAATTATTAACTACTTACATTGTTCATCAATTTCCCTCCCTTCTTCCCTCCCTCCCTTCCTTCCCTTACTAGGCTGTAGCTACCATCACCCAAAAGCAATATGAATAAAATCCTGTGATCCATGACCTTCTTCACCTGTCTTATTTCCCTGGACAATGCAATAATGGTCTCACCGCTGTATGAAAGGACAGGAAGTCATCTTGTCACATGGCTGAGTATTCCATCATCTTGTTTTCATTCGATCAGCTTTAATGAGGCTTGAAGTCACTCAAGAGGAAAACACATCTTTGACAAGTTTGGAGTCAAAGAAATGCTTTCACTTCTGGTTGAAAGATCTGAGGGCCTAGAAACATAAATAAGAGATGACACAGCCATGAATGGCAAAAGAGCAACACCTTGGCTTGATAAATGGCTATGCCTTCTATCAGAGAAATTTTCATAACAACAATAGTAATTCATATTCAGAGGCTCTTTGTACATTCACACAATATGTGGTCATCAGAGTTAATATGTGGTGCCTTGCAAACTGCTTTTTGTTTCCAAAATCATCCCTATAATGCAACAGCCTGATGGGATAAAGTTTAGCCAGACTCCTACCTAAGTTGAGAAATGTAGTGTAATATTCATGTTTTTATAGTTGAAAAATTTTAGGTATCATAGTATTCCCTTAAATCTGAGTTTCAAAGGTGCTCTGGGTGATGATCTAGATGACTGGTCAGTTTGAACCTGAGATTAATAGATGCTATGGATGATGGTACAGACAATGCTGTGGATGATGCTGTGGATGATTGTATAGTTGATCCTATAGATGATGCTATGATGACTTAGTGATTTTCTGGATAACCCTATGGACAATTCTATGGACCATGCTATGAATGGTTCTATGAATGATGTCGTGGATTAGTCCATGGAAGATTGGTCAGTTTGTCCAGATGAAAATTTTAGAGCAAGCATAACTGGAAAGGCAATAGAAATTAGCCTTACGCTTACTAATAAGTGGGCTTTGACTATTGCAGATAAGTACTCATAAGAGAAAGACATAGGAATGCATTTTAGATCATCCTCAAAACAGAAAGGCTTTAAGAAATAATATATTACTATGCTCATCAATGAGCCTATAAGAATATATTATTGTATAACTGATCAGCTCCTCACTGGAATCCATTTTAGGTTATAAACACAATGAGAAGTCCAGCTTCCTTGGTAAAATATGACTGACCACTAGTGTCATGATTGTTACTGAGTAACCAACTGCCCTCTGATTGGATTTAAACCCTCATCCATGGGAGGGAACGTATGGCTGGTACTATATACCTGGTACTGTAAACCTATGCCTGAGAAGATGTATGCACATTGGGGAAACTTACTGTTTTATTTTACTAAACTGACAGAACATGAAATGTCTTCCATGTCTATTTGTATCTATATCCATACACAACAATTATCCAGCCTTGTTCAGAGGAACATCTCTTCACACTCATTTGATGTGAAGTCAGAGACCCATGACGACCCATGATACTAAAAATAAGTGCCAATTGATAGCATACTCCCAAACAAGACATCTCTTCTACCCTCTCTAAGGTTCTGGGAAAGTTACAGAAAAAAACTAAACACATGTAATAGCCTTAAGTTAGGGTTAAGGGCATAGAAACTCCATTCTTTAGACTCAGAACAGCCATTCTAATACTGTAATCATGAATTCAGAACCTCAGCAGTTCCTTGCACCAGATTCCCATGTTGGCAGTGCGCTGGTACTGCTATGTATTCAAATGATAAATTCTGTACCCCTAGATCTGATTATCCCAAGAGGAGCAAATTCTCACACATACCAACTTTTGTTGTGCAAACCCTGCTCCCCAAGTTAATTGGTCAATAAAAGGCTAAAGTCTGTGATTGGCAGTAGAGAGAGATAGGAGGGATTTCATGGAAGTGAGAATGGAAGTGTGGGAAAAGAAAGAGGAAGGCTCTTAGATGTAAGAGGAGATGGATGTGACTATGGTCCTGGAAGGTATAGCTAGCCAGGTGGCTAGATGGGGTTAGGAGGTCAGGTTAATTATGATGGGAGTCTGCCCAGCTAAGGCCTAAACTTTGAAATATTAAAAGGCCTCTGTGTGGTTATTTGGAGAAGTAGCTGGTTAGGAAATAACTGCCACCATATTAATTTCTAGCATGAATTAATATAATTAATAATAATAATAATAATAATAATAATAATAATAATTCATTTTGTACCCTCTCAAAAGATTGTCTCTGTCAACAACCAGTCAAGGAAAGGCTGAAGATTTTACTAAAGAGCTATTGGCTAATGATGAATTCAAGTAGAGAGAGGGAAATTTCTACTTTTGGATGGGTACCATCTGCTGAGCCCACCAAGCTCCAAAAGATAGTCACACAGACACTGGAGAATTCTGATGGGTCACAAAACAAGTAGTCATAAAACTGAGAAAGAAATTTACAAGATAGGGAACCCACAATCTGTTCCCAACAACCACATAGTGGATCAAATTTGTCTCTAGCTCCAATTCAAGTGCATCTGATGTACTCTTTATGACACCATGGGCACTGCACATTGTAGACATATACATGTGCAGGCAAATACTCATACACAGAGTATTTTAAATGATTCTTTGTTACTTAAGCAAATGACATAGTTATCTGACTAATATTTCTTTACTGGGTATACTAATATATTATATATATATATATATATATATATATATATATATCCATAATATATACATAAAAGTCAAGAGTTCTAAAATATGTAATCAAGTTTCTATAATTGACACAGGATATAACACCTTTATAATTTAATGATTTCAAAAAGAGAATAAAAATTTTAAAATTCTGGGTTAGATTTTGCCCCATCTTCAGAACTTAATGAAAAATAATGCTCTCAAACATAAAATTATATAAAGCATTATGAGATTTGTAAAAATAAAAGTCATACATCCATTTAGTGTATATATTATAGATGCCCGTGTGTGTGTGTGTGTGTGTGTGTGTGTGTGTGTACAATTTCTCCTTCCTTCTTGTGAGTTTTAGCAACAATCTACTCTTTGAGCTATCTCAGCAAACCCCAAATAAATATTTAAGAATTCTAAGAAACTTTTATAAGTACATGTTTTTCAACAGTTATGATCCCATTATGTGCGTGTGTATGAATGTATCCATTTGTGTGTGAAGGTTCACACATCCATGTGTATGTGTGTCCGTAAACTCATCTACTTTCCCAGTTTTCTCATCACTAAACTTTAGGCAGTCTGGTTTCTGCCTGTAGATCTCTAAAGTTATTTCTCTTAGAAATTGTGTGATTACAAATGACTCCCTTTGAAATAGAATTCTTTTTAAAATGCCCTATTAACTATACAACCAAACAATGACATCCCCAATACTCTAAAGCTATTCTTTTGAAAAGCAGCCTTTCTTTTGGCTTCCATGGCAGTTGAGAAGTCTTCAGTTTGATGGACACACATCCAAGGCACAAAACATCCCTTTGTTAGAAAAATGGGACTATGTCCCTTTTCTTTAAGAAAGAGTAGTTAGGTGACACAGGAGGCCTATGATCTCTCCTTCTATATCTGTTTTGAGAATCAACCTCTTCTTTGCTTCATTAGGATTTGGTTCATGATGGTGTCTAGCCTCAGCTCCTTCCACCAATGCTTCACTTTGAGCTAAGAACATGGGAAGGGGAGTGAAGTGTGTGTTGTTAAGCTACATTCAGGAATTAGCATTATCTGTGTCCAGTTCAAGTGAATTGCAAATACCTACTACTCCTTTAGGTATTTGAGACCTCAATGACTGCCCCTATGTTCCAAAATCCCTGATGAAAAGCTAAAGAGACCCTTAATTCTGAGAAGGGTTGGGATATATTCATCTGAGATCAGTATCCCCTGACAAGATTATGTGTGAAAAAGGTAGAAAATGCTAAAACAATATATGCAAATTTTCACACCTCAAAAAAATTAGCAAAAATGCACTTTCATGTCTTGCTGACTCCACTTTACAACAGGAAAGTGCAGGCATGTGTTTAGTCCATCAGAGTTGGTTCACCAAGTACAATTTGAAATGGAAAAGACTTTAACTTTAATTTCCTGGCATATGTGATGGTTAGTCTTGTTAACCTGATTGTATTGAAATGTCTAAAATCTTCATGAAGTACACATCTTGGTATGTTCATGAGGATGATTTCAGAATGGGTAAATCCATTGTTAAGTGCAAAATTAATCTATTGAAATTAAGTAGAAATGGGGATGGTGGAGTCCAGTTGGAGGAGAGTGCACCCTTGCATAGTAAATCATCTTTCTCCCCTCTGCTCTTACTAGCTGCCATAACAGTAACAGCTCTAGGGAGCTGAAGACACCAAGATCTTCATCCTCAACACAGGCCTTAGAAATAGAGCCAGTTGACCATGGGAGCCATTATTCAAAATCAGTACTACTGAACTTGCCTCTTCAATTATGCTCATTTGTCATAAAATTTGTTAAGTTCATATATGTGTTAATGATAGCAATTACAACATTATTTACATGTAGAAAGCAAAACAGCAGAGAAGGTCAGGTTAAGAGAGAAAAATTTAGATTCTCTGCATCCACATCCAGCATTTGTTCACTTGAAAACCTAGGTAAATTAGGGCATAAATTTTCTCAATACCTGTTCATTACTAATTTTTAAAAGTAAGGTTTAGTAGTTATATTATTTGGATCAACTATGACAACACATAAAATGTTCCTCTACCCTGACTGACATGTGGAAATCTTTCAGTAAATTACCATAATTGTCCCAGAAGCAGCAGCATTAAGGGAAACAAGAAACATAATATACCTATCACAAAAGAGATTTTTTACTTGAATCTAGCTCATAAACTCTGTGTACTTTTTCCTGCTGATTGTTTGAACTCATTAACAGAAGGACAGGTAAAACCTCAAAATATTTAAAGGATTTCAGAGAAAAATGAGGGGAAGTGAAATCCTAGGAAAGAGAAGGTGTATAGTGACTAGTTAGACAACAGACATCCAATCCACAGAAAAGGCCAAATCATTTCAGAAGAAAGTAGTGTGAGGGTTGGAAGTTCAATCAGTAGAAAGCTTACTCTAAGGCCATCTTCTTGTTTATTCTCAATTCTTGACAATAAGAATGACCATAGTTCAGTAACTGTAAGTTCTCAAGAAAGTGCTAATACTAAATCCTAAATACAAGCTCAAATATGGTTAGGAGCAGTCGATATATTGTCCAGCAACCCCTAAATCAAAACAAAAGGCATATGAAGAAAGCATGTAGAAACATACTACTGTATAAGTCTAGTTACAAAACAGAATTAGAAGGGAACTGTCTTTTGCATAGCTGTATCCCTCTGATCCCAGAAATGCTGGGTTATTAAACTAACATCTCAGAACCAGGAGTAGGATACCTCGCAATGTATGGCTCGTCATGGGGCTTCAAGGCCCTTGCTATTCTTTTTGGTTGCCTACCAGAACTAGCTGATAAGACTCTTTTGTTGAAGATGAAACATGCCTTAGTTGTTAGAGAAATCAATCTGTAATGGACGTTGAAGTTTCATGCCTACTGAATAGCTTTCATTTTACTAGACTTCGCTATGAAGGCTGCTGGGAAAGAAAAGTATTAGTTAGGGTTTCGATTGCTGTAGTGAAACACCATGACCCAAAAGCAAGTTGTAGAGGAAAGGGTTTATGTGGCTTACACTTTTATAGTGCTGTTCATCACCAAAGGAAGTCAGGACTGGAACTGAAACATGGCAGGGACCTGGAGGTAGGAGCTGATGCAGAGCCCATGAAAGGGTACTGCTTACTGGCTTGCTTCACATGGCTATCTCAGCCTGCATTTTTATAGAATCTAGGATCACCAGCATATAGATGTGTCCACTACAATGGGCTGGGACCTCCCCCATTGATCACTAATTGAGAAAATGCCTCAACAGCTGGATCTCATGGAGACATTTCCTTAACTTAGGCTCCTTCCACTGTGATGACTCAAGCTTGTATCAAGTTGACATCAAGCCAGCAAGTACAATTATCAGTGGTCTTATCTAGCTGTGTACCTTGTAAGCTGTGATTCTAGGATACCAGACAAGATGCAGTACTGGTATACAGCTGGTACAAGTTACAGAAGTAACTACGTGCTCCATGCTTGGATTTAAGGCCCTTTCTACAGGACAGATTTCATGTCTGATACTATTAACCTGATCAAAAATTCATATTTGCTTGTTCAATAGGCCTTAAGTGGCATACACCAATGATGTTTAGATATAGTTACATGACACCAAACTACTTTTATATTTATAGTCAGAGATAAAGTCCATTCTTAGCCTTTGTTACAGTGGCTTCTCTTTGCATTGAACAGCAGTGAATGTATAGCCTCATTGTTTCCCAGTATATCAAGACTAAGTTATAATGAGTACTCAGTCTTAAGCAGGACATTTGTACCACCCTCTATAAGAAGGAACAGAAAGAATATAAAAGCCGGAAGACAGAGAGAAGGCTGTAAAAGACTATCTTCAGAGAGTAACACAGTCATCACAAACATGACCTCATAAAAGATAAGGTTGTTTGCTCTGGGACTGTAAAACACTTGGTCTGTAAACAGTCAGTCATAGATGGAGGAGGAGCTCACGAAATCCTTCCCATCCTTGCTAAGTTGTTGATTACTGATGGTTTATAGGGAAGAGGCTCTCATGGTCTTAAAAGTTATGAGCTCACTTGGTGAGCCCTCCAGGATCCACTGGATAGTTCCAAAACACTGGTCTCAATGGGTCTCAAAACAAAACAAAGAATACTGAAATGTGGGAAAGGGATTTACAGGGAGGAAGGGTGATATCTGGGGTGGAAGAGAGCTTAGAGATGTTGGGGTACAAGTAATGAGAATGCATTATATATATGAATGATGATTCTTGTTTTATTTTATATAGGTAGATGTTTGCCCTGCATGTGTGTCTGTACATCACACGTGTTCCTGGTACCCTTGGGAGTGAAAAGAGGGCATCAAATCCCCTGTATCCAGAGTTACTGATGGCTGTAGGCCACCGTGTGCTGGTAATTGAACCCAAGTCCTCTGCAAGAGCAGCCAATAGTCTCTTAACTGCTTTGCCATGTCTCTCATCCTTCAAATAACAACTTTATCCAATATAAAAAAAGTTTACTGAAAAAGTGCCCCTATAACATTGATTATCTGAAGGGTGTGGAGCAGTGGTCTGGTAGGCAGTCTGGCACACTGGTTGAGCACAGGCAAACTCTGGGAGACCCTGCAAAGTAATTCTCAAGGGACCTGAAACGTTATGCCAAGGCTACCGGGAGCCAGCCACGGTCACATATCCTGCCCTGGTAGAGGCGTGGCCACACAGCCCCAAGCCATCCCCATGTTAGTGAGACACCAAGAGGCTTAGCCACGCCCCTTCCCAGTTACTATATCTGCCCAGTCTCTCCGGAAGAGGTGGAAGGTACAGTTCCATCCATTCAACTTTCCACATGATCAAAATAAATGCCTTAGAATTATGGACTGTCTCTTCATCTGGACCCACTGTGGGAAGTGAGGGATCTGGCCCTCGATTAATGAGCCGCAACTAATCTCTCACCATGGGAATCCCAGCACTCCTACACAGTACCCATTCACCAAAGCCTAAGCAGTTAGCCCAGCGCCCAAAGAAGCCAAGATCGATCCGGCGGGAATCCCAGCTGCATTCCTCCTAACCCGTCTGTGGCATCCTGTGGCAACTGCGGTGCCCCAGGCTAGAGAACCCACAGAGAAAGCTGCTGCATGTTTCCCAGGTATGGCCCCCTCCCCCACCCATGGGCAGGGCCTGCAGAGGCTTCCCACAGCCCCCCAACCTGCCTGTCAGACTGTGTGGGATGATGCTCGGCCACTTCCTGCATGTCCTATCCTACCCAGAGCCGCAGTGCCCAGACACAGACATGTGGGGCTTCATTCCACAGCACCAGACATGTTCCCAACAGAAGGGAATTAGGTATCAACCTGACTATTAAACTGAAAGTCTCAGATCACTCTCTTGACCTTGAATTTAAACAAGCTCATTGGTACAGTTCCTTTGACTCCTCAGAGTTAATGGACAGGGCCAAGGTTGTGACTTGTTAGTTTCCTTTTCTTTGTTGAGATTCTTGGGGGGAGTTAGAGGGTGGAAGTAGGCAGTAGAAATGGTCAACTTTCATAGTAACATTCATGAAATTATCAAAAATATCAAAATGTACCATAATAGGCATTAGAACTAAATGACTGGTTTTCTTTAATAAATGAACATACTTAGCCATCTATTTGATCTTTTCCATATTCTAGAATTCACTGGACTTTGTCACTGATGCTTTCCTTTTGAAGATCTTCAGGAATACACAAATTAAAATAAACATAAAATATTATTTATAGTTTATCACTGACGAAATTCTTCTTCCATACTCCCTTCCCAGTAACTTTATTGTTCACATTTGACACCTAAATGATGAATAGAACAAAGGAGACAAAAAATTGAAGCATTTGCTATAGGAAAATATTACTTCAGGACACAAATATCTTACTTGTTACACGATACCTTGTCACTTGGGTAATAATTTAATTTACCTACTTAGTTCCATAAACAAACTAGAAAAATTTGGCCATAGTTCACATACAGCTGTGATGCTCACATTTATCATTTACATAAGTAGATATATCTTGTCACCATTAACAAATGTTTAATAAAAACTTGTTTAATGTCATGCACTAAGTCTATAGAAAATTAAAATTACAGTCCCTGAAGTTACTGTCTACTGGATGTTATTTATTTTCTCACAGGGATGCAATCTAAAATTTGTCATAAATTAAAAATCATAATTTATGGTCTTCTTGAGGTAGGAATTACAATAATGAGTTAGAGTTAAAGATCCCAAGAATATCTAATTCATATTGAGAAGTCTATCTTCTACAGATAAATAATCACTTTCAAGCAACTGGACATGTACATGTTTGATGTTGAGAGGTGGATCCTGATGTTTGATCAGCATCCACTGAAGTGTTCACAGGCCTTGGTGAATTATAGGATCCTTACCAACCTGATTTTTTGTCTTCATGGCCATAGTCAGCTGCTGTACCAGGAAAAGAATGAAATGGTTCATTTGCCAGCTAGGCGGCAAAAGGCCATGTCTGAAATTAACTCTTTGAATTATTGTAGGGCCCAAGAATAACTTGAAATTGCAAGCAAATATTGGGAATATTATGTTCAATTAGCTTTTAATGGATTCATTACTGAAGGACTCAAAAGTACATCTCAATAAATTAAAAATATTGATGTTGTAAATCAGACGTAAGTGTCACATTCCTATTCATCTTTGATGAGGATGTGAGGTGCTGCCTCAACAGTCTATGGTTATTTATTTTGGAAACACAAAGCATGAAGTCACCAAATTTGTTGAGACTTTATCCAAGGAATGATTCCATTTTTTAGAGTTAACAGGCACTGTAGTCTACTGTGGTTTTGGGGATGGCTTAACCCATGATCTCTGGAGTGTATAAGTACTTGACCCTTGAGCAGGTGACAGGCAAAAAGTAAGAATATGAGAATAACAGACTCTGACATACAACAGGCCTCACAATTTCCACCTAGTCATTTTTCTATGAATAAGTGAAGAAGGTCACGGGATGCATCAAAGGACTGAAAGTTCACACAGAAAACTTGTCTGAAAAGAACTAGAAATTATAAGGACAGATTTATTATGAGATTGGCAGCAGACGATTGAAATTATGAATGTACAAAATTACCCATGAGGACATTGCTAATCTAGAGCATGTACCACCTTTTTTAATAGGCAAGCTGAAATAGTTATATTCGGCTAAAGGACTTAAATGTTTCTTGACCTCCCTGGGGAGGTGAGGACAAGTGACTCTCTGGGGCTCACTGGTCTGCCAGCATAATCTTTGCAAGTCTCCTACCAATGAGAAATTCTCTTTCCAAACCCAAGGTGGCTGGCATATAGAGAACAACCTCTGACATGGTCCTCTAGCCTCTGTATTTATACACACATAAACACACATACACACATGCATACATACACACATTTGTGTACACACATAAATACACACATGTGCACACACACACATTGAAATAAAAACCTCCATTATCGTTGGTCCCTATACTCAATGCCAGTTATATTGCACTGACAAGAAGTATGGGGCCAGGGAACTCTGGGACTGGGAGGAGCAGGTCTGGAGCAAGACTGGGCTTTAGGTGTGTCCAAACCTCAGAAATCTTGTCCTGAGATTGACAGGAGCAGGATCACTCCACTCCTGTAGCTGGCCTGCATATCCCAGAGGAACACGTAGCCCTATGCCCTCCATCTTTGCCTCATCAGAGGTGGTCACAAAGACTAGCCAGGATAAACTCCTTTTCCCCTCATAAGGTCATGTTCAGCAGCACCTGGAATTCCTCCACATGCAAATGAGTTATCTCCAGCCTTCTAGTCTGGGCCAATGATGTACACTCAGCCCTTTAGGTAGCTCTTACTCATCCCACAGAGATTTAAATAGTCTTTGCCCTTCCCACCCCCAAATAAACTAAACCAGTTCTCTGAAGCTATAGTCACATGTGTGTTCTTTGCCAGCCCATGTACTCACCACAGTCACCAAAAGTCCTGCCTACAGGCATCATTATGGAGAGCTAAGCTTCCCTCTCTCCAGTCCAGCATGGTGCTCAACTCTTCTAACTACTCAGAGGGAGAAGACGACACAGGGCAGTAAAGAGGGGTTATTTGACTTTTTGAAATGGGGTATTTAATTTAGGATAAAGAATTCTAGCAGAATGTATAACACTTGGTTGTTTTGACTTTCAAACTGATGAAATATTCAAAGGTACTGAACAAAATCCTGGAAGCAAAGCCAGTGTTATTGCTGTACTCAAGCCTGGGAAACTGAAGGGTTCTTGTATTTTTATAAACCTGTCCTCTGCTTCAATCAAGATCAATGATTTTCCATTAAGTAATTATTTATTAATGTGCAGCAGGAAGTAAACACTCAGTAAATGTTTTGTTCGGTTTGGTTTGGTTTGATTTGGTTTGTTTTTCTGAGACAGGGTTCTCTATGTAGTCCTGGCTGTCCTGGATCAGGCTGGCTCATAGAGACCTACCTGCCTCTGCCTCCTAAGTGCTAGGATTAAAGTCCTGTGTTGTTGTTGTTTTTATTTTTAGGAAAGAATCTCTCTCTCTCTCTCTCTCTCTCTCTCTCTCTCTATCTCTCTCTCTCTCTCTCCCTGTGTGTGTGTGTGTGTATGTGTGTGCTGTGACTGATCTCAGAGCCTCACTGATGCTAGAGAAATGCTTTATGAAAAGCAAGCTTTCTGTTTTTCCTTCCTTTCCTCATAAAGCTACCAGTCCTTTCTGATTATGATGCTCATGATCCCACTTAACCCCACACACAGGTGTGTTAAACACTTCTAAATACTCTCTCATTGGAAATGTGTGCATGTATGCCTCAAACAAAACTCTTCTTACAGTTTTGAGGTCTTTTAACAGAATACTTTTTCCCAAAAATGTCTTAAAAATATATTCCCAATATGCATATTCTTACAACAGAATCTCGATGTTCTGCCAATTGAGTGTTGGATTTTTGTCTAACTGCAGGTGGATGGAATTTGTAATGACCTCAATATTATTTGTGACTTGTGCAGCAAGAATAAACCAACATTTGTAAGCCACTGCTATAAAAGTTATTCTCCTTCCTTGAGACTGTGGTACTGTGAGGAAGTCCAATCAAGCACACAAGGACAGGCAATCAAAAAAAGGCTTTGAAACTACAGGAAAAGAGAAGACCTGGACCACTGTCTACCTGCTCCCATCTTCTACCTTGTTTTGTTTTAAGGCATTGAGTTTGTTGATGATTTATTATACTAAAAATTCTGACTGAAAAAGTTAGGATTCATGCTTGGACAGTACCCACTGAGCCATCTCAAGCCTTGACAAATAATTACATACACAGTTCTTGGTGATGACTTGAGGATGATACTAGAGAGAACCTGGAGGCCCTAGAGGAAAGCAGGCACACAATAGTGGTAGAGGACATTATGGGTGAGATCATAAAAGCAAGAAAGTTAGAGATGATAAAATTTAGGATCCTTGCTACACAACAGTGGGTAATATTTGTCACATGGACTTTCAAATAATGTGGCTGCTAGCAAATTTATCTAACAAATTTATGGATCTAGCAATGGAAATTCTAGCTTGTAACAGATTGCAGAGGTCCCAAAAGAAATAAGAAAATTCTTAAAAGTGACCTGTTTGGATAACAGAAACAGCAAAGGTATGCATGATAAAAAAAGAGGAAATCTGCCAAGGTTTCTGGGCTTAAAGTTAGCACCGCAGAACTGGAAAATATAAAATGCATGCTTGTGTCAAATCTGCTAGTTATTCTAGGGGGAAAAAGAACATACACTCAGAAACTCGACAAATATGAAAGAGAAGGGTTGTTAAGAACCTTGTCAAATTTTCAAAGGGAGGAAGTAACCCCAGTGAAGTTAACTAAGTGTATGAAGCTCAATTTGAAATGTGTAAAATTTTCAACCCAAAGCAGAAATGCATACTAAAACCAGTGTCCCTCCCACAACAACTGAAAAGATATCATGGCAGAAGAAAGAATTGAAACTGTCAGATTGGTTAAAAAAAATACACATAAAGAGCTTTTGAGATGGCTGGACATTTACATAAAACAAGGACTTCCTGTAAGACTTAGGATGAAATGGGAGACTGTCCTTACCAACTTGTTTATGCTGAAAATAGAGCCTCTCTCTCTCTCTCTCTCTCTCTCTCTCTCTCCCTCTCTCTCTCTCTCTCTCAAAAGAAAAACAATGTAAACTCTCAGTTCATGATAAATACTAAGAAACCAAAATTAACAGATTTTAGTACTTCAAAGAAAGGACTATCTTTTCAAAGATGCTTTAAAACCTGTTTTATTTTTAAAAAAAATCTTTCTTTTGTTCTTCAAATTAAGAGGCAGGCTTGCTAATATTTATTGTTTTCAAACATGAAATGAAAGCTAAGTAATGAGAATACATGGATAGGTTTATCTGCTTCATCTTATTTTAGCCACATAAATATCAAATGATTAATAATCAGTATAAATATCAGCTTAAATATTTTCCTGATTATTTCAAAATTCTTTTTGATCTAAGTGACCAGATTTTAACTGTGATTCAGAATCTCATACATTCTTCTTGATTATTAAAGAAAATAAAGTTGGTCAGAATATATTTGTTTCAGAATCTCAGGGATGTTCTTTGAACAATAAAGACAATAAAATTGGTATAGTCAACAAACATATATTGAGATTAAGAAAACAAAGAGAGAACACAACAATAGTAACAACTAACTAGAAATGCCAGGAGAAACTGCAGCTGACCCATAAAGGTAAAATTATCATAAAGGGGTTTGGGTGGTTTAAATGAGAAATGCCTGTCATACTCTCTGGCTTTTGGGCACTTGGTCCCCAGTTGGTAACATGGCTTGCAGAACTTCAGGCAGAATAATATTTCTGGAGGAAGTATGTGCAGGGGTGGTGGTGGTGGTGGTGGTGGTGGTGGTGGTGGTGGTGGTAGTGGTGGTGGTGGTGCAGATTTGGAGATTAAAAGCCTAATTCCAGTTGCAGTTTGCTCATTTCTTTGTGTCGTGCTTTGATGTGAGCTCTCAGCTTCCTGCTCTGTGTGCCTTGGGTCCTGCCCTGATGGACTGTTAACCCCCTGGGTGGTAAGCCTAAATGAATCTTTCTTCTATAAGTTGTCTTAGTCATGGTGGTTTATCACATCAACAGAAAAGTCCCAAGTACAAGGATCACACCCCAACTAATTGGATAATTTCAAAGTAACCAGAATTTTTCTAAAGTACTCAGTTTATCCTAATGGGAACAAGAAATATAAAAACTGAACAGGAAACCTAAAATGAAAAGTAATAAAACTGAAAGAACTCATTAAAGGAAATCTCAGAATTGTGTTACTTTATGGGTAAATTCTACCAAATGTTTATGGTGAAAATTATTAGTCATTTGTTTCTCACACTCTTTCAAAATGTAGCAAGAGACAGAGAACCTCTAAGCTTATTTTGTGAGCTGAGCACAAATACAGTACCCAATTCACCAAAAGAAAAGAAAACTACAAAACAATGTTCCTGACTAATCCAAAATCCTCGGCGCAATGCTAACAAACAATGCACTGCCAAAGCCAAATAATCTCACACCATGACAAGTAAGGTTTGTCTTTATGGTGTAAGGACCCATCCACAAATAAAATTTATCTGTTGTATATATCATCAAACTAATATGAGGCATGATTGAAATCCCATGGTCTTCTCAATAGGTACTGAAAAAATAATTGTATAAAATTCAGTTGTAATTTCATGAAAACATCAGAATTGGATGAAAAGAAAATTGCTTTTACACAATACAGATGATTCATGCTAAATTTGCTATTATCCATCAATCAAATTCTATTTGCTCCTCCCCCAAGTGCTGACAACTACTGCTCTCTTCTCTTTACCTATGAACATGATATTTAAAGATAGCTCATCTCATACCAGTGGAATAAACAGTGTGTGCCCTTATCTCAGCATATCGATAGTAACTTAGTTTATGTGTCTCTGCTCTGTTTTTGTAATGAACATAATAATATTTCTCTTCTTTCTTTCAAAAAATTCAGTGAAAATTTCCGTTTTCCATCTCAGACTCATCAACTATGAAAGTTCCCTTCAGTGTGAAGTAGCACACATGAGATATAAATAGACCTTTAATCACTTTCTTTAAAATTTTAGAATGAACTGGAGGCCTTGTATGTACATTTCTTGGTCCCTTTACAGACATTTTCAAGCAACTAATCATTAAATGCTCTGATAAACAGCACCAACTCTTGTTTCTTTGGAATTTTTCACACCCAGATATGGTATGCTGAAATTCACCCTACCCAATACCATCCTGATATGACCAAGTTGTTCAATAAATTGATTTTTAAACATCAAGACATCAAAAGGAATTCAAATCTCAAATCTTTACTTAGTCCTGAAAACAGAGGTCATAAATAGCTCCAGAGCTTAAGGTGTAGCTTGGAAAATAGAATTGTCAAGCATGTGACTACACAGGAATTCATTTTTGCATTTCTCCAACAACAATGTAACCTTTTTCTTTCACATAGGTTCTTATTTAAACAAACAGATAAGGTCTAGAGATGAATGAGTTGGTAAAGTGTTTGCTATAAAGGTTACTTGTCTATTTCTGTGACAAAACACCATGGCCAAGCAGATTATAAAGGAAAATGCTTAATTTGGTACTCATTGTTGAGAAGAGTAGACTATGAACATCATGGTAGGAAGCACTGCAGCAGGAAGGCTGGCATAGTGCTGAAGCAATGATTGAGAGCCTGCTTCTTGGTCCACAAGCATGAGGCAGAGAGCTGACCAGAAATGGCATAGGTTTCGTAAATCTCAAAGCTTGCCACCAGTAATACACCTCTTCCAACAAGAACACGTCTTCTGATGCTTCCCAAACAGTTCCTCTAACTGGGTCCCAAGTGTTCAAACATACGAGCCTATGAGAGTCATTCTCATTCAAACAGCACAAGCAAGAACACGAGTTTAGAAGTTGACACCTTTGTAAAAAGCATGATGGTGTGAAATGGCTACCCCAGTGCTGGTTGAAGGAGAGAGATGAATCCCTGGACCATGCAGCCCAGCCAGCCTTAGCAATTGAGGAACTCTGGTTGACTATGAGATCCCATCTCAAGAGATAGTTGTCAGTAAATAGAAACACTGAACATCAACTTTGGCCTCTACCTACAATGCACACAAGTACATGCACATGTACATGTACACATATGTTCACATAGCTAATAAACTGTGCAGTATTCATAGAAAGGGACACTAGTGACAAAACTAATGAATAAGTAATAGCTTTTGCTGTTCTTTCCATAAACAGATGACTGTGAAATGACAGATAGCAATTAGCCAATGAGACTTGTCTTACTTTGTGCAGTCCATAACCATATGTTACATAAGTCACACATAACCCAAAAGTTTGCTCTTGAAATATAAAGAAAAAACATGTGTAAGGTAATTATGGGTTTTGGATTTCTTTACAGAATTCAAATCTGAACTTTTGTTTGTTGTTGCATAACAAGAGTGTGGTTCTGCAGGATAACCTGCAAGTACAAAGACAAATGATCACAAAAGAAAGGGAAAGGTGAACAGAAGAGAAGATTAATGAACTGGGAGTTGGATAAATACTGGGAATTATAATAGTAGATGGGCCTAAAAATAATCATAGAAGAATAAGTATATGAGCATCTAAAACTGGAGGAGATAGTATCTGTGGGACTTACAAAAGCATGCTTGCTAATATTAGTATGAATGAGCCCTGAAAAAAACTCACCAGTGTCTGTACCTGAAGATCAAGTTAATATTAAAACTTATTAAAACTTTGTACTGAGTTAGAGGTAGGATGACAGATAAAGGACTAGGATTCATCCACATTTCTTTGTTATGTACCAGGGCTTAAAATAATGATTTTCCTATTCATGGTTTGTGGTGATCTTGGGAGGTATTCTCCTTTTGAAAGAGCATGCTCCAGAAATGATATCTCCTATCTTTAATATTTCAGTTCTACTGTCCCCATCACACACTTCCGTCCTTGAGAAGAGAAATAAAACCTCTTTCTGCTCTCAAGTGGTTATCTTTTATCAAATATGGCTTGGAAGGCAAGTCGAAAATACTAATTATCTGAGATATTTGGTCAACTTTGTGTTAATATTAAAGCAAGACTCAAAAAGACTTCAGAATGAGTCAGCGATTCATTGTTCCACCTTCTTATCTGTCTGTGATGCTTATTTACATAGAAACAAAAGGTGTTAGAAACAAAATGAGTGTGTTGAAGCTAAATCATGTAAAACTATTTTAATGTTTGAATATCCTAATTAGCAGATTTCTTCATTGTCTAATTTTGATCATTTGGTGACAGTTTGTGTCCTTGGAACTGTTGCAGAGAATAGTAATTTAATACTGGCTTTCCATTAGGAATCTGTTTACTTGCTTCAGGACTAGGCAGACAGCTGAGTGGTTCTCAAGATTACAGATATAAATAAAATGCTGAGATAATCTGTATTGTGTAGATATATGAACTCTAGTCACATTGAAGATGGAAAAATACATATACAGGTCATTATTCGAGACAAAGACAGTGAATAACAACTGACTTTAATGTCTGCTCACATAGTTGGCTCTCTATTTTTGAAATGATATGTGTAAGAGACTAAGATCCTGGAAAACAAGTGCTTTTTAATTAATTGTAAGATGATAGGTAGACAGACAGACAGACAGATGGATACATTTTTCCCTAGGGAACAATGGAGTATTTTTTTCTAGTAGCTAGTTCTGTAGAATATATTCCATTTAGGAATGGTCCCCAGAATTCCAAATGTAAAGTTTTCAATATTTCTAGTGGTTGGGGATGGCCTTTAAATATTGATTTCAGAATTTTCTTTTACTTGTTTGCTTATGGTAAACATAACAAACAAACTCCAACAATAAATTTTATGTAGATTTCAAATTGGTTTAAATAAATTTGCTTCATTGTAATTAAATTTCAGTATCACATAAAGATAGCCAGAGCATACTCTTTACTCTTTATTTATATTCAGGTTTTATTTCTTCGACAATCGTTATCAATATCAGGTAGGATATAGCTAAGTGAACAGAATAAGTAGCAATGCAGAAAACAATAAGGTATTGCCTTCATGAGTAATTTATGAGCCAGTAAGCAATGCACTAGAAAGTTCTTCCCTATCTCCCTTTGCCTTCCTTTCCTCCCTCCATCTCTATCTCTGTGTGTTTTCTCTTTGACACACACAACATTGTTTCTTCACTTTGTGTATCATAAAATTATAACAGAAACTTCTAGAATAACCTGGTAATTTCATGTTTCTATATACTTCAGATTAAACGTCTATGAATTCTGAATCAGCAGTAGCCATCATTATTGTTATTACAGTGAGAACCCCAGGCCTCCCAACTCAACAAAGACAACACAAGGTTAATACTAGGGCATTCAAGAGATCAAGCTCACACCTGGTATTCTAAGTGCTTGAGTTGTTAATGTCACTGCAAAAGGAAAATGTCTGGTGTCCAAAAAAGGCTAAACTTCTAACCAGTTGGCTGACTCTCAGCCATGATCTTATGTTGAAACATTGTGAGTCACTTTTTTGTTTTTCTAGGTTTCTATATATCCTCGTTTAAACTATAGCACTTGATAATTTGAAAAATTGCAATCCTATTTATTCTAATACACAGAGATTTCTATCACTATCTTTATAGATATCATGAAGACTCAAGTTCACATATTTCACTGGAAAGGTATAAGAAGTAATCTATAAACTATAATTTGAAGATTTTTAGTATTTAAAAAGCAGAGATATACTTCATTAGATGAAACTAAGAAAAAACAAGCACAAAGGTTTATTGTTAGTCTGTAAAATTTACTTCAGTAAAATTTATCAGGACTCTTAGAAACAGACATTTGTATAAGCACAGAGTAATTTTGACTACTTTTCTACTATTTCTATAAGTCCTGGGCTTAGATTTCTACATTGAAACATATGTTTAGATTTTTTATTTAAGTGGATAAACATCAATTGAGAACATACTTTCATGTGAAAATTGGATTTTGATATAAATATTGTGGCAATCATAAATTAAGCACACATTAAAAATATTTCTGCAGGTAGTAGTGACACATGCCTTTAATCCCAGCACTTGGGAGGCAGAGCCAAGCAGTTTTTTGATCTGTGAATTCTAGGCCAGGCTGGTGTACAAAGTGAGTTCTAGGAAAGCCTGATCTACAAAGTAAGTGAGTTCTATAACAGCTAGAGCTACACAGAAAAACCTGTATCCAAAAACAATATGTGTGCTGTGTGTGTCTGTGTGTGTGTGCACGCAAGCATGCATGTGTGTGTATGTTTATGTATATGTGATATATGTATGTATGTATCTCAAAGTATTGAAAATACTTTATTGCTTTCAGTTTTATTTTGTTCACGTATTTTAATGATACTAACTAATTGAAAACATGATAACAGGTTACTCTAGAATTTTCTGTTATAATTGATTTATTCACAAAAGTGAGAAAATAGATTGTATCTATATGGAAAGAGAGATGCAAGGGGGATAGAGAATAAATTGATTTTCTTTAAGTGTTCAATCAGATTAACAAAAACATGTTTACTACTCAATGGGTATATTGCCCATCAAAACACATAGGGCATAGAACAATTCATATGTTTTTAAAGAATTATTTATTTGTGTGTGTGTGTGTGTGTGTGTGTGTGTGTGTGTTTGAGGGTATGTGAGTGTACCATGTGTCCACAAGTGGACAAAGAAGCCAGAAAGAACATCACTCTCTCAGAGCTGAAGTTACAGATGGTTGTAAACTGTGTGATGTGTGAGATAGGAATCAAACCCAGATCCCTTTTAAGAATAGCAGGTACTTTTCATTGATGAGCCATCTTGCCAGCCAAATTTGTGTTTAATATAAAAATATAATTAACTGTTTTTACATAAATAGAACTTGTGTAAAAACAATAAAGCAAATTCTGCATATAAAAAAGCCATTTTGAAATTTGCATATGCTTTTATTTAAAACAAAACAAACAAAACCTACTCTTTCCCAAAGGGGGTTTGGATGCTTTAATTTTTCATATTAATTTTCATTTATTTTAATATAACTCTTAAGTTTTCACCCTAAGTCTACAATTCAGTCATTTTTAGTATGGTCACAAAAATTACAAGTTGTACAATTATTACCTCTTGGCTTAGATTTTTCAAAACCTACTTTAATAAGGGTTCTTAAATACTTTAATCTCCCTTGTAATCTACCACCCACCAGAGGTAGTGGAAAGGAAATATTAGTAGAGCAAAGGGGGATATGGACTGGTTTAGAAATAGTTCTTTTGGGTAATTCCCATCTTCCTTATCAATATATCAGCAGTTCAGTTCATAGGAATCAGCAGCAGTAGCTCAATCCACTCAGAAACACCATTTATGAATCAACAACATCAGTTTGATCCAGAAAAATCCTTGAGGCTCTGCCGATCAACCAGAGTCTGAGGAAGCAGCAAGAAGCCTCTGGAATATCACAAGAAATTATTTGTTGCATTTCTCTTTACTAAATCACATCAAAGGATGATCAGTGAAGAACGCAAGGTGAATTAATGTCACAGCATCCTTAGTGAACACCAGTGTCAGCAAAGCCCAAAGAAGACCAGAAAAGAGTGTCAAGGCAAACCAATGCCAAAGCTCGTCCTTCCATGGTCTGTTGTTTTCCAAACACCACCTGTCCTTCTAAGTGTCTGCTCCAGCAAAACATCACCTGCCCCCTTTCCAGGCAGCTTCCAGAAAAACCCCACTTATCTGTTCTCAGCAAAACATCCACCTGTGTCTGTTTCAGCGAAATATCCTCTAATAATACGGTTTTCAATAAAAACATCACATGACACAACTGAGTCTCCAAAGAAACCAGAAATTTCCACTTCAATTACCCAACTCTAGAACAAATTCTCTCTCAGAGTATTCTGTGCCCATTAACACATCCCTGGCAAACATCAGTCTACCTTCTCTCTGTGGATTCACTGACTTGAGACATTTTATAAGCCTGGATTCATACTGTAAGCAATCTCTACATTTGCTTCTTTTGCTTAGCACAGTCTCCTCTTGGCTCATCTGCATTGGCTTAAGTATATTTGGTCATCCCTCCCTGTTCTGTCTGGATGCTATTCCAGCTACTGTGCATTTTGTTCATTCATTCATCAGATCATGAATATTAGGCTTAATTTGACTTTTAGTAACAACGAATAATACTGCTGTGAGCATTCATGCTCAAATATCTTCTTGAATACCAGGTTCCAGGGCTCTAGCATGTCCTCACTGGGAAAATATCAGGTCACACAGGGCCTTCACACCTAGCTTTCTGGGAGATTTCCCTATTTCCCAAAATGCTTTCACCATACTACGTTCCCTCCAACCATTCTCCATATTTTCACCAGAAATCAATAATTCTGTTAGCATTTTAATATCTGAAATTTTCGTCAATTTGTGGGTTATTTTAATTTTATGCCGTTTTTCATTTTATTAATAAATGGAGCTCAAATGTATTTCTTCTTACTCTTTATTAAGTGCCTGTGGTTAAATGCCTATGATATTAAATTACTGATTTAATATTCACATATTTTATATTATCCTCTTTAATAAATTATAAATAATACTGTAAAAAGATATAAATAAACAGAAAGGGCAGAAAAACTTTCCTCATGAATACAAGAGTACTGTACAATGAGCACCAGATTTAAATTTATCTTATATGACAACCCGGGTGTTCAAGTTCAGCACACCTTAAACTGATAGTCCTAGTCCGAGGCCTACAAAAAGTAGCATTTGCCTCTAAGATGAGGTCCTTTTAGAATCATCAATGACAATATATTAAAATAACTACTCTTTCAAAAATAATAATCAATTTCATTGAAGTGACTATGAAGGTTAATTTTGATTTCAATGTGATCAAATCTGGAATCAACTAGGAGATAGATGTTCAGAGTTGGCTGTGAGGGCATTCCCAGGAAAGAGAAGGGGGAAGTAGGCATATCTCCATAAGTACAAGGCCAGCCAGCACAACAAGGTAACAAAAACTATGTAGTCAAAACAGCAAAAACAAACAAAAACCTTTAACATCGACTCCCATCTTTTTGTCTTTCCACTGTGGACTAAGACTAAAGAGCAGCTCCGTTTCTGGGGTTGTGGGTGGGATTTGGTTAAGGTTACCTTTAGGAGTCTTCAAAACACATGAACTGAACAATGCTCTGCTTTTAGTCTCTCCACAACACCAACTACAACTGTTTAACTATGCATGCTATATTATGTGTGCCAACATAATCCAATTTTTAAAAAATATTCTTTATATTGATTAGACTCAACCTTGTAGAGTCCCTTTGTACAGAGACTGTTCATTAGATAACACACTAAATAGTTAACATAGATTTTTGTTACTTTACCTTCAGTGGCAAGCAAAGATAGAGTATGTGCTGTGATCAGATCTCATAGCTACATATGCCTTAGATGGTGGGTCCTAACAGACAAGATGTCTGAGGTATCCATAGCTAACAAGTGTGGGTTTGCCAAGATAGGATGGTATTTTCTCATCTCTAAAGGCATTTCCAAGTGCCACGAAATGGAGACCTATCAACACTGAAACTTGTCCACTTATTTATGACAAAATTTTTACTTAAATCCTACGTAAGAAATCTAGAAGCATTGCTGTAGTGTGGAAGAGAACAGGTCCCTTGTCAACAATGTCCTAGCTCAACGTAAAGCTAGCTATTGAGTTTTCTCAGCCTGTGTATGCACAAGATCCTACTAAATTCTACATCTGTACAATCTAGATATATCTAAGTATAAGAGTCTTTGTTATATTTCTATATATTCTTACAGCTTAGGTCAGACAACAGTCAAATCAGTCACAGATCCTAATTGAAAAATTTCCTGTAAAATATTCCATAAGGGACGCACTATGATAAAGTAATGGTTGCTCTTTGAGATAAAGCTGAAGAGGTTTTAATTGTGTATCCTTCTATGGAAATCAAAAGATGCCAAGAAGGGCAGAAATAAAATCTCTTCCTGAAAATATAATGAGTCTTTAAGATGAACAATGCTAGTTTAATCACAATTTATCATTTTGCTATATTTTTTATCTAGATATAGAAAAAAACAAGATGCATAAGCAACATACAGGTTATTTTGCTTTCCAAATGCAATAGTCCTGGAAGAATCAGGAAGGATTTTATTTTCTTGAATAGCCAGAGAAATAGACATGGTGCCTTGAGAAACTGTGCTTTCACAACAAGTGTCTGAAGGTAATTTCTAAATAATCATCACTTTTAAAGTAGTTAATGGGGTTCTTTCAATCATAAAATCCAATAACCAGGAAAATTGGTCTCCATCCAAGCCAGAAAATACAATTCAAACCTGTCTGCCAGCCAGGAACTGGATCAGGCAAAGTTGATATTTAGCCTACAACCTCTGGAAAGAGAACCCGAGGATGTACATTTAAGGGCTCCTTTGTTCTCTTCTTTACATTTTTACTTCTGAGATTATAACACAATTACATGCCCCTATTCCTTTTCATCCAAATTCCCTACACACCGCCCTTTGCTCTCTTTCAAAACCAAAACCCCCTTTTCTATGAATTGTTGTTGCATGCACATATGTATATATACATATGCATACATCCATACATACATTCATGTGTATATACATACATACATTTGTGCATACACCTATATATTACTAAATGTAACATGCTTCCCTACATAATGTATGCTTTCATGGGTAGATGGACATTGGTTAACTGAATAAAAGATTGATGTGTTCTTCCCCAGCAAGGCAATTCTTCTCACCCTCAGAATTCCCTAGCTGCCTTAGTTCTTTGGGTAGAGGCCTTGTGGGTCCTGTCCATTTTGGGACATCGATTGATGCTGTCTTGTCCAGTGCATGTTTAGGCAGTCATGTCTGTTGTTGTTGTTGTTGTTGTTGTTGTTGTTGTTTTCTCTCTTTAATAAAAGGTTTTCTTGCTTTGCAGAATGATTCCACAGTGTATTATTCATTTGGGGTGCATCAGTGTACATGTTTTAAAAACTAAGGTCTCACATTGAAACGGGAGCAAGTCTCTATAGCAGCAAGGTTCTCAAGGGTGCCATTATAAAAAAGAAAGGAGAAGAAAACCCAGGAACACTTAACCATGAGCCTAAGGCCTTCCCACAAGCTTTGTGTTACTTTATAAATTTACATTAACACTTTTATCTTAATTTTATTACATGGGTATGATCCCTGTATGGGGGTGATTGTCTGGTGCTTGTGTGGGCCAGAAGAAAGCATCAGATCCCCTGGAACTAGAGTCACAGACAGTTCTGAGCTACCATGTGGGTAGTAGGAATCAAACCCCGGTCCTCTGCAAGAGTTGCCAGTGTTCTTAACAGCTGGGCCATGTCAATGTTGCATTTCTTGTATGCTGTTTTTAATTTACATGGACATGGTAAGAATATTGGTATTTATATGTTTGTGTTAAAATTTCATGTTTTCTGTATTTAGTTGTTTATCATTCCAGTCAAAATTTCCAACAGTTAATAAAATAAATAGCTCTGCATAAAAGTTAGGTATTTCATGCATAGTAAAGCATGAATTTCTGGATAATGATTTCTGGATGTCACAGTGAAGCAAAAGGCTAATCTGCTGGAAAGATAACTCAGCAATTAAGAACCCTTGCTGCTCTTGCAGAGAATTCTAGTTGGGTAACTCACAACTGCCTATACTAACTCCAGGTCCATGAGATTTATCACTCTCTTCTGGCCTTCTTGGGCAGATGCACACACACACATACACACGCGCGCACACACACACATACACACACACATGTGTATGTGTACCCCCATATGTTCCTTATATACACGTAATCAAAATGAAATAACTAATTTTAAAAATAAAACAAAGATAAAAAATGAAAGCATCGATATAGTACTGTATTAGAATTCTTTAGAGTCACAGAAGTTCTGGAATGAATCTTTCTCATATATATATTATCTTCATATATAAAATATATATATATGTGTATATTATATAATGTGTATATAATATACATATTGTACACATATATTATACATTACTATACATTATGTATATTATATACACATTATATACATGTTATATATAATCTATACATATTATATTCATATATACATAATGTGTATTATGTATATTATATATTCATATACAATATTACACACATATATACATAGATAATATATAATGTATAAAATATATTTGTATACATATATTTCACATAATTTATAATATTATAATAATTAATTATATTTTATATTAATTATGTATTTAATTTTATTTGTATATTATGCATAATAAATGTACAAATATATAAAATTGATAACATGTTATAATAATTAATAAAATGTATAATGTATATAATAGGTAGATGATACAATTTATTGGAATGACTTACAGACTACAGTCTAACCAACTAATGTTACTAACCCAATAATGGTTAGCTGTGAATGGAAAGTCCAAGAATCTAGTGGTTGCTCATTCCCACTCAGCTGAGTGTTTCAGCTGGTCTTTTGTATAAGCAGGAAACCCGAAGTAGGCTCCAATGGATGTGTTGGCCATGCGAGTGCAAGCAGACGAAGAACCCTTCTTTCTTCCAGTGTTCTTATATAGGCCTCCAGCAGAAGCTATTGTCCAAATTAAAGATGTGCCTCAAGATCTGGATTAAATGCAGGCATTAAATTCCAGCCTCAAGATCCAGATCAGGGGCATGTTGTCTTCCTGCCTCAAGATCTGAATCACAGGTGTGCCCCTCATTTCTGCATTATAGTTCATTCCAGATATAGTCAAGTTGATAACCAGGAATATCCATCATGAGTACATTAATCCCTGCGTGAGGCAGAGTCAGTGGTTATCTTCTGTGAAATTTTGTAGTAAAAAACTGTCTGTCTACAATTATACAAGTTTGGTGAAAAAGTTTTACTTATGGACAGTCTAAGTGAGAATCCATGAAGGCAGCACAAGAAAACATGAAATTATGGGGATTTTAGGACTAATATTACGGAAAGAAGAGGGTAGCAAGTCTGGCACGGATTGTCGTGGGGTGGGTACCATCAGTATGCATCCAGGAAATAAGAAAGGGAAGAAGGGTGACACAGATGGACAGGCACAGGGTCTCACGACATTCTGGAGTCACAGGGTGTTACACAGAAGCAGAAATCCAATGAATTCAATGGAAAATGATTGAGGCAAAGCACAGTGCTCTGATTTCCTTTGTGCTTCTAGAATAAAACCCTCTAATCAAGAGAAATTTTGGGGGAAAGGGTTTATTTCCGTTTATATTTTCAGGCCACAATCCATCATGAAAGAAATCTGTAGAGTATCTCAAGGCAGGAAACGTAAAAACAGGACAACTTGTTATCTAGCACATTGTAGGGGTGGTTCTAATGCTTTGATCGGGAATCTGCATGTGAACTCCAACGCTGAAGGTCCTGTTCCCCAAATGGTTCTTAATCAATCAATAAAGATACCATTGGCCAATGGCTGGGCGAAAGAGGCGGGACTTCCAGGTTTCTTCAAGCAGGCTAGGAGGTGCAGGAAGATAGAGCTACCAGCCATGTGAGATCTCAGGTAGAGCTGCTTCCCCAATTGGGCCTGAATTAGCAGGTGGGAGATGAGAAGCATAACTAAGTTGGGACAGATTTAGGGTGCTGAGCAAAGAGCTAGTAACCAGGCCCCTAAATTGAGGGCAGATATTTGAACAAAGAATAAAGAGAAGGGCATGCTTGCTTGCCATGGGAGGTTTAGAAGAGCCCAGCCACTGAGCCATAAGGCAAGTTAAAAATGAGCTAGTGTGTGTGTATGTGTGTGTGTGTGTGTGTGTGTGTGTGTGTGTGTGTGTGTGTGTTCTCATCCACGGATCCAAGGAAACCAGGGCGGCGGCTGGTAGTGCGGTCTGCCCGGAGCTTAAAGCAGGGTAGTAGAAACTACATGCTACAGCTCATCATTACCACTGACCTGGGAACTCACCCACATTCAAGAGCATACAGCAGAGACCAAAGAAAATTCTGTCTACAAACTAGGTCACTGGCTGTTTTTCTCACAGGCTCCTGCTTAGCTAGCTTTCTTATGCAACTGAGGACCATCTGCCCAGGAAGAAGTACAACCCCCTCAAATCATCTGGTCCCTCCTATATCAATTAAAACAATCAAGGCAATCCATCATAGAAATGTACACAGTCGTACTCGATAAAAATCATTAATCAACTGAGATGCTTCAGGTAAGTCTATACTATGTCAAGTTTACATTAAATAGTAACTACGACACAGCATAAACCCCATGTAGTATCACACCTTAATGTTGAAAACTATCATTTAGAAATTTGAAAAAGTGGTTGAGATAAAAATAAACAATAGAAAAAATCAACAAAACTGGTCTTTCAGGAATATGTCCATTCGATGAAATTAATATATGGATAAAAGTTCATTGTTTAAATCTTCTGCCTGTGTTAAATCCCATCTTGGACAATGTTCAGGGATCTAAAGAGTAGCACATACTCTTAGAAACTTCCAGAAAAGAGCGGAAGAGGATGGAGCTTGGTGTGAGCAGGGCAGCTTGAGTACAGAAGAGTGAAAGGCTTAAGTGACGTTTTAAGCATTGCCACCAAAGCTTAATGGAAGACCTGTACTTGAAACCCTACAATGAAGTGGCAAGTCGGTATGTCTGGAAAACATAGAAAATGACTGAGCAGGGGTGAGCTGAATTGAAAATAATTCCATGTGAATTTTACATTGTCCATAAAGGACATAGTTTCCCAGAACTGACATCGTATTATATATCCTCAAGAAAAAAAAAAAAAAGTCTTTTGCCTTTGAAGTTTCAAATGAATTTTTCTTAATTTTGACATTATGAGAACATTTCTCCCTCCAATCCCTCCCATATGTCCCTTCCTGCTTTCCTGTGCATTCATGGCCTCTTTTGTCACCAACTGTTATTACTTACATGTATAGTGCATATTATAATTTTAATTTATTTAGTTTTATGTGTATGAGTATTTTGCCTGCCTGTGTAATTATACCATATGTCCCACAGCCACTGTAAGAGCTTTTGACTTCCAATCCATCTCTCCAGCACCATATACTGAGAATATCTTAATTCTTTATGTTTACATTAGGATCATTTCTGATAGTTGCAAAATCAGAAATAGCTCTATTTATTTAAGGAAAAGTAATAGAGAGGATTTTTAGCAATCCTGTTTAATCTATGCCAGTCCGCTCCTAATATGGAGCGGCAACATAGCTGAAATCAGGCCCCTAGTGGTTGCCAGTGGCTATGGAAAAAACTGCATGAGCATTTGGATGGCCTGTGTGTCATTACTTTGTTCAAAACTACACTACTTTTTAAAATATGCCCTGAAAAGAAAGGAAGACTATATTTACTTACAGGAATAAGGACCAGTGTTCATAGATTATTGTTAGGGATTATGATGGTTTAGTAAATTAGTAGTTGTAGATTCTCCTTCAATTACCATGACTTCACTATAGACTCTATACCCCTAAAGTCTCATCCACATGACCACACAAACATGAGCTGAAGGAGGATAACACCAATGAAATTGCCAAGTGAATGAGAAAAATCCAATGAGGCCTCAACCCTACACAAAGAACTATTCGCAGTTGGGGAAAGCTCAGAGCAGGACTGGGTGTTCTTTTCTTGGGGGAAAGCATAGCAATTAGTTGTTTGGTGCCAAATGATCAGTCTTGAAAATGTACATTCAAGCAACATTATACAGACTGATCAAGTTATATTTAGGAGTATATGTGGATAGACATATATGCGTGCAGTAATAATTAGTTTAAAAGAGGCTATGAATTTGAAGTAGAATGGGAAGGGTGTATAGGAGGGTTTGGAAGGAGGGAAAGGAAGGGAGAGATGTAATTGATAGTGGAATCTCAAAAATATAATGATATAAAGACATACTGAAAGATGCTGTATAAGCAGGTAATATAGTTTATGGTTTGGTAGGATTTAAGAAAACAGAGTTATAGATATACCTAATAAATAGGAAGAACTGAAACTCTATCAGGATATTAAAGGCTGAGCAAAGTAGCTGTTGTAATTCACTGAGGAAAATGTCAAGTCATTGCTAGAAATCCTCTTTATTACTTTGCCTTGAATAAATGGAGCTATTGGGAGAGTGTTCCTGGCTTCTTAGCTGGCAGTCTGTAGAATTCCCTGCTGTACCCTGCTGCCTTGAGTCAGAGCTGCCAACCAAGCATCTATGCTTTGATGACTCCGTGAACTTTTCTAAGAGCAACTTGGCTTCTTTATCCATGTCATGAACACAATGAGATGACCCGAGGCAGCAGTGACCATGGCTGCACCTAAAAGCCACATCTATTGTTTCAGGAGGCCTGCTTCAATCACAGCAGAGACAGATGGGCTGCATTAGCCCAGGATCTCCCAGCCATGACAAGACTCAATGACCTCTAGAAGACACCATCAACACTCACCTCAGATGTTCTTCCCCATATTACGGCTATCCCAAGAGAATAAAAGTTGAGCCTTTCTCTCAGTGATTCAGCAAAGGCTAGTGACTGACACATTGGAGACTATACAGCCAGCCTCCTTAACTGGCTATATAAGCAGGTTGCTTTTTTTACCCATGAGTGTAATGCTGTAAGGTTCCCATTATATTGCCTCATTCTTCTTCATACCTTAGGCTACAACAAGAGCCCTCAAACAAGATCCTCTACTAACTATTGCTTACATGGAGCCTACTGCAGGTAGAAAGATTAAGTAAGTCATACTAAGAACACACATAACTTGGGCTTCCAGATGCACGTGCCTAGCCACAACAGGGACAGGGGGATGACAGAGCTGCTCCCAAAGCCAAGAGCCCATGAAATTCTACAGTCTGTAAGCTTGCAATTCAGTCAGCCTGTAGGAGATGATCTCTACAACTTCCAAGGGTGACCAGAAATATAGACAGTGCAGTCAACAAAGGATAGAGAAAAAAGAAAGAGTGAGAATTGAGTACAGAAATCAGAAATTTGAAAAGATCTGAGGCAATAGGAGAGGTAAGTGCAGACTGTCAAAGGCTGCAGGAAGCTGAGGCTGAGGAAGGCAAGACTGAAAAACTCAGTGTCATAACTACAGATTATGATTACTGGAGGAGTTTGTCACCAAGGGTTAATATCTGAGGGCTATGAAACCTGAAGGCTATGACAGTACTACCACTGCCATTCAAAGTCCAGATCAGTAAGGATCTTGTTTAAGTACCTAAGTTTGTACACCTCTATTCATGTAAGCCTACAGCTGTAAGCCCCTACTTACCAAGGCCTAGAGCCACAAGCTTCTGAGTTTGAGATCCTATGGACAACAGCCCCTAGTTATCAAGTACCTGGATTTAAAAGCCCAGGACAAGTCTCTGACTTTGAGAATTTTGGAAGACAAAGCCTCCCCCTCTCATATCTTACAGATAGAAATATCTGGGTTCAAGCATCCCCCATAATTTTCTTCTTTTAGGATTTCCAGCAATAAAGAAGATGTTGCTTGGCTATTCATGGAACAAAGGAAGCATGGACCATTTGTAATATCACCAACAACTATATTAGAGGAGAATATCACATGTGACTCAGAAGCTTGAACCTTTGAAAAATCAATTCATCCTGAGTTTTATAGACTTGGTATCAATCATTCTTTTAAATCTGATTTTTTTTTCTTAATGAATAATATGTGTTGTTCTCAAAAGTTAGCTGCATATTGAATGCATTTATTATAATTGTTGAATACTTTCCTCTTTGTGCACATAACTCCTTTGTACTATAGCTGATGGGCATTTGGAATACTTCCAGCTCCAACTTCATAAGGCTGAATAATTCAATACAGAAAATGAATATATTTCCACTCACTTTTAGGGTAATTGTTAGCTTCCTATAAGGGGTATATTATTAAAATGATTGGGAATTAAATGATTAAAATGATTTTGGGAAGCAAAAATTTTCCTGACATTTTATTACTTTATTATGTAAGACCTTTGATAAATTAGCAATCATGACCTGTGTACACATTAAGTGTTGTAATACTTGTTAGTACGGACAATGTTCCTTGGGGCTTGCTCTTGTTTCTATATATCCCATATGTAACTGTGATTGATATTCAGGCTTTGTTTCATAATTTTGTATGTGTGGGAATAAAGAACAATATAAGTATGACTCATAAATCATTATTTGAAAAACTTTAATAGGTCATGTATCATTTTGCTTCTTACTCTTGATTAAAATACATTTTGATGGTAGTGAGTGGGAGAGGTAGCTTAAAGATTGAATGTGTCTCTTAAAAAAAACAAAAAAAAAAACAAAAAAGATTGAATGTGTCCTGCTGCTGCAAAGGACCAAAATTTGGTTCCTGGCATCCATGTCTGGAGGCTCACAACTACCTATAACTCCAGCTCCAGAGGACTGATGTCCTCTTCTGTCTTACTGGCCTCCAGAGTCACCTGCCTTTGTGTGCAATACTCAAACACAGAAACACATGTACATATACATAAATGAAAATAAGATAAATCTATAAAGATATACATTGATGGGTAATATTATTTTGCAGTTATATTTAGGTATTTTTCTCTTTGGAAAGTCTTTTTAAGGTGTTTATACTAGAAAATGTCAAGTTTTCCTCCAGCTTAATAAACTGTTATGAGATATGTGGCTTCCCTAATTGGTAACATGAAATGCAAAATACATTCAACTCTTTGTTATGAGTTCTAACAATTTTCTGCAGCTAATCAAAATTATGTCAGGGACCACATAACTGTAGAAGAGTTATCTAAAATGGGATGCAATAATCCATTGTCTATTTGGCTCTAAATCTCTCCTTGCCTTAGACAAGGACGTGGTGACTGTGAGCTCTGGGGATGTCAGACTAGATGTCTATTCAGCCACAACAAATCAAGTTGGATGATGGAGGCAAATTCTGAAGGACGACTGCAGAGAGAATATTTTATGGATTATATGTATGAATCACCTGTCAATTAAACAACCTATGGCCTATGACTTAGGCAGGAAATAGAAGACACATGGTATCTGAGCATAGGTAACCAGCCACCTGGAAGAATGTAGATTAAAGTAAATGGGTTATCTTAAGTTATGATTCTAGCCAGAGAAGAGACTAATTATATGCGTTGTAGTGAAATTTAATCTGTTGGGGTTTTCTACCTCACTTTGATCATTCAATTCCTAGATAAAAGACATAAACCATACATATTTATAATAAGCCTTAAAACACTAGGGCTGGGCAGATGTCTCCCCTCTATGCTATTATGTCTACTTCCCTATCAATAACCCCAAGTTACAACTTGCTATGTTCCATCTGGGCTGTTCTTAACTTCAATTGGCCAGCCCTCATGGCCAGGTTTTCATAGCTCATCTACCCATGGCATCTTTTCCTTTCTCCACCTTCTTCTATCTGCCCATGTGGTCTTCCCCAGAACTTCAGCCTGGGAATCAAAACTCCACTTACCTCTCTTCTGCCAAGCTATAAGCTGTTGGCATCTTTATTCAACAAATAGTTTTAAATTAAGGAGCAAGGTCATATAGTGTTACTTTGTGTATGAACAGATTCTCTCATCCCTGGGAGCAACAAGACCTTGGGGATTAGTATTTAACATTATAATACATAGAAAAAGACAAACTCTCAAAAATAGCCAAGGTAATTTTTTCATAATTTATTGTTTTATTTACATTATATCCTAATCACAGCCCACCTCCCTTCTCCTGCCAGTCTTAGCCTTCCAAATTCTCCTTTTCTCTTCTCCTCAGAAAGGGGGAATTCCCCTCCCCCTTGGGTACGACCCCACCCTGAATCATCTAGTACCAAGAGGACTAAGCACCTCCTTTCTCACTGAGGCTGAATCAGGCAACAAGGTCAGAGACAGCCTCCACTCCAATTGTTAGGGAACCCACATGAAGACCAAGCTGCACATCTGAGAGGTAGCTAAGAGTTATACATCTGGATCCAAAAGCATCCAAAAGAGAGAACGACACAGGATCCAAGGACAATGTGTTATCGGAAGTCAGCATCTTGGGCTAGAATTCTAACTCAATAAAGAACTTACCTCAAGGATACCACAAGAAGACCTACAGAATCAAGTAACCTGGGCCCAGGGGTCTTACAGTAACTAAACTACCAACTAAGGAACATGCAGGGGCTGGACCTACACTTTGAGTGTGACTTCTATTTCTGGGAACATGGGGTGGGAGAAAGAACCCAGGCCTTAATTTACAGATGATAAACATCTTCAGTTCTGGCTACTGGCTCTGGGATTAGTATGCCTTTTATGCTATTCTGCATATCATAGTATGGGATGTAAGTGAGAATGTTTTTATAGGTATTAATATCAAAAGTAATTTTGAGTTTCCTAAGAAATTGGTTATATTCAACAATTATAATCTACAATTTTCCTGTTTTCTAGTTTTATTGCTGGTAGATACTGTATAGTGAAGTGGAAATTCTGGTTTCTTTGGAGACTCAGTTGCATCATGTGCTGTTTTTCAAGAAACTGTCTTGTGAGAGAATATTTTTCTGACAACAGACACATGGTGTTTTTCTTGAGAGAATGCCTGATGTTTGGACAGGGTATAAATATAACCCAACAGAGTGTGGGTAATGCTGTGGCATTGGTTTGCCTTGCTGCTCTTTGCTCTTCGTTGGACTTTGCTTATGTTGATCTTCACTAAGGATGCTATGGCCTTGGTTCACCTTGCCTTTTTCACTGGCTGATAAGCATTCATTGTAACTTCATAGAGAGAAATGCACCAAATAAATTCTCATGATATTCTGGTGGCTTCTTGTCACTTCCATGACTCATGCTCATTGTCAGAGACTCGAGACTTCTGGATTGAACTGTCATTGCTGATTCATGAATCATGTTTGAGAACGGATTGAGCTATTGCTGATTCCTGTAAACTGGATTCCAGATAGATATCCTTACAGCAAATATTGGAATTACCCAAACAGGTCCACATCCCTCTTTTCCCCTATTTACCTTTCCTTTTTACTACCTCTGATGATGTGTGAGGCCTTGAGAGACAAAAGGCGGCCGATGAGCCAGACCAGGGAACATTCCAGACAGTCGAAAGGGCCAAAGATAACCATTATAAAATGAAAAAGCAGGGCCAGGAACAGATATATATGCCTCAGGCCCCACACAATGGACAGAATTCTCTGTTGTCGAGGACAGGCTGAAGCCACAGGTGGGTGTTAACAGGCTGACGTTACCACCGTGGGCCTCCAATCATGTAAAAAGTCAAAATTAACCACCAATGCGGGCCTACCCTTTTATGCTGTTGCCAAGCTCTGCCCCCCCCAAAAAATGTATAAAAAGTGTGTACCTTACTAACCCGGGGGTCGCCATTGCCCTGTTGGTAGGGTGGCCCCAGTGCACTGGATTCAATAGACCTCATTCATGCTTACTGAATCATTCTCAGTCTCTGTGTCTTTGTGGGGTGGACAGCCTGGGTGTTTGGACATTCGAGTCCAACAGATGGTGGGCTAGAAGGGACATTAAAGCATTTAAGAACCCTTATTCAAATAGATTGTGAAAAATCTAAGCCCACAGTATAGTAACTTTACATAAGCTAGTTGATTTTTTGATGTGTCATATGCTAATTAGTTAGTGACAAAAACTGAGAAAGACATTTTTATTTGAGAAGTTTGGTTTGATTCTAACTTTCAAAGGCTTCAGGTAGAGTTTTGCTGGATACACTACTGTAGACCAGAGTCAAAACAAAATAGAACATCAGAAGGTGGAGGCATATTTCATGGAGGTCAGATAATAGAGGCATGGCTTCATAAAAATCAGATGATGATATGGTGGAGGCAAGCTTCATAGAACTTAAATTGAAGATGCATTTTTTCATGGAAACCAGATACTATAGGCTCTAATTCATTGATATCATTGTGTGGAGGCATTCTTCATGAGACCAGAGAGTGAGGCACTGCTTCATGGATATCAGGTGGTAAAGGCATGCTTCATAGAGGTCAGATGGTGGAAGTGTGCTTCATGGAGGTCAGATAATGAAGGTGTACTTCATAAAGATCAAATGGTGGAGGTAAGCTTCATGGAGGTCAGATAAAGAAGGTAGACTTCATAAAGATCAAATGGTGGAGGTAAGCTTCATGGATGTCAGGTGGTAAAGGCATGCTTCATAGAGGTCAGATGGTGGAGGTAAGCTTCATGGAGGTCAGATAATGAAGGTGGACTTCATAAAGATCAAATGGTGGAGGTAAGCTTCATGGAGATCAGATGGTGAAGGTATGCTCCATGGAGATCAGATAGTAGAGGCATACTTCATGGTGGTCCAATGGTGGGGATGAGTTTCATGGACATCAAATGGTAGAGGTGAGCTTCGAGGAGGTAAGATGATGAAGGTGTGTTTCATGGAGGTCAGATGATGGAGGGAATGATTCATGGAGGCATGCTTCATAGATATCAAATGTTGGAGGAGGAATGCTTCATGGAGGTCAGCAGGTAGAGAATTCTAGACAGACAGCCTTCCTTATCTTCTCATTTTTCTTACATGATATCTCAACCTGTGGGCTGGCACGGCCTATATATGGGGAAAGTCTTTTCTTTCAACTGCTGACCCTCCTACCATATGATGGTGATGATCATGTTATGCTAGTTAAAAATATAGACAACTTACTCAATGAGATTCTGGCAGAAAACTCTCCCATGAAATGTATATCCAAGTATAAGAGGCATTCAGAGCTTTAAATAGAAAGGAAAGGAAGGAAACTAAGCCATGGCATGTGTTAGTTAAATGCCAAATGTTTGGAACAAACAAGGAATACTGAGAGCTAAAAGAGATGAGAGGCAAACATGAGAATTGCAAGAGAATAGCATGGCAGGGGAGTACATACCAGTGTATCTCTATGACGGAGACAAAATTACTGCAAAACAGTATTATCACATTCACAAAGTCATATGGTAAAATATAAAGAGAAGCAAGAGCCGTCATCATGCCTCAGCCATCAAAAGATCATTACAGAAGACAGAGGGATGCCAAGAGTGAAAACTAAAAAAATACAAATAGAGCACCATGGGAGCTTGGGAAAGTATGAGTCTCACTAGGAAACAATAAACAAATGAGCATTAAGATAGATTAAAATGGTTTAGTTTAGCAAGCCAGCAAATCTCTAAGATGAAAATGAAGAAATTTGTAAATCACTTGCAATATAAATGACCCCTGAAGAGGGGCCCATCTCCAACTACCATCAGCACTGCCTCTGAAGTTAGACACACTGACAGTTCACTAATATTTGCCCTTTTACTTCATTTCAAACATTCATATCCCTTAGGAAATGAAAATCCCTGCTTCTGTTCTTTTCAAATGAGATTCCTCAGGATTTTCTTATTTTTTCCTTTTCCTTTGTAACTTTTTAAAAATTGGAAATAGACATTTTTCTCTCATACAATCTATCCTGATAGTTCCCCTTCCCTCTATTCCTCCCAGTTCTTCCCTACCTCCCCTGATCTCTGGATCCACTCCATCTCTATCTTTTACTAGAAAACAAAAGGCTTCTAAGACATAACAACCAAACATGACAAAGTGTAATATAATAACATGAGGTAGAATCTATCATATCAAAGTTGGAAACAGCAACCTAACAGGAAAAAAGAGTCCCTAGAAGAGGCACAAGAGTCAGAGATATGCTTATCATTGTAGTTGTAATAGCTACTATATATACTAATAGCTATAATATATACACAGAGGACCTGGTGCAGACCCATGTATTCCCTGCGCTTGCTGCTTAAGTCTTTGGGAGTTCACATGTGTCTTGCTTGGTTGATTCTGAAGGCCTTGTTGTTCTGGTGTCCTCCATCCTCTCTAGCTCTTACTATCTTTCCAACTCCTCTACCAAAAGATTCCCAGAGCTCTGAGGGAGTGATTTGATGGCAACCTTTCTGTACAATGTCTGACTATGGGTCTCTGCATCTGTTCCTATCTGCTGCCATAGGAAGCCTCTCTGATGCTGAGTGGATAAGACACTGATTTGAGTGTAGCAGAATATCATTAGGAACCATTTTATTTATTTTTATATTTATATTTTACTATTTTTTAGATCAGTTGTGTTTGGTTTTACCCTATAGGTCATTGGACAATCTAGTCTCTGGTTCTTGGTTACCTAAGCAGTGTAAGGTTCTTCTCATGGACTTGACCTTAAATTAAATCAGACATTGGTTGGCTATTCCCACAAGTCACCATTACCCTAGCATATTATTTCAGACAGGACAGATTGCAAGTCAAAGGTTTTGCAGTTGGGTTGGTGTCCATGTTTCTCTTTCAGTAGCCTACAGAGAACCTTCCTTCAATGAAGAGACTAGAACTTGTGAGTGAAGACTCCATGTAGGCACCAACTTAACTTCTTATGTGTTGTTTAGACTTTGTGCTTGACAATGGGTCCCCCCAGTGTCAGTTTATGAAGAGCAACCTTTTGTTTTCACATCAGCCTGCCATGTTTGGGGATTTCCATGGGGTCCCCTTGTCCACAACACAATTGCAACCCAGTCCCACCACAGGAAGCCTAGATTTGCTACAAGAGATGGCCAGTTAAAAATCCATATCCCCCATTACTAGGAGTCTTCATTAGGATCATCTTCATAGATTTCAGGAAGTTTCCATTGTACTAGGTTTCACTACTATTCTTGAAATGTCACCTGAGTCTCTTTCAAAACTGTAGCAGAAATTTTCTTGTGTAATTTGTCACAGAGAAGCACAGAGGAAGCTAAAATATAGCCTAGAGTAATGATACAGCACCCAACAGAACTGATTGCTCTTGTAGAGGACCCTGGTTCAGTTTCTCATGTCCACATGATGGCTCCAACCACCTGTAACTCCAGTTCCTGGGATCTAATGTCATTTTCTGACCTCTGGGTGTGCATGCAGACACCAGGGCACACACTAATCCACATAAAAACAGTATTTAAAATAAGAAAGAAGAAATTATTGTAACAGATCTGCTCTGGTCTTTTGATTTTGTTCATTCACAAGAATTCATGGTAAGTTTTCAAATTTACATTCAGGATCAGCAGCATACATATATATGGTTGATACTAACATACATTTGGGAGTTTATATGACTTTTTAGGGTTAAGGATTATCACTTAGAGTTCATGTAGCAAGTATCATTCAAACAACAACTGAACTGTTCTGTGAGAGTTAGAGTCACTGATATCATCTGTTAATAGTTTGTATACGATCATCATTCTGTGATTACTGCGAGCTTAGGTGAGAACAGATACAAGTACTCAGTGAACCTCAGTGATCTCACTATGAGTTAAGTCTGTTTGGGCATAAAATCCCAATTCAGAGAGTTCAGAATTGAGATAAACAGGCTACAACTTTGGAGATTCATTTTTTTGCATTTAGTCCAAGAGCATCTTATTGAAAAGATGGCTTGTGGTAAGGGCAAAGAACAGTGGTTTCCAGAGAATAATGCATTTGAAGTTGAAAAATAATTATAGTCTATAGCAAAACCACGAGGTTAAAAAAAACACCATGAGCATAGTCAAGCTAATTATAGCTACCATATATTTGACCTATGTCTTTAATATTGTTGACAAGCTTAAGGAGAATTTAATTAATAAAACTTCCAAAGCAATTTTATATTAAAATGAGAAACATTTAACAATTTAGCCTTTAATTACTGTCACAAAAATAGAGTTATTGTTGGTTTTGTCAACAATAAATCCATTCATGCTGAACTACTTCTGAAGGACTCTTTTATGTATGAGATTGCTTCTTCTGTAGATTTCTGATGTAATGGGATATAATTAAAATCTCAAATTCACTTTCAAATATCAATATATCTAAATTGCTGAAATAGACTTAAAAGAAGATATTGAAGAAATGTGAGCAAAAGAAATGGTTATGCCTATCTTAAATTCAAATACCCAAAGATCTTTCCCTGGAACACTATAGAACTGAACAGAAGATAAGTATTGAGTAATCTTGATGATAGATTACTTACATATATGACAATTATGGAAATGTTGAATTGACCTCATCTTTTCTTCCCATTTGCTTTCTGTTATTATAATGAGAATCTTAAGCTTTATGAATACTGTCATTTGTATATGTTTAAAATTATTTAAAATACAGATTCTCAGTACTAAACGTTTACCTGATAGGCCTGATAATCTTCATTTTTCTCTCCTATATGGCATTGTTTTTAAATTTCTATCAAATTACAAAGTACTGTCAGTAAGCACAAGGTTATAATTCAAATAACATAATGTATATGTTGGTGAATTAATCAATTGTTCCAAGTCTATTAGATGTTTGCTTTTTAAAGAAATTAATACTAACATCATTCTTGATCTTTTTTATATAAATATATTTGTCATGGAAATATATATATGTATATATATATATATATATATATATATATATGATACAGAAATTTTATCACACCAAATTAATCCAACTAATCTCTCCAGTGTGCTTCAGATAACCTTCATTTTTAAGAAAACTTTTTATTGATGCTTTGTGAATTTCATATCATTAATCCAAATCCCACTCATCTCACCCCTCCCTTATACCTGCCTTCCACCCTTCCAACCTCCTCCCCTACAAAGAAAATATTATTGTGGAATCTGTAGTGTGTCCCACTGTGTCCCACAGTATACCCTTTATCTACACTTCTTTGATTGCAAATATTCATTGCAATGACTTGTTGGTCTGGTATGAAGCCTCTGTTTTCTATTTCTCTATCAATACTGGAACCTTATTAGGAGCCCCCTTGGATATCTTGTCACCCTATGTCATGGAGATCGTGTAGTTTTGGATCTGTAGGTTGGGTCCTTCATGCAACAGCAGTCTATCAATAAGATAGATGTTGGTGTGAGTCAATTCAAAGCCCTGGATCTGAGCCTGGGAGGTATCTGAGTTGGTGAGCCCACCAGCTCTCCTACTTTCATGCCCTTGGGCTGGCTCACCCAGCATCCCCCTAGCAGGAGCAGCTGATTCCCAGGTGAGGTGCAGGGAGGTTCTCCCAAGTGTTTCAGCTGGTAAGTGATATGGCAAGTTCTCCCACTCTTGTGACCCCTGGGCCAGTTTCAGATCATATATGTAAAATATTCAGTACCCTATATTGGGCACTTCTTGACACAGCATACTGTCCCTACTTTATCTATTTTTACTGAGCATTCCCCCCAACTCCTCCCCAGTCTTAAGGCCATTTTATAACAGTCCTAGTCTTTCGCTTCCATGTAATGTTTATAAGAATTTCCAAGTAGTCAAAATAGTTTTCTTCCCATTAAAGAATTCTAGGCAGCCATGGCCAATTAGTTTAGTTGCCTCGAAAGGTGGAAACTTAGTTTGTTGCCATAACCTAAAATACAACAGTCCTTCCTCTGCAGCCTTCCTGGGTGTGGTAAGAAGGTCTCCATTACTTTATGACTTTTCTTTTTTTTCTATCAAAGTCTCATGTGAGCATGTGACTGCTTAACCAATTGTTTACTTCCAAATGTTTCTTGTAGTTACAACTCCACACACCATTAAATATTCTTCAATATACTGTATAAAGAAGTTTATTTGTACAAGTCCATTTACCTCAGATAAAGCAAAACTCCTTGTTTTGACATCCTCTTTCCATGTTTTCTATGGCCTAATGAGTGGCAGTGGGTAGCCTCGACCATGTGAAGATAGGTCCCTATGGTAGAGAAAGGCAAGAGGAGATTCAATCCCACAAAATTCTACTGGCCTGTAGCTGTCCAGGTTGGCTCTGTGGTTAGTGAACATAGGGTTTGATAGGAATGGATCAAGTTAAATATGCAGGCTGTAGGCAAATCTTAAACTGACCAAAGAGAAGATGGGCGGCTGTTCTTTGAATGAAGGGAGAGGCAAGTTTTGCTGATTTAATGAGGGTTGGGGTAACTGGCTACTGTTGCATTTCCTAAGTGGCTTAAAGTACCAGAAATCACAGAGTTGAAATCCAAGAAAACACATAACAAGACAAGAGCTCCAATGTGTATTAGCTTTCCTATCTCTTGTGCCTCTTCTATCCCAGAGACCCATTACTCATCCCTGCCATGCACTAAGAGAAGAAGAAACAACTGCTATAGTTTGGAAAATAGTGTAGAAACTCCTGTCTTCACTTCACCTAATACAGAATTCAAACCTAAACCAGAATATGTGTTTCCCAATATGGCAGTCATGCAAAGAATGCCTTTTCACATCCACCCTCTGCTGTCTGGCATGATGTAGAAGGATTTCAGCAAGACATCAGATAGAATGTTGTTCCATGGGAAGATGCCTCAGCATCATGTACTAGACACTGATGGGAGACAGGCTGGAGCACTGGGCTGATATAGCACATGTCCACTGCTGGAGTACTTACTTGAACGTAATATTGGACGTTTTACTACTTTTAACTTCACTGCAAGGACTGACTCACTCACCATCTGAACTCTTCCTCAAATTGCTGACACTGGTGACCTAAGAAACTTCTGTTACGTCCAAAGTCTCAGTTGTCTCTTGCCAGAGAGGCTAAGTGAAAGAAAGCAGGAGGTCTCACTCCTCTTTAACTTTCTAGGTTCTTGAGGGTATAACTGATCTCAATTACTGAGCATTATATTGTCCTTTTATTGAGAAGGGAGACTCTCAAGTACTTAACTTTTAAGCTCTTTGCACAGAGAAGGTTGATGTAGGATTCTGGTGCAACTAAGTCACCTGAGAACTGAGAATAAAAATTGTTTCCCCTAAATATTGGTCTTTTGGGTGAAAAAAGTGAATAGGTTGTCTCTTGGTTTTACATCTCCTTTAGAAGTTCTTGTCTTAGGAAATGGCACTCAAAATTAGTTGTGCTTGTAATCCCAGCATTGAGGAGGTAAATGGATTAGCACAAATTTGAGAACATGTTGGGTTATGTGTACCAGACTACTCTGTGCTGCAGAAAATCTAAATAAATAAATAAATAAATAGGAAGGAGGGAGGGAGGGAGGGAGGGAGAGAAAGAGTTACCAAATAGGGAAAGAAAGAAAGAAAGTAGAAAACTTGCCACCACTTTTTACTTTTCACATGATTATTTGCTTTTCTTCCAATTATCTGTGCATGGAAAATTTCTGGATTATCTATTCTTCTCTATCAGGCTTCAGATTCAGTCCAGGTTTTACGTTGAGTTCCTTAGCAAAGTAAGCCTGAGGCAGAACTATTATGTGCCACAATTTTATTAAGAAAGCAAAGAATAAAGACAATGAATTAGGAACGACGGATGTGATGATGTAGTGTTTTGCCTAAGTACTTGCTTAACTCCTTAGAGAGTTCTCTTAGACATTGTAAAATTGCATCACAGGATGCACTGTCTTCTTAAAGGGGGCTGCCATCTATCCTCATGTTCCTTCATCTTACCTCATATATTATAGATAAAGGTTAAACCTCAGGCTAGCAACAATGACTCAGTTTGAGACTGCTGTGCAGCGCACACACTAAGTTCTTTCATCATTGCTCATCTGGTATTTCATAAGGAGGACCCAGAGGGGAGGCCAGAGGTTGTGTTGGATCAAATGAGAACTTGGCTACATCCCAGCAAGAAGAATCATTGCCTGTCAAGAAGATAACACAGCATCTACTTCTACTGCAGATGCCTCTGGCTCTGCTAAATATACCTGAGCATATGATCAAGGTTGAAGGGAAGCATCTAATACAGACTTACCTGCTGCAGAGCCCTCTAGTCCTTCAGAAAGAGCAATCTTTTGAGTCAATAATGAACCTGAGTGGGATTCTCAAACTCGGCACTTGTGCTGACAGTTTCAAAAGGAGCCTTTCATAAAATCTTTTATATATACAGTATGATGTACAATGAGCTGTATTTTTTCCACAACAGAAAACCATTATTCTAGGACAAGGCCAAACCTTCATCACTATTAAAGAACCTGAGATCAGGAGCCTCAGGTTTTTCCTTGATCTTCACATCATACTTGATGAGGCAGAGAAACAATGTGAAGGCAATGATGCCTCTGTGGAATTTCGTTTGCACAGAAACAGACAGGAAGTGATCATTACTCCACTCTCTTAGAATCAATGAATACATGTCTGACAAACAGACCTTACCAAACATTCTTCATATCTCCATTTCCAAGTATCTTACAGCTTTGGCAAGGTTTCTGTTCCTTCAAATATATCTGGCATTGTCTATAAGAAATGCTTCATAAATGCTATAGATTTGGATTATTTTTAGAAAAGTCTACTCAAAACTTAGGCCATCATCTATTTTTTAATACTAGAGAAACCTAAGTCTAATAGTAACCATCAAACAATGTAGGTTAAGGATTTGGAACATCAATGCTAGTTTGCTGTCTGTTATTTTAAGAGTAGATACTTTACTTTTGTTTTAAATACTTTGTGCTTATTTGTTTTATATGTTTGAGTGCTTGCCTACATATATCCATGTGTATCATATCTATTCCTGGAGTCTGGAGGGGTGAGAAAAGGCATCTAATCTCCTGGAACTGAAGTAGTAGAACATTGTGAGCTGCCATGTGTATGCTGGGAACCCAAGCTGGGTCCTCTACAGGAGCAACAGGTGCTCTTAATCACTGAGCTATCTCTCCAGCTGCCAGCGTTATATTTTAAAGGTAAGCTTGTCCTCTGGCATTCCACATTTTGTTTGGCCCAATATTGTCAATTTTGCTGTCAATCCTGACCTACAGAGAAGATGAAGAAAGGGAAGTCCCTCCACAAGGTAATGGGACTGCTGACTGTGATCTCTCCAGCATCATAGCCCAGTAATTAAATGTTTACCCAAGCCATTCAAAATTCTTATTTACCTGTGCTTACTTATGCTCTCTCAATATAAGGTAGGGATAGAACTAACCTTTCTCACCTTATTCAGCATATGCATTTAGTATCAATATGTACAAGCTTATTCCAAAATGCCCTTATATGTGATTACAGAGGACCAGAAAGAATATTGAAGGTCCAATCATGTATGATGGTTAGTGTTTTTATCAATATGACAGAATCCAGAATCGTCTGAACTCTTTTCTTGACATCCTTGTGAGAAATTGACTTGAATAATTAATTGGTATAGGAATATCTATCTTGAGTGTAGGTGGAACTGTTCCCTGAGCAGGGTCCTCCTAGGCTGTGTAAGATAGAGAACATGAGCTGAATACTACCATGCCCTTCCTCTTTACTATGAACACAATGTGAACAGGTGCCCCAAACTTCAGATTCTGTGACTGCCCCATACATTTGTTGACTGAAGCCTTGAATTTAAGTGGACAGAAACCCAACTTTTCCTTAAATTGGTTTGGTCAGAACATTATATCACAATAAAGGAAACAAAAACATAAGGTACCTGTGATTAGCATCTCTACCTACCATGCCCTTCTTTCTTAGCCTTGATGTCTCAGGCTCCTCTCAGTTTGGCTTCCTCAAGGATTTTTACATATGCATGCATTCTTGGTGTCCCATCTTAACTATCCAGGATTCTGTTTTGGTCTGTGGTTTCCCTTCTAGATCACAGAGTACCCACACTCTCTCCAGCTTGTCTATGTTTGGTTCTGGTTATTAAACAAGAACTACATGAGGAATTCTAGTCCCTGAATCTTGAAAAGAATATATATCTTCTTCTGAGGTATTTGATTCAAAAAGAAGTCATCGTAGAAACTCTGGATAGAAAGAAACTGTCCATCTTTAGCTATAAGCTTAGTTAAAAAACAATTGGGGCTTTTAAATTTTGGGAGTGCGTCTTACAGAACACATGTCAAGACCCACACATTCTTTCTGTAAGTACCCTTCCATAGAAGCTGCATACTGGCCATGTCTCTTTCTCTTGCTGTGCTGTCCTTTGTGCATGTAGATTCTGGGCCTTGGTACTTGGTACAATTTATCCTGCATTCACAAAGCCCACAATTCTTCCTAAGGTACATCATGGAGGTCATCAAATTATATAAACCATACAGAAAACTAAAATATCAGCTAAACATCAGCTGCTCCTTATTACATCTGCCTTTTATAATCTTATTTATCCAATAGAGTGTATAGAAACCATGTCATTCCAAAATCCATATGATTAAGTAACCACAATAACCATCTTGCAATTGTTCTACCATGGGCAATTTACCCAATATGAATGGAAGAATTGGCTATTACAACTCCTCTGCATGACAAGTTCTCTCACACCTTCCTTGCAAATAGGAAAGGATGTTCTTATCAATTCCTAACTCCTGTGTGATGCAGTTAAATAGCTTTTATGTCGACCAACTACTGGCATGGACTGACTGAGGTCCTAGAAAATGCAGAATATAACTGAACGGTAGCTGTTCCCTTCATGAGAGAACTAGAGACATATTTCTTCTCTAACCTATATCACTCATAACTGTCAATGATCTCTGTAATACACATCTATAATAAACAATTCCAGTATTTTCAATACTCATGACTAGCCTCCATCTTCTGCTACCTACCTCTAACCTGCGTAATTCTAATACCTATTCTAGTTTACATCTATATGATGCCAACCTTTATCCTGGATCTTTCTGATACACACCCTACCACACATCACTCTGGTACCCGCCTCCAGCCTGTATCATCAGCACTAACAGAATTTTATGTACTGTCAGGAGCCAACAAGCTAAGAACTAGGAGGTGATCTTCCTGAGATGAGTCTTCCTTGAATTAATAATCCATGACAGAGACAGATTTTCTCCCTACTACTCAGAGCACATTCCAGAAAGTTCTAAAACTATTACCCAAAGGTCATAAATAGGGAATTAATGATTTATTGTAGGTGCTAGGAAAGAAGATAAAATATTGCCTTAGTTATTCTATAGAAAACTTCACTAATAACTTAGTTATAGTTCTTAACTCTCCATGAACCTGTGGAGCTGTGACAGGTGATGAATGTTTAGTCAGATAATTACTCTTAATGAATATGCATGTAAAAAACAACATTCTCTGTTACAAACTTCATATTCTATTTATGACTTGAATTTATGCATAAACTTGTGATGAACTTTTTACCATGTGATCATATATCCTGAAAGATGTATAAGTGCTGAAGACAAAGAGAAGGGATTATCATTCTGTTTTTCCTCTTTTTTCTTAGAGAGCTTCCACAGGAAACTTTTTACAACTTAGAAATAAATGTTAAGTTTACTTTTCAAAGTGTCCCCTTTTCTTCCTGTGACTTCATCTAGGAGGCAGAAAGTTAGAGAATGCAGTTCCTGCCAAAATAGAACAAAGGCTACTTTACTTAATCTCTCTGTTTCAGGATGAGGTGCTAAACAGTTTCTCAGCTCAAAGGAACTCAGAAGGCAGGTCAACTACAGTAGCAATGAGACTTAAAACTGAGATAGGAAAACATCTTATTATTATACAGCAACCCTAAATATCTCCTAAGACAAAGTCTTACTCCCACTGATGCTTGTTCTTGCCCCCTCCACTGCCTCAAGAGGAGCCAAGAACAATAAAGAAGACAGGGCTGGCCTCCAGCAGTATATTCCTCATTTTTTACTGTTACTTATTGTTTTGATTGCTAAATGTGATACATTCATCAGCTCACATATTTTTCCTGCTCAAAACATTCATATATATTAAAATATCACATAAAAAAGAAGCTAAACTTGAATAAAATAAAATAGAGCAATATCATTATCATACTGAGAAAGCTGACTTTAGTATCTCTGATCTGTTAAGTGTTCTACTCTAGGCCTTTGTTATATTTAAATTCAGTAATGAATCAAACAGTATAAATAACGCAAACATTTCATTGCTAAAAGTGAGGTTAGTAATCTAATGTAAAAATATTTATTTAAGGGTTTCCTCAAATAAATATCATCTAACCTGACCTACTTACTTTTTAATAAGATACATACATTTTATGTAGCCTCTCTCTGCCACCCATGTATGCTGAAAGCCCAGATCATCTTCCCAATAGAAAAATATCAGGTTCTTCAACGTTCTGCTGATGACTGAAGATTCCGGATCAGCAGTACACAGGTGTGGGTCACCTGAGTAGGTACTTTAACACTATAAAGAAGACTCACAGTCATTCTAGACCAATGGAAATGTCCCAAGGAAATTATTAGTTGAGTATCTACTGGATCAAAGCTAACTGTGTGTATCTACTTTTGAAATTACATCCATTTGTTATGAATACAAATTTTCTTTCAAACCAATTTGGAGAGATGGGCTTTTTTAATGGTCAGAACAACAGACTATTTCAGAAAATCATTTGAAAATTTGAGTTATCAATTTATTTAGACATTAGAAACTGGGATGATAGTTCAGGGAATATCATAGGAATGACCTCCATAGTTTTCAGATCACTTCACAGGAGATATGACATTTCAAAGATTAGAGGGGGGGTTGTTATTATAAAAACTGCTAAGTTAATCTATCAACTTAGGTCCTTCAAGAAGACAGACACAGTCACAAACGCTCAAGAGATTTTGGGAAGCTAAGATGTCCACGAACAACATGGGGGAATGAGTAGGAAACTCTAGAGAAAGACTTCAGAAAGCAATGCAGGACTCATGTGTGGAGGAAAATAAAACAGTCTTACATCAAGGTTATCTCTTTTAAAAATGTGAATCATCAATGGGGATTCCAGAGTGGTGTGTCTAGCTATAGCCACTTCTAGTAATCATTACACACAAAACAAGGTTCTGAGAAGAGCTTCAAATTGGGTAGAAGGCCTCAGGGATGTCAAAACAAAACCCAAAAACTAGATCACATGCCCAGTGAAGCATCAAAAGAACCACATTAAATGTGCCTGCATTTCAGTTGTGTGGGGTGTTAGGGGTGTGATTACAAGTATGCATGTTTCACACATGATAGTTTTCTGCTTGTTCCTATTGCTGTGCACTTGATCATATGCAGGTACTATTATGAACTTTGCTAATATTAATATGTGTAAATACTTTTCATTTATCAGACATCTGCATGTCTGTTGGAGATATCTTAGTGGTAGAATTACTGGACAACAGCAGTTAGATATGCTTTGTTTTAATACCTGATGCTGACAACCTGACAAAATATTATACAAATTCATGCCTTGAGCATACAAGAACACTAAAAGTTCCACAGTTTGGCCTAAACCTCAACCCATTACAGTTTTATTGTTGTTAACCACAGGTGAAAAACAATACTGGCTAATAGCTCTCAAGAGTACAAGACCCCTTTAATGGTTAGAAGTGCTTCACTTCCCTAAGGCATGCTCACCTTCATCACAGGCCCCTTCTATCATAAAACTGATGGATGCCACTGACAGGTGAAAAACAGAAGTAAAATTACAAACATCAACCAGCCTGAAAGGGATGATGTAGCCCTTCCCTTTTAAAATGAGAATTTTGACTCAATAAATTATACTTTGGGAAATAGACCATCAGTAAAGGTTAACTTCACACCACATATTTCCCATGGTGTAGTGGCCAATGTTCTAATATTAGGCTTTTAAAATGGCTTCTGAAAATATCATTCTTTGTGATGAGATCACTCAGACTTTCCTTTATAATTTTATTTAAAAATATGATTAATTATTAAGTATATTCTCTTTGTAGAGCAGCAGAACACCAGAGCTTTCCAGTGTCTGCCATGTTTCCATTGTGGACCAGCCTCTAGGCTTCTTTGTTCTCTATCTTTAGAGCTGCTATTCCATTCTCTGCTTCAAATATAACACATTTTCTTAGATTCCACCTGAGTGAGAGACACAGCATTTGCTTACAAATGGCTTAATAATGTCTTTCACCAATCCATATTCCTGCAAAAGACAGGTTTTGTCCTCCATACAGATGGAATGGTAGATATATGAGGTAAGGAATATGTTTGCACATTGCCCCATGGAAACAACCAAATAGACTTTGTTTTCATGAAAGAAAAAGTTTAAAACGCAGTGATTTGCCACCAATAAGGTTTTATATGTCAGAAATATAATTTGTCATTCTTAATCACTTAATCTTACATGTCTGAAACATTAGTGACAGACAAACCAACCTCCCAGGACATGTCTAGATAGATAGATAGATAGATAGATAGATAGATAGATAGATAGATAGATATAGGTATAGAAGATATAGATGTAGATATATATATATATATATACATTTTTCGTATGAATTCACAGCAATGATCTTTTACTTAAAAATTTAGATCACACTTGAATGATTCATCAACAAATTTTAAAATGACCACATTTGTGAGTCTAACAATTATGACATTTATACTAAAGTACACATGTAAAGTAATGCCAAAGGTGCACATGTAATTATAGTATATCATTCTAACTAAAAATATATGCAACTCTAAGCACCCTTAAACTTATGAATTAATAAAAATACAAAAATTTAAAGCAGGAAAATATTCGGAAGAATAAAATCACTTTGAAGAAGCAAATAGCTTTCCATGGTATTAAAGAAAATAAGTGGGTTTAGAATAGAGGTATATTATGAAGGTTGTATATATGTTTCAACCAGTTTTCAGTTTGTAAGTCAATCTTTTTACAGTGAGGCATGCATCTTTACAAAACTTCAGAGCAAGCATCTTACTGACTACACTATTTACCTAGATCACTCTTGTTTTACTTTGGTTGTCTATATGAAAATAATGTAATCCCCTTACCTCAGACCTGTTTAGTGCACTGAGAAGTGTGCCTTCATAATCACAATGCTATGTGACTTTTATTCAATTACACAAGTATAATAGAAACACAAAAATTCAAGTATATAATTGTTTAGTAAACCCATTATATAGTCATAATTATATAAAATATCCTACATAATAATTAATTCTTATTAACAATTCATGATACTCAGTTGACATCCCATATAATATCAGTTCAACCTAAGCAATACTACACTCATTCATGATAACTTCAATTCTCAAACTTTTGAGAATTTTGATCAATGGGATCTGACAAGAGCCCAGCAAGCTATGCTCAGTCAATTGTCTATCATCAATATGCCCATCAAAGCAACAAGTAATAACAAAGCACAGAGCATGGAGGTTGTTTTCAGTTTGGTTGCACTGGGAAGAGGAAAAAAGTCAAAGACACTGAGTGACACACACTCCAGCCAGTCTTCAGAGTATTGACTGAGTAGAAGACCACAGGGATGTATAGTTAAGCCACCTTGGTCAAGGTGTGGTATTGCCCATCATTGTCTCTGTTCCAATCTCTCCCGAAAGGCAGCCAGATAAATTGTCAAAACTCTGAAATCCCTTTCTTGGGAAACATATGGATATCACCAGAACTTTCCTTTCTCCTGCCATAGAATAACTCAGGAAATGTTAATTTGGAGACCCACTGTTAAGCATTTAGAACACTTACCCTGATATGGTCATTATAATGCTAACACATGAAATAATCTCCATCCATCATAAATATTAAACAAAATGAAAAAAATATATAAAAATTTTCCTATCTGCACTATAATTATTATCATTTTATATGCATTATTCAAACTTTATGTGATTTAATGTTCTAGTGAATTATGTTCTTTAAAAGAGATATCTTTCCTGGGCTTTAGAATTGATAGTCCCATTTAAATAAATTCATCCATGTTCCAGCTTCAACTTTTATCTTTTCAAAGTGGTCTTCATAATAACACCATGGGGAAAAATGATCTATACCTACCTTTATATCTATATCTATAGCTATACATTTACTTTTACCTGTAACTCTAATTCTCTCTCATATATATCGATCCTAAAGCATATCACAAAACATATCATCAGAACAAACCATGAAAATGAGGTGAGAATATTTTTCTACCTCCTTTATGTATTATTTCACAATTACAGGGAATGTAGAACTGTATGCGTGTGTGCGCACACGCATTACATGCATGCATGTGTGAGTGCATATGTGTGTGCATGTGCATGTTAATTAGCATGTGCATGTGTGTACGTGTGTGTATGTGTGTGTGTGATAATGAAAGAAGAGGTCATATGATTTTGACAACAAGGAAGGATTGGCGACATTGTTTCAAGGGAAGAAAGGAAAGGGAAGAGAGCAATTATATAACTAGATTGTAATCTCAAAACCAAAGGGAGAAATGAAAAAGACAGAATATTGGCAGTAGAGATAAAGACTAGAAAAACTGTGCTGTGGTGGTGGTGGTCCCAATGACAATAGTAGTTTACTGTTTTATATTTTCTCCTTTCATATTTTCGTGTAAAATTTAAAATGACCCTGCATTGTTTTCTGATATCCTTGATATTATCTTTACCTACAGAAACATTGATAAATGCAGAATTAAAATAGCTTTTCAGAGCTTGTGTTCCACCAACGCATCAATATTGCTACAAGTTGATCAGCAGTAATCAGCTTGCATCAATAGTTGGGTGGACCCAACCATGAAGCCACCTATGAGAACCTCTGTTTTAAGAGCTGTTTTTTTTTTTTATGGCTCACATGCACTGACTCTCTCTCTCTCTCTCTCTCTCTCTCTCTCTCTCTCTCTCTCTCACACACACACACACACAGTGGTACCTAAAATATTTTCAATTTTCACTGAAAGTATTTTTCTTTAATGGACATGATGACATAGGTCTTTCGAAAATGTAAAATGAAATAATAGTGTTCAGAATTTGATTTTTGATTTATTACTGTTTTAGACAGAACATTGCTGTGTAGCCTAGCATGACCAAGAACTTGCCCTGCCTCCGACTTCCTAGTTCTGGAAGTACGGGACTTGAACATGAATTTCTTCAGTTTCTGTAGGTACACAAATACTAGCATAATCCATATATGCTACAAGTCAACATGGAGCTGTATTTCAAATGTAATGCAAACAAAATACAAATAATTCTAATGAAAGGGCTGGCTTTCAATTTCTTGCCCCATGTGTATTCTTTCATAGCAAAATACAGCATGATTTGATACCTAAGACAGGAACTGTTTGGGCTGTCATGTTATTTTGTAGTCTTTCCTATGCATAGCCATATATTGATAAAGAGAAACAGTATAAATATATTTCTTCATTTTACAAGGAATATTATCTTTAGTTCCTCACACTGAAAGTTCGTGCTAAAAAATAAAAACAATCATCATTATCAAAAGCAACAAAAAGAACTTGACATTGTGCATAGTTTTTATGTCCTTTAAATTCTACTTCAACCTTCTCTTAAAACATAAACAGTCATAAAATCTCTACCCAAATGAGTGCCTCAATTTCCATCACTTATTTCAACACCATACTGTAAAATATTTATATCTTTCTTATGTTATTTGTTCTTGCCCTACATTTCATTAATATGAAGAAAACATCGTTTGTGAATACCTAATCAGTGCAGAATCTTTTGTTTTTCAAAACAGGAGAACATACCAAAGCCTTGGGCATATGGGTAGCATCTGCTCCTAAAAAGGTGATCCAGTTGTCCTATAAATGGTTGGTTACCAAATCTTGAGGTGAGCATGCTTCCTGGAATGACGTAGATTAACCAAGATACAGCACTGCTTCTTAGAGACAACTACAATAATGCTGATGGTGACTTACTGTTTTACTAGAGGTCATACTGAACTTGATGGATATTTCTGTCTTCCTGGATCTCTCTTCCAAGTTCAGGATACTCAAAGACTTGCCATATGTCCCTCAGAGCATCAGTTCACTTGTGATTTATTGTGCATAATTTTAGCTCCAGAGAGAAGGCGTGATAATGTTCAGAAGTAGCATTCTTTTCTTATGAGTACCTACCAATGCACAACCTCAGGTCTCTGTTGTTTGCTTCAGTAGTGTATTTTGACTAGGTTTTCATGACTTACATAGGAAAATCAGAAACATTTTATTCTCAGGTATTAAAAAGTCCAATCATTTCTCTTTCAGTTGAGAATTAATCTTCAAACTTATTTCTGTTCCTGGCTCTTATCTGACCCATAAATCTACAGAGAAGCCATAAAGAAAGGCCCATAAAGAAAGTACCCCTCTGTCTATTTTGTCTACTAATTGTGATTTCTGACCTTTACCAATTCCAAGGTAATTGTCTTTTGACTTTATCCAGTGTGTTGGAGTACTTGAGCCTTGACCTTTGATGACATATAATAAACATAGGCAGTCTCTAAAATATACTTACTTTTGTACATTTTATAGACATGTTCCTGCCATGGGCACTTGAGAGTCAGCTTAGTCACTCAGAAAGGATTTTACACCATTGCCTCCACTCCTGTTCTGACAGAATATATTGCAGTTATGATTTTGCTATTCTTTGAATTTATTATTTCAGCCTAATTTCTATCTGAGTTTTTGGAATTCTATTTGAGTGGGCTGTCTCAAAAAGATTTAGCCATAACTATCAACTCAAGGGACCTCTTACTGTCTGCAAGATCCATTAAAAATTTTACATCTGTGCCTAGTCAATCTTTGGACATTTATGTAATGTCCATTATTGAACTCAGTGCTTTCTCTGCCACTATGTATCTGTTCTTCTATCCTCAGCCTTACATAATTCACTGAGCAGTACCAATAATCTCTATCCTTAAAAATGATATCCACCAATCTCTATCTTTAAAAATGATAGAAACATGTATTATACTCTCCGAGAATACTCTGCCTTCACTTATGAGAACACAAAATCCCCACCTTTCTGTAGCCTAAGTCTACCCAGAATATGTGCTTACATCTGAAGATTTGGACCTAGTAGCTACAATGAGAGAAAACAAGGGAAGCTAGTTCGTTGGGGTCTAGGATCTTTCACTTGGTATGATCTCTTCTAGTTCTATCAGTTTATCTGCAAATTTCATGATTACTCTTTTCTTTACTGCTGAATAGTATGATATTCTTTATTAAATATGTACCATATATTCATTATCTATTCATATGTTGAAGGATGTTTAAATTGTTCCCAGTCCCTAGATAGTGTGACTGAAGCAGCAATGGACATGGATGAATAAGTGTATGTGAAGTAAGATGTCCTTCAGGGAAATGCTTTAGCTGGGGTTCATGCTAGATATTTTTAGCTTTTTGAGGCCTCTCCCTACTGATTTCTCAGGGAATGGCCTGCTTTGCAACCCCCTAGCTGTTGACAGGGAATTCACCTTTCCACACTTACATTGTCTATTCTTTTGTTGATCTTTACCATTCCAACTGGGATACAGAGAAATGTCTAAGTAAACCTGCCTTGATTTGCATTTAAGTAATTGCTATGAACAAGAAGCATTTTTGAAATATTTCCTGGCTACTTTTATTTCTTTTGAGAATACTATTCAGATACATAGTCCAGTTTTGAGCGGATCTTTTTGTTTGTTTGTTTTAGGGATTTTTTTACACTTATTTTTAGTTTTGTTTATTTGTTATTTGTTTTTGTTTTTTTGTTTTTGTTTTTGTTTTTTTATATTCCAGGTATTAATCTGTCCGATATGTGACTGACAAACATTCTCTCCCACTCTGTGGGCTTCCTCTTCAATAGAATGTTTGATTTTTTTTTTCAGCTGTGCAGAAGCATTTTAGTTTTATGAGATGCAACCTGTCAATTGCTGGCCTTCTTAGGAAAACTGTGTCCTGATCAAAAAGTCCTTTCCTACACCTATGTTCTGCAGGTTCTGCCTATGCTTTCTTCTAGCAGTTCCAGAGTTTCAGGTTTCACATTTAGGCCTTTGATACATTTGGAATTGTTTTTTTGTTTTGTTTCGGCAACATGAGAGATATAGGTCTGATTGCATTATTTTACATGTGGCTATCCGGTTATCCCTGTAACAGTACCCAATTCAGCGACTCAAATTGATCCTGGCAGTGGTAGGGACATTGCTCCCTATGCGCCCCAATTTTCTGGGTTCCTGAATGAAAGGGACATACACACAGACTTTATATTTTAATATGCCTTAAACAGCTCAATGGCTGAGCCAATTCCTAACCTCCACATGGCTAATCTTCCTTTCTCTGATATTCCCAAGACATTACTTATTAAAATCTATATCCATCTTTGCTGCCCTGGACCCAGTTGGGCAGTCCCTCTGAAGGATGCTTTCCCCTGGCTGCTCCTACATGGCGGCTGGCTATGCTTCTCAGGCTTGGTGTCTCCTCTTCTTCACCTTCTCTATGCAAGGTGGATCTCTTTCTCTCTTCCTTTCCTCAGTCCCTTGCCTGGGAATCCTAAAGGTCCTGACTCTGTCTGCCCCGCCCAGCTATTAGCTGCCAGCAACTTTATTTACCAATCAAAATCAACTAGGGGGAGGGTCCCTCAGTGTCTTGTAAGCAGATGTGAAGATTCACATGCAACTTTGGGGACCCAAATTAACATAATACAAGCAGCATTGGAGCAAACTCACTGCATATTTCAGCACCATTCATTAAGAAACCTTTTATTTTCCACCTTTTGTTTTGGTATCTTTGTCAAATATTAAATGGTTAGTGGTACAGTAATACGTACTCATGCTTGGGTCTTTAGTTTCGTTCCATTGTTCTACATGTCCATGACATTTTGTGCTCTATAATATATCTGTAGGTCTGGAACGGTGATCCCTTCAGTAATGTTCTTTTTGCTTAGTATTGTTTTGGCTACCTTGTATCTTTTATGGTTCCATATGCATTATAGTTCTTTTTCCCATTCTATGAATAATAAATTGGAAATTTCGATTGAGATTGCCTTGAGTCTCTATTGACTTTCGGGAGAATGCTCATTCCACAAAATTAATCTTACTATAAATCTGGATGTCTCCTTTCTCTAGTGTGTTTCTCTTTTTACTCAGTGATTAGAAGTTTTCATCACAGAAATCTCTCACCTCCTTGATTACATTTATTCCTAGATATTTTATATCCTTTGGAGCTGTTGTGAATGGAAGGGTATCCACAATCTCATCCTCTGTACGTGTGCTGTGTGTATACAGTAATTCTGTTGGGTTCTGTAAGTTGGTTCTGTGTCCTGCAATTTGGTTAAAATTGTTAATCATTGCTAAACATTTTCTGATAGAAGTGGGGCTCACTTGTGTATATCTGTTATATCGTCTTCAAATAAGGATGGTTTGACTTAATTCTTTTCCTGTCTATATTTCCATACTTTTTTTCACTTGCCTTATTAATTCTACTAGTACTCAAGCACAATATCAAAAAGATCTTTTTACATTGGATAGCCCTGCCTAATTTCTGATTTCAGTGGGATTGTTTCATGTTATTTTTCTCTATTGAGGATTATGTTATCTGCAGATTATCTCATATGTGGCTTTTGATGAAAACACCAGGATCATTGGACATGAGACCAAGAAAATATAGATAAATCTAAGCTGAATGCCTCCTCCCTGTAAACTAGTTGTCATGGAACCAGAAGGTGACATGCAAACTTCTGGGAGAGGAGAGCACTTAATAGTTCTACCCAACTATGATCTATATACAACTACAACAAGGGCTAGACTAGCTTGATAAACCTAAGCATGAGAGAGTGGCACACATATCGTGGTAGTAACCAGCAGCTCTCTAATTAGACACAAAGCTTGCTAAACATGAGGGAAATCATTCCTGTTATCAGAAATCTAGCCAACTCTCTGGAGCTAGTGAGGCCATGGTTCTTGGAGAAGTTATAATTACCACTTCATCAAGCCAGTATAATTACTAACTACATTCTAAATACATATCTTTATACCCATATATAACTGTAGCTCTTACCCCTCATAAAAGAAGTGTCTCTTTGCAAAAGACAGAGACCTTCATAGGAAACTACACATAACCAAAAATGGAGAAAACATGTGAGATTCTGTGGTTGCCAATCCCAACTGATATGTCTACAACACAACTTTTGCACTTAAAGCTCAGGGAACATCACAGAAGAGGTGACAAAATGATTCTAAGTGCCAGTGGAACAGGAAGGCTGCTGTGAAACTGTCTTTCATACATGTCAGGGAGGTAAAATAGATGAAGTCTCAACAACATAGCTCTCTAAACAAGACCTGTTCAATAAATACATCCATGATAGCATGGAAGACATGAATTTTACAAGGCTCCAACTGTGAAAAAAGAGCTACAAGCAACTAAGAAATTGTAGGAAAGAGTCTTTCCCACGGATTAGTACCTTAAGCTCTTATCCAGAGACCAGCTGAAAAATTATATATACACAAGTAGCAGTAAATGGACAGAGCAAGTATGTATTATATATAACTTAATAATATATAACACATAGTTATATAATATGTATTATTCCTAGTTATATAATATGTATTATTCCTAATATATATATATTAGGAATATATATATATATATATATATATATATATATATATATATATATATGCCATGAATTTAAGAGAGATCAATAAGGGTACATGAGAAAGGGACCAGAAGATATGATATAATTATATTTAATTTCTAAACTAATCATAACAATAATGGGAGAAAGCATTCACATACTAGAACTACTTACTAAATATACTCTTGAAGATAGCTCTCCAAAACATACATTATTTTTGAGCTTAGAACACATGGGCTTTTAGAAATAAAATATACAATGCAATATTTAAAATATTAACTTTCAAAGCTTGATGTCATTCTTTAAAAAGGCACATAGACCAGTTTTCAATGGCATACTTCAACTTTTGCAAAGCTACTAAGGAGAAACATGTCACTCATGGAAGGACTCCAGTGACACTCTGTCCCAGTGCATCAAAGGTATAATGGGACTTTAATAATACATTGTCAAGTGTCACATTTCACTGAGCACTGGGGTGAGGAGACAAGGCACTAATCAATTATTGATGACAAGGATCCCCACACTATCTTCAGCTCACTCTCAAGAACAAAAGCCCATGTAGCAAGGGTTATTGTGCTTTTCCATTGGTGGAATTTTTGAAGGTGAGGTGATTAACACAAGATAGTTAAGGGGTACCTCAAAAGGTAAGTGCTTGGGGATGCCTGCAGAATGTGCCACAATCGAAGAGCACAGCAAGTGTGACAAGTCTCTTTGGAATTTTAAGGTTTTGAAAATTTTTCTCACACAACTGTAACCTTTATCTGCTGAAAAGTACATGTGCCTGGCATGGTGGACCACACGTGTCATCTCCACAGGAAAACCACCATGAGTGAGGACAGTTTAGGTTACCCAGAGAGATCCTGTCTCAAAATCATGTATATAATTGTTATATATAATGGCTCTCTTAAAATATTTTGATATGGACTTTTGCACATATACACAGTCAGTAAAAGCTAAAACTGTTAATTTCTCTTGCTCTGTCTATTTAGATTATATACCTCTATATATTCCTATGTTCATACATACTTATGAATAAATTTATTATATATTACTATTAAATATTCAAAAGAATTATGACTGTAAAAATTATCAAAGCTATAGTTGGTCTTTCTGTAAGAGAGAGAGAGAGAGAGAGAGAGAGAAATCAGAGACAATTTGCATAAGTCAAACCAAACTCAAGCCATCATGCTTGGCAGCAGCATGTTTTACCTTCTAAGCTACCTTGAGAGTTCTCTTTTATAGTTTTAGAATGAAAAGTATTATATGTTCCTTTTGTGTTTTGACAAAACACATACCTATTCTAGCAATGTAAATTTTCAGATTCTAAGTAAAAGCTACCTGAAGTGTTTACTTAAAAAGTCAAAAACTAAACAAAGGAAAACAACAACATAAAAACCAGGTTTTCAGAGTCACTGCCTCCAATTATAAGAGAAAATTTCAAATTGTGGGTATGGAGGGAGATAAGGAGAAAGTAATGGAAAGACAGAAAATGGGAGGGAGGGGGAGGGAGGAAGGGATGAAGGGAGAGAGAAAGGGAGGAGAGAGAAAGGAAGGGAACTCTAAGAAAATCTCTGTATACAGCCAATACCGAAACCGTCCTTTAACAAAACCTCCATGTGTGCCTTTTTGTGTTGCTTCTAAGTTCAACAACTCTGAAAGCTAGGTAATATCTGAACGCATGGAGTTCATTCAACTTTGAGAATACATGTATTAAAACTAAAGTTCTCTATCCACATCCTTGATCAAGTTGTCTATCCTCCATCTCCTCCTCCTCCTCCTCCTCCTCCTCCTCCTCATCCTCTTTTTCCTCCTCCTCACCCCCTCCTCCTCCTCCTTCTTCTCCTTCCCCATCCCCTGCCTCTGCCTACATGAAATGCCCGCATGTGTCTCTAGGCTCCTAGTCACATAGCGATCTGAAGTCGTTGCTCAGCATGTCTGTCTCTTTCTGTGAGGCCCTCCCCAGGGGAAGACATTCATATACAGATATACACACTAAGTAAAAGACTTTAGCCAACAGCCCTGCATGTGTTTCAATCTCCATTCGGTCTCCAATCATTGCAGTTTACTGAACTTAGGATTCTGTCTGCAGATGTGGTAAATCTTTTTGGTGGTTCCTAGTGTGTACAAATCCTGGCACTGGTGAAATCTAGACTGGTATGTAAACTAGTTTAGACTGTAGTAGTCTAAGGAGGTGTTTGCTCTCTATTTGTGGGCCTTGTAAGTCCTGAGGTATAACCTGGGGAATTGGAGGTATGAAAAGGTAAGGGCATCTCAGCTTGGCAGGCATTTACCAAGCAGCATGAAAAGATTGCGTGCTCTTAATTATTGTGATCATTCATTTCTGTGTGAGCTGAATATCATGTCATCTCACTATGAATCTGCTCACTGGGTCTACCCCTATCTTATTCCTTCTTTGGGGTTAGCAACAGTTTCGTTACATTCCTTCAAGAGAGTATAATTTTGATGGAAGTTGGCTCATCTCCTGCCCTCTAAAATAACATTATTTGTTTTGTTTCATAATGAAAAAAGTAAATATCCAAGTTAATTTTAAATTCCTTTGTTTTCGTCTCACTTTTTTTCATGAATTTATTTAATTTTAATCCTTTGCATTTCACATTCAAAGGCAATCAACATCACGTTCCTCCTTACTGTCTTTGTTCATCAATAACATAGCTCTGTTTTTACTCAGTCTTGTTCTCTCTATTAAGGACATTTTAATGTAGTTTTGAAAGAAAAATGAGGCCCATTATTCCCCAATGTATCTTCTTGGCTATTTCTTTATACTACTTAATTTTATCAGTCTTCTTTGAACTGACTTCTATAGACTTTCCCCCTTTCCCTCCCCCTGTATTTCTGTGTAGGCTCCTACATTTCCACTATTTATAGGCTCTTAATTATGTGTGTGTGTGTGTGTGTGTGTGTGTGTGTGTGTGTCTTTAAGACTATTCCTTCATCTTGCTGCTACTCTTTTCTCCTTTTCTTTTCCTCGCTGCTCTTGCTGCTCTTGCCCATGGGCTTATCATCTGCTTGTCGAACACTGCCAAACACTTACTCACGATACTATGCCTCTCTGAAGACTCGTATGATCTTGCTATTGTGCTAAAGCTGTTATTTCTGTGCCCTATACCTTGTCTCTCATCTATAGTTCTGCAGCAGCATATCTGCAGCTCCAGCATTTAATTCTCCTCAGCTCATCTCGATCTCCGTTATTTCCTATATTTGATCTTACATTCTTAGCCTGCATATCTACTCATTCCAATTCCCTTCTAACAAGCATAGGGATAAATATGTGCACAATTATTCTCTGGCCATATAAGACACTATAATTCAGATTTACTGTAATTTCTGAATTTCTACTCTCTGTCAGTCATGTGTGGAAACTTGTAGTAGACCTGGTGGCTGCTGGGAAATAAAGGGTGAGGAAGGAGTGGTTGCTGGGAAATAAAGGATGAAGAAGAAGAGTTCCTTCTGCTGACATTGTTCCATGATCCTTCTTCTTCACTCTTGGCTACAATAAAGATTCTGCTGTTTCCCTAAAGTCTATGTGCTAACTGAGGTTTTAACACCTCAGCCCTCCAGAGACACTTCAGAACCAAACACTTTCTTGATCTGCAGAACGTGAGATCACCAGAGAGTCAACCTGCAGTTAATGCAATTAGAAGGTTCTAAAAGTATGCCATGAGAATTTCCAAACAAAAAGATTGCAGTTCTTGCTTTTCACATAATTATTTCAGTTCAGACACAGTAGAGAGAAACTAGGGAAAGAAAAAAGTAAAACTAATTTAATTTTAGGCTTACAAATACCATGTGCTCAGTGCTGAATGGAAGAAAATAACTTTAGGCTAAGCTGAATTGAATTTGCAATCTTCCCATAGCTGCAAAGTATGTTAGACCATTTTATGAAAGAAAAAATAAACAAAAAAACAAAACAACTGCTCTATATGATAAATGGCCTTCCACTTGGATTTCTTGTGGATTATAAGTATATGTACTTGCTACACTGAAGAAGCTAACCTATGTTTTATATCTTGCATTTTCTGAAAAATAACAGAGTTAAGAAATTATGTATCTACAGCTTATGTATTAGAAATATATTTTGAATTAAGCTGAATTTCCACAGGTTAAACATTATAAATTATTATATGAAATTATGATAGAAAAATAGACATTATAAATGAGCAAAATAATAAACATTTAAACTATCCATACGCTTATATATCTTGAAATTAAGTATTACTTCACCATCTTCATCTATTTGCATATTTGAATGAATACGATGCCTCATTCTAAATATACATGATACTTGTTATTTTATAGTAAAGTTTTCTTAAGAAATTATAGAGACTGTGATAGTTGACACAGCAGGAGCTTTTATTCAGAAACTACAAGCCTTTCAGTTCTTGGAAAGGTGAGATTTATTATTACATTTAAATAAAGACAAATAATGATGTTATAACTAAGTAAAAGGTAACTGTGGACAGACTTGGTAGCATGCAAGGTGTGCCAATAAATTATCTTTTCATTAACCACGACTTTGTCCACAAATGTCATCAATATGGAATCTACTCCAGTTATGTCATTCCAAGAATCTGCACTTCAGTCTCCAGAACCCCCACAAGAAAGAAGCCCTGACACCATGCACAGTTTCCTGGTGTTAGCTCATCACCATCAATTTGGTGGTCAGCAGTCAGTTAAGTCAAAAGCACAACTTTGGCCCCCTGAAAAGCACAGCTATCCCTAGAGATTTCTGTACTCTGGATGACAGAGAGTAGGATATATAGTAGTTGTCAGAAAAGTGTTTGTTCTGATAATCAGACACATATACACGCACATGCGCGTGCATGAGCGCGCGCACACACACACAGAGAGAGAGATTTAAAATAAGATAGTAAACTCACTAACCCACTTTTTTGCAGAAACTCTTTTCTTGTAGCTCATTAAAGTTATGTACATGAATACTCTCTGGTTACTCTTCCATGGGCAGCCTGGCCAATTCCATGAGTTACTGATTAGGGGCTCAGTGAACACCTCAGTTAAAGTAACACAAAGAAATGATTTGACTAGCAATCACATGGGGTTAAATACATGTACATATGAAGTAGACTATATGCATATAATTTAAGTTTATTTCTATTTGTCATTTTCTCCCCAGCATGTGCATTTATAAGTCTGAAATTACTGGATTATTATTTAAAACTAAGATGATCGAAAAAGGTAAAAATGTATTAGGTATAATATTTGGATTTTATTAACCTCCATTTCACCATCTATACTCTGGGTATGTTGACATACTAACTGTCCTAATGTTAATTACTCAGCTATTCACTCAAAGTATTTATTTGGTGTTTGTACTAATGCTTACTCTAGAAACTGATGAAGACCAAAAAATAAGAATGCAGGAGATAAGGTTGGAGGGAGAAAGGACCTGGAAACTCAATCTATTAAATAAAAATAGAACATGGAAATAAGAACCTAAGTCAGGTGAATCTGGGAGCCTGCTGCTGTGTCCCTTGTGGGAGTAAAACATGGTCAGACATAGGAACCACTGAAGATCAATATTTCAAGTAAGAAATTGTCATGACCTGGATCAAATAGGTATCAAGAGAACATGGGGATGGATGTGAGACATGTCTGAAAAGAATTCATTTACTTGTAGGGAGGAGGTGGGAGATAGATGGAATGTTGTTTCCTTCTGATGCTAAGCTAAGGGTAAACTGTCTAAGAAACATCAAGCTAGATGTCAAACCACCAGATGTTCTCTAAATCTCTGGTTCAGAGAAGAGGTCAACACTCAAGGTAAGCCTGTTTGTGGAATAGTGGAACTGAATGGAATTGAACTGGATTACCCCACAGAAAGAGGGGAACAAAACTTGCATAGGAGGTTGTCAAAAATTGTGAGTCCACCGATAAATATGTGCAGGGACTATCAACTTCAGCGTCCTTCTTTCTTTTCCTCTTTCTTTTTCTTTCTTTCTTTCTTTCTTTCTTTCTTTCTTTCTTTCTTTCTTTCTTTTCATTTTGTTCACTCTCCTCTTCCTCTTCCTCCTCCTTCTTCTTTTCCTCCTCTTCTTCCTCTTTGTTGTCGTCCTCCTCCTCCTCCTCCTTCATTTTGGTTAAAAGCAAAGAGGTCATTTAACTTCATCCAGTCCACTGTACCTTTAGAGATCTGCCTGTCTCCGGAAAAGCCACAAAACATGCGCTAAGGGAAATGTTTGTGAATAGTAGTAGGCATTTTAACTACTGACCTCACAGGACATATTTTAATCCCAGGCTTAAGCAGATAAGGTCAATTTTCAATGCCCTCTCCCTTCCCAACTTATTGCCTTTTGTGGGAAAATAGAACCATCAATCAACATTGACAGGTCGTATAGAAAGATGAAATTGCCTGTCCTCCTGAAACTGTCAAATTGGCTTGGAAAGTTTTTAAAAGGTTAACACAACCATATTATTTCAGATAAATTTATGAAAATATGCGACTAAAAGTGGCATCATGTACCTAGAGAGAAACATATATTCTTAAGATGTTGTATGTATGTATGCTTTGTTGTACTCATAAAAGAACACAGCCCACCAAACACATGCATGACACAAATTTCATATAAATATTTAAATTTACACTTATGTTTTACCCCTAAGTAAAATAGGTCAATATGGCTAGAGTGCTCCAAACTTGAAAGCTGGATGACCAATTAAAATGTCATTTCTTTTCAGAAAATCACACTGACCTCCTACTATGTCCCAGGTTTGCTAGAATGCAGGCCATGATGGTTAGCCGATATATCACATGGCAAAGTCCTGTCATTCCCTTAGTATATAACTCATGGCAAACAAAAATGTACATCCATTCATACCATGAATGCTTCCAGCTTTACTCCGTGTTCTGGGGAGGATAACAGAAATTAAGATCCAATTCATTCCCAATTTCTCAAAAGTATACTGTTTTCTTTGCAAAATTATTATTAGTCAATATAAACAAAATGTTTTTCACTTAACAATAGCTTTAAATGTATTTGTAATGACTTGCCATGTAAAATTGCTACCTTCCTTCAAAGTGAATTAGATAATCATTTCCAGTTAGCATTGTATGTGGTGAATGTGCATGTGTTGTATCCAAAATCTTCCAACACTACTTACATTATAAACTTTTGCACACCACTAAACACGCTGAAAGTAATCTATAACATAGAAAATTCTAGTGATATTTGGAATCCTGATAGTGGAATAATGCTTAGACAGTGCTTACTGTAGATTTGTAGTACAGTTGACAATAATCACAGCATGTTGGACAGGGTAGCCCTGCCTGCACCATTCCAAGAACCCTGTCCTATGTTCAGAAATGAGTATTTCTGCAACAAAAGATGTTGAATGTGGGCAAATAGGACAGTGATCAAGCTTTGAATGAAGCCAAATCTTGTCCAACCCCCCCTCCCTCTCTCTCTCTGTGAGAGAGAGAGAGAAAGAGAAAGACAGACAGAGAGTGTATGTATGTATGAAGTGTGTGTGTGTGTGTGTGTGTGTGTGTGTGTGTGTGTAGTTGTCCAAAAGGCCAAAAGCCTTGGATCTCTTGGAGCAGGATTGACTGGCAAATAAGCTGCCCAATGGTAGGTGCTGAGAACTGAACTTGAGTCCTCTTATAAGATCAGCAAGAGCTCTCTCCCACGGAGCCCTTTCTCTAATCCTCACGAAATAGAAATATTTCTTCCTCTGTGGTACCACATTTATAATATTATACTAAGGAAGAAGAAAATAACCATTAATGTATTCAGAAAAATAAAGTAAATATATCTAATCTTATATACTAGGTAATATAGCTTAAAGTAAAGTATATCTAATAAAATTGTATTTCTGGAGAATGGGCATTTGGCTCACCAGTCAGGCATACTTATTGTTCTTACAGAGGATCCAGATTCCATTTCCAGTACCAGCATGGTGGCTTCATAACCATCTGCAACTCTAGTTCTAGTGTAGCTGATGCTCTTTTATGGTCACAGTGGGCATTACAGGCAAATGGTGCACAGACTTGCAGGCATAACATTGAAAGAAAGAAAGAAAGAAAGAAAGAAAGAAAGAAAGAAAGAAAGAAAGAAAGAAAGAAAGAAAGAGAAAGAAAGAAAGAAAGAGAGGGAAGAACTGGGAGGAGAGGAGGGAGGAAAAGTTGCAATTTAGATATAAATAAAAAACTTAATCAATTAAAATTAAAATAAATGTCTTTAATTGTATTTATATCCTGGTTCCATCTACTCTGATATAAAAGAAACAGTAGTATATCCCTGTTTTTGTGGAATTATCTGTAGTCTTGTTCTATTCCATCTTGAATGTATACCCAAAGGAGCTTTTCCATTCTTTTCATATTCTAGAAATTTAAAATATATCATATGAAACCGCAGCTCTAATAGAGCACACAGCTTTGCATTTTCTAGTTTGAGTTTTACTTTCAGTCATTTTTATTGGAATATATTTATTGTGTACAGTGTTGGCTTTCATAAAGACAGTTTTAAACATTATATCAGGTTCTTACTTTAACCGTATTTATTCCTGATATCCTTCTTATTCTGGTTGTTCCCCTCCTTCTCCAGAATCTCTTTTGCCTTTATGTGGTACGTGCAAGTGTACACACACACACACACACACACACACACACACACACATTTATGTATTTATAAATAATCTAGGATCACAGATGTGTGAGAGAGAGAGAGAGAGCATGCAATATTGTTGTTCCGGAATCTAGCTTTTATTATTTAACAGGATAATCTTCAGTCTTATGTTCTGATAATTTATCTAGTTTTATTTTTTTATAGTTGAACACCTTCACTGCTTATATTTCCCCCCTTTGGAGAAAACTCCTGTAAATGAAGTTATCTCTGTAATAGACAATTAGTCAAGACAAAGAGATTAACAAATTGTCAGGCTTGTTTCATTCTCTTATGGTAAAAAACAGCATGTAGTTGGAAGAACCTACACTAAGGAAACTGCACGGCCAAATATTCCTATTTCTGCATAGAATTGTATCTCTGATTTTAGTGGCTATATAATTGGTATGTATTCAAATCTGAAAGCAACCCCTCTACATAGGGTGGGCATTTCCACTGCAGAGTGATATCTCATTAGCAGAGTTTCATGGCTACAAGCTGTGTTTCATTAAGGAAAAGCAGCTACGAAAAGTAACCATCGATGAATCATATAATGAATCATATAATCGTATAATGAATCACATAATCTGTTCTCAACACCTCTCCAGCATTTCCCACATGCAGATGGTAGAAGTAGCAACTGGTTCTCCTCACATGAAGCCTGTGTAAAGACGTTGCTCTTAAGAAAAAGCTAATCTTCCTGAAAGATAAAAGCTTCGCCTACTATGAAAGAAAACAGTAAAAATAATCATCTTTTTTTTTTTTTTTGAAGAACTTGAAGAACAAGTTCAAGTTTTGCCTGATGTAAATATGTTTTGTCTTTTCCTCTTGCTTTTAGCATTTTAGGGGGAACTCCATATGCTGTCACCTTAATTTCCTCCATGTTAATCTTGCCTGCCATGTATTATCATACAACTGGTTTGCACTGTATTGCAACCTGGCCTTGAACTTGTTATGTCGCACAGGAGGACTGGGTACTGATTTTCTTTCTCTCTTTCTTTTTTCTTTCTTTCCTCCTTCTTCTTCCTCTTCTTCTTGGCATTATGTTCATGATTTCGCTGTTCCAAGTTTAGTATTTGTGCTGCAAAACCAAGACAAGCATAGGGAACTTACTATCTAGTCACTTCTCCTGAATCCTGGGGTGACAGTTATGTATGTCCAAATTCCATTGCTGTTTACTGTTAATTAAACTGGGAGTTAATAACTATCTAATTCCTTGATTGTGTCCTTTGTGTAGGCATTCAACACTCTGCTATCCCAACAATTTGAAAATGTAACTCTTTACATGACACCTATAAGCCCATTGTCACTGATTGTCCTTTATAGAGGACAAACTGGATGGATTGCTTTGTGCTAGGTATAAAATAATCAAACCATTTAAAATGAGGGTAAATCCATAAAAACCACAGCTTTCTTTTGTTTTTGGTTTTTTTGTTTTGTTTTGTTTTGTTTTGTTTTTGTTTTTTGTTTTTGTTTTTGTTTTTGTTTGATTTGGTTTGGTTTGGTTTTTCGAGACAGGGTTTCTCTGTGTAGCCCTGGCTGTCCTGGAACTCACTCTGTAGACCAGGCTGGCCTCAAACTCAGAAATCTGCCTGCCTCTGCCTCCCAAGTGCTGGGATTAAAGGCGTGCGCCACAAAAGGCTGACTCATCCCATGCTGGCAGCAGAAACACTCTCAACATTTTTCTATAGGAGTATGACTTTGAATCAATGACATTTATTACTACCTGTTTCTGCCTGTGAAGCCGAGTGTCAGCTCCATTCACCAGGGTACCCTCTTCTCTACAGGGTGCCCTGGGATGTAGGGGGTGCTAATGCAGGTTATCTGGATCCTCTGGTGCAAATGCCCATTTGTTCCCTGGGATCATCTTCCATTTGCCTTTATCTCCAACCCATACACATATTCCTTAGACTCCCCTTTGTTTTGCTGCATTCTACATCCCCAAAGAACATCACTCCTCACTTTCAATATTTTTAAGATTGTCTAAACACAGACCTTAATTATCAACCCCGTGTTACCTTTTTTGTACTCACTTTATGAACGGATCACAGCCTCCCTTCCTCCTCTCCTTCCAGTCCCACCCTCACAACCTCCCTTCCCCCATTACTCTCTCCCCTTCTCCTCGGAGAGAAGGGGAAACCCCACTCCCCATGGGTTCCAACCCACCCTGGCACATCATAGTCACAGCAAATGAATCCTCTCCCGCTGAGGCCAAACAGCCCAGTTAGGAGAAAGGGATCTGAAGGCAGGCAACAGAGTCACAGACAGCCCCTGATTCAATCGTTTTTTGTTTTTGTTTTTTCATACTTCACTTACATTTCAAATGTTTCCCCCTTTTCCAGATCTCCCCTTTGGAACCTTCCCATTCCCTCCCCCTCCCCCTGCCACTATGGGAGTATTCCTCCACCAACCCACCTGTCCACTCTAGGCTTCCCTCCTTGGCATTCTCCTCTACTGGAGGATCAAACACCCTCAGGCCCAAGGGCCTCTCCTCTCCCTGATGGCTAACAAGACCCTCCTCTGCCACATATGTGGTCAGCACCATGGGTCCCTCCATGTGTATTCTCTGGTTGGTGATTCAGTCTCTGGGAGTATCAAGAGGTCAGGCCAGTTGCCACTGCTGCTCCCTCCCTGGGGCTGCAAACTCCCTCAGCTCCTTCAGTTCCTTCTCTAAGTCCTCCATCTGGGACCTAACACTTAGCCCTAAGGTTGCTGTGAAGTGACTCTTGGGTATTTCGAACTTTAACTTATCAGTGAGTATCATGTTCATTCTTTTGTGACTGCATTACCTCGCTGCTCAGGATGATATTTTCAAGTTCTATCCATTTGCCTAAGAATTTCATGAAGTCATTGTTTTTAATAGCTGAGTAGCATTCCATGTGTAAATGTACCACATTTTCTGTACACATTCCTCTGTTGAGGGACATCTGGGTTGTTTCCAGTTTCTGGCTATTATAAATATGGCTGCTATAAACATAGTGGAACATGTATCTTTATTACATGTTGGAGTATCTTCTGGGTATATGCCCAGGAGTGGAATAGCTGGGTCCTCAGGTAGTATTATGTTCATTTTTCTGAGGGTCGGCCAAACTAATTTCCAGAGAGGTTGTATCAGCTTGCATTCCCACCAGCAATGGAGGAGTGTTCCTCTTTCTCCACATCCTCACCAACGTCTGCTGTCACCTGAGTTTTTGATCTTAGCCATTCTGACTGGTGTGAGGTGGAATCTCAGGGTTGTTTTGATTTGCATTTTCCTGATGACTAAGGATGTTGAGCATTTCTTTAGGTGCTTCTCACAAGAAGACCAAGCTGCCATGCAGATGGTAGATATAGCAACTGGTTCTCCTCACATGAAGTCTGTGTAAAGACATTTCTCTTAAGAAAAAAGCTAATCTTAATGAGAGATAAAAGCTTCACCAACTCTGAACAGACAATAAAAATGATTGTTTTTTTCAGACCAGGAACAAGTTGCACATCTGCTACAAATATGTAGGGGATCTAGGTCCAGCCCCTTCATGCTCTGTGGTTGGTGGCTCAGTCTTTGTGAGCCTCCATGGGCCCACGTTCTTTGACTCTGTATTGTGTCCTTGCTCCCTCAATCCTTCCCCCCACTCTTCCACAAGACACCCTGAGTTTCGAAGGTTTGGTAGTGGGGCTCTGCATCTCTTCTCATTGGCTATTGGATGACTTTGAAATTGGGCTGTCATTGGTAGGCCATTCTCTCAATCTCTGCCCATCTTTATCCCTGCACATCATGTAGGCAGGATCTGGACCAAAGGTTTTGTGGGTAGGTTCTCCCTGGCTATATGAGGTGGGCACCTCAGTCTCCCAGTTACTAAGAGTTTCAGCTAGAGTCACCCCCATAGACTCCTAGTAGCCTTCCCTGTCCCAGGTCTCAGGCTCCTCTCAGAGATGCCCCCAAATCTATTCTCTCTCCCAGACCTCTCTACCCCACAACTCTGGTCTCCCCACACCTGATCTCCACCCATATTCCCCTCTGCACCCCCTCTCCCATCCAGATCCCTTCCTCCATCCACTTCGGATGTCAATATTATTTTCCCTTCTGAGTAAGATTTAAGCCTCTTCCCTTGAACCCTCCTTGTTATTTAGCTTCCTTGAGTCTGTGGATTGTGGCATGGTTATATTGTACTTGATGGCTAAGTTCCAATTATCAGTGAGCGTGTTTTATTGTGTTTCTTTCAGGGTCTGGGTTACCTCACTCAGGATATTTTCCAGTGGAACCCATTTTGCCTAGAAATTTGACTTCTTTCTTTTCTTCTATCACATCTTCTACTCCTGAGCTTCTCTCTTCCATCTCCTGTATTCTGTTGGTGATGCTTCCTGTTCTCTTCCCTAGGTTTTCCATCTCCAGGATGTCCTCAGTTTGTTTTTTCTTTATTGCTTCTATTTCCATTTTTATGTCTTGAGAAGTTTTATTCATTTCCTTCACCCGTTTGATTGTATTTTACTGTATTTCTTTGAAGGGTTTATTCATTTCCTCTTTAAATCCCTCCACCATCTATTTAAGATGGGATGTACAATCATCTTCTTGTACTTTGGCTGTGTTAGGATAGCCAGGGCTTGCTTTAGTAGGATAGCTAAGCTCTGATGATGCTCTATCTACCTGGCTCTTTTTGACTGTGTTCTTACACTGGCCTTTAGCCATCTGGTTGCCCTTGGTGTTGGCTGGATATTCCTGATGCTGGAAGCACTCCTTCCTCAGGGAGGCAGGCAATGATCTAGGCCTGACAATAGATCTCAGGGAAGAGCATGCTGCACACCTCTACTTGCTGTGCCCCAGGTGGACCTGAACATTCCTAGGACCCTTGCAAGTCTCCTTGGGAAAACATGCAGAGTCATGGGCCAGACAACCGAGGTCAGGGGGCAGTGTGTAACTGGACTCTGCTGGCTGTACCCCAGGTAGACCTAGCAGACAGGGTATTGGCAGGGAGGAGTTTAACGTGGATGATTCTGGAACCCTGCAGTCCTCCTCAGGAATGCAAGAAGAGCCTGTCCAAGGCCAGGCAATGGAGCTCCCACTCCTTATTCTTAAGAGGGATTTGTTTCCAACATTTGATTAACACTTATTTCTGCATACACTAGAAGATCCAGCACACAATTTGAATCCTGAAAAGCTTTATAAACCTTATAGTAAGTTTGAGCCGTAGAACAGCTTAATGGGGTTATGAAAATATAAGAAAATAAGGATAGAGAGGTATTAAAAAGCAAACGGAGTGAAAACGAATACTAACCAGTTACAGAAAGATATTGCTGCACTGTTAACTTGGTGTCTTTACAGACAGTCTCAATTAATCATTCTTGGTGTTTCATTGGCGATCAGGCATTGAAAGACGATTTTAGTATGCCCCAACAGTTACAGCCTAAGAAATGATCACAGCTCTCATTTTGTCTGTGACAATGTGGCATTAAGAAATATCACAAATCTATGGCTTGTCACCACCCTTTCTTTGAAATCTGTGCTACAGAACAAAGTGAAATGATAGCTCATAGCTATACTCAGGGCACCCCAGCGTGTCTCTCATGCAAACGATCTTTTCCTATAGTCATTTAAAGGAGTTAAGTTGTAACCTCTGCCCTGAAGGGCATAGATTCTAGTGGCAGAGACTGAAATATGCCTACTTTTCTGTGCCAGAGGGTGTTCAAAGGAGGAGCTGACTGAAGAGTCACAATTTACATGTAGTTTCATTGGGGAATGAAGTCCTGTAAAGTCATTAAAGAATATTAACAGAGTCAATGCTTAAGCTGTGTCTCTGTAGCTGTTGACCATTTGGGGGCTATACATAGAGAGAGAAGATCAAAATGTAAAAATGCAAAGGGAAATTAATAAGGGCAATTAATAGATGCACGTAGCTTATTATACAAAATAAGAAACACTTTGGTCAAACTGGATTGCAACAAACTATAGGTTCAAGTTAACTTGGGTGTGAGTCTTCCCATGCACCTCACATCATTCACCAAGACCACTGCTGACAAAGATTTTCTTCATTTAGGTTTTGTTTCTGTTTTTCATTTATATTTAAAGCTGACTTTATGTTCTGTTTTCAACAGTGGAATAATTCAGAAAAAAATTAATATACTTACCTATAGGACATTTTTTTTTCTACCTGAAATCCAAAAGCCTCGACCCTCATAGGGGAAGCATGTGGGCATTCAACTACTTGTAGAATGAATACAAAAAGGCCACTGCCCGAGCCCATAGATTTAAAGCTACATTTTGTTTTTAAAATGCAAGATTTCCCTCTGGAAATTTACAAAGGATATACATGAGCACATCACTGTAAATAATTTAAGAAATTTTCATGTGAGTTGATCAATTATGACAATATTTCTTTCCCACTAACTGATTTCTGTTCCATGTATACCCAGAGGCGACAAAGACTGGAATATGCTCTGAGTTTATGCAGTGAATATTATACAACACACTTTCACTATGTAAATTAGCCATCTAAACCCATTGCTCTGTGTCTTTGAAATTTCTTTTTACTTAGCATTATTCTATTACTCAGCTCTCATGGATTACAACAATACCCTAACGGATCTTATTTTTGACATGTCTTTCAATGCACAAGGGCAAGCTTTCTTCAGATAAAAAATATTCACTACATGTGAACAGCAGATTTTAATGAGGAATATCAATATCTATCTTTAAATAATCATGTGCTTCTTTTTGTTTTGATAATTATCTTTAAAATGAATTTATATTCGCCTAATGTACATGCTGTTTCGTTTGTGTAGGGTTCTTCTTTTCTGACTCTTCCAAGTTCTTGTCTGCAGTTAAATAGCCTTTAAACATTTTATATAACCTTTCAAGATTATTTTTTTTGCATGCTTACATAATAATAATATTTAAAATAGATACACAATCGAGTCAGATGTGGTAGCATGCATCTTTAGACCTTGCAATAAGAGGTGGCATAACCTTTTCAACGTTTGAAGCCAGTCTCGCATACAAATTGAGATTAAGCCAAGTAATAGAGGTTACTTGTATAAATAAGCAAATAAATAAATAAATAATAAATTTTCATGGACACATACAATTCATATGTTCATTCCCCCCTTTATACAGTTAAATAAACATTTAGGCCATTGTGCCATGCCAAGTGTTATATTTAACATAATTTAGGTGTGAAACTTCATAAGCCTCTCCACCACCCATAGTAGGATTCAGGTAGTGTTTTCTAGTGTAGTTCTTGCATGATCGGAGGCCGCTGGGATCAAAGAGTCAGTTTTCTTGAGAGCACGTGGTCATCCCTGCTCCGTGCTCCGTGCTCCGGTAGATGGGCCTAAGCCTATTTACACGCGTGAAGTACTAAGTAGATCAGTAGTTTTAAAAAGTTTCCCCCCAGCACTTGAGAGGGAAAAGTGCAGGAGGTGGAGAGAGAAAAGGAATGGAAGGGAAGCAAACTAAGTGGTTTTGATCAAGGACATTATGTGTATGAAATTCTCCATCAAGAAATATCGCTTCAAGTATTCTGCTTCTCTATGCATCGGTACGCTATACAAGGCTCAGAGCTTGGCCTCCTGAGTCCTTACGTTCTCATTAGTCTCTCATTTTTACCTTTACCTGTCAAGTGTAGACTTGACATCTCATTGAATTTGTGACAAAGCAGCACCTTTCCACTCGAGTTTTCACAAAAACATTGAGCTTCCACTTCCGCGCAAAGTTCAACGTGATCCTGGGAAGATTAAAAAAAGGTGAGTATATGTGTTTTCAAATATATCTCCTCCAGTTTCACTGGCAACTTTTTCCTTTTGTGACTGTAAAATGAATGGTGTATATGATATAAGTTGTAAAATCTTAAAAGTCAATTCCCTATCATTTTGGTGTCATAATTTAAATCTCATAGGCATAACCTCATTGCAAACAGGTAAATCGAATGTTGTAAATCCAAAGAAAAAGACTCCTCCCACTAACCAAGGAAGCACCTGTTCCTGTTTGCTGTGTTATCCAACACCCAGGCAGTTTGGTTTTTTCTTTAACTCGACTGAAAACCACCCTGACTTTTTCATCCTTTAACGTGTTTTTGATGTGTCTATTTTATTCTGCCAAATACCTAAACCAAACAACACACATTTGCTCTTTGCTTTCAACAAATACACCATGTTAAAGGTCATAACTTTCCATTTGTTTCTTAAATGGAGATAATCTGTAGTCATTTGCTCATTTGCTTTGCAAAATTTAGGTAGCAGCAATAGGTTCTCTGCTGTTTGGTCTTGTTTTTGTTTTTGTTTTTTGTTTTTTGTTTTTTGTTTTTTGTTTTTAAATAATTCCTAGTTTAGCTCCATGCCAGGTGATATTTTATTTTTCTTGATGAGAGATAGCAAATGCATAGCTTGTCTTCTTTGGTCTTGGATGCACTGAAAGTATTGTGAGCTATTATTTTCTACCTACTGAGATCAAGAATGAATCTGTCACTTAATTTCTGAAAATTATCAAATATATCTTAGTTTATTTCCATTGATTGTAATTTTATGCTGTTTATTATGAATATTTTATCTCACTCATTGTGGATTTTGGAGTGTTTATCATAGTCTAAGACTGAAGTCATTCAAGCTTTCTCACTAACACCTTTCTATCATTCATAACTAAACTGATTTTTCTCACATACTCCTCTACATTGTTTTGTTTTTTGTTTTTTGTTTTTTTTAATTTAACATAAATGGCATTACTACTCAATGTTGGATTTTCCATGGAAATTTCACTTTAACGAATGTTCATGTGTGTGCATTGGTACAACCACTGAAAAACACTGGTGTTACTTTCTTCACACCTGGAACCATCTGGAAGCCAACATGTTCAAACACCATGGACAAAACTACTTTAGCAGAAATTTTATAATAAGCCACATAAAAACTGTGGGAAGTAGATCATCTATTGATCAGCAACCCGATGAAAACATAAAACAGGGACAAATAAACAAAATGAAGTGTCGATGATATTTCATTTCAGGTGTGGTGCAAGTCTAGGAGTCCAAGCAGAAAGAAAATTGAATTGGAGGGCACTACACAGTAAATAACACATGTAAAGATCAGCAGTGAATAAAGTTATGTGGGATGGACTGCATGGTAGCAAGCCAATGATTTTAAGTTGAGATTCAATTCCTTTTTCCGTTTCCTTTTTGCTTTCCATTAACTCCTCCTTGGTTCTCTGTGACTCTCACATCATGCAGCCTGTTCCCTCTCATGTCCTCCTCCCCACCCTCCACCCTTTCAACCTCTCCCACAACAGAGGAAAAAAATCTCATTGTGGAAGCCATAGTTTGTCACAGTGTGTTCCACAGTATAACCTTTTGACCACACGTCTTTCCTTGCAAATGGTCATTGCAATGACTCATTGCTCTGGTACAAGGCCTCTGGTTTCTGCTACTCTATAAATACTGGAACCTCACTGGGACTCCTCTCAATATCCCGATGTTTCCCTGTGTCATGGAGATCCTACATTTTAGATTTGAACGTCCGGTCACTTCATGCACCAAAGCAGCTCATCCCTGGAGTAGATGTTGGGGTGAGCCAGTTCAAAGCCCTGGATCTGAGCCCGAGAGGTATCTGAGCTTTCCCACTGTCCTGCCTTCAGGGCCAGCTCTCTAGCAAGTCCTGAAACCAGAGTCAGCTACCTTGCTGCCCAGTAGAGGTACATAGTCCTTTCGCTCTAGGGTTGTAACCTGTGAGAGACACGGCCAGTTCTCCCATTCTCATGACCCCAGGGCCAACTCTCTCACTCTCCTGTCTGCCATATGTGGCAAGGAGCAAGGGTGGGAAAGAGCATCTCCTTCTTGCCCATGCTGCCACAAGACAGACAGATTGTGACACTCAACTTTCAATATCAAAATTAGAAGCATGATTAACTTCTGGAAAGAAAGAAATAGCAAACCTTACAGAGAGACATTCAGAGCAATTGCAGGTTATGTTGGGGCTATTCTGCTGCTGAGGGACCATATGAGATCTTTGCCTCAGAATTGTCACTGGGCACTAGCTTCTACATAAGTATTGATTGATAGATAGGTAGATAGATAGATAGATAGATAGATAGATAGATAGATATGTGTGTACATATTTGAATGTATGCATATATATATATGTATATCTTTGTATGTATGTATGTATTTCTCATACATATATGTGTATTATATTTAACGCATGGACTTTGACATATGTTCATTAATGTTTTCCTCAAGGTGAGGGGCACCCAAAATAAGATTACAGGTTCTCCTTTCTCAGGCAGCATGTGTCCTTTAGATTTCAAATCTTCATAAAGTGTTGTGTTGATTGTGTGCTCAGAAGATACTGGGAGGAGAACCTGCTTTTCTCAGACTTTCCTATTCAATTTTAAGATCTCCTCTCAACTTTAATTGACTGTGATCCCCTTGTTAGTTAAGATAGTTGAAAAGGTCTAAGTTTATTCAGTCAGAATATGATTTAACGGTCAATTTAAACCACATCTTAACCTAATAATGTCCCTACAAATTTCCCTGAGCTTAGAAGCACGTCTTGACAAGAACCTTTAAAGGGAACTGTTTAAATTGTCACTTTAAAAAAAGATCCCTTCTGAGATATTGTGGTTGCTATGTGGTAATCAAGCATTTGCAGTATAAACAGCATAAATAATAAAATCAGTTTTTCTTGAAAGGACCCTGTACAGAGGACACTCAGCTCATTAAAATACTGATGTAGTACTTACTAGTGAATTTCTAAGGCCTGTCAAAAAAGGGGAGGGGTAACTATCTTTATGTAGCTTTGCTTTTGTTTATCACTTTGTTTCTTTTGAGGCTACATCTCCTTATTTGTAGTTCAGGCTGACTTCAAACTCATTGTGTAGCCCACGCTGAAATTTGCAATTCTCCTGCCTCTGCTCCCTAAATGATGTGATTATGTGGTGGTTATGTGCTACCTCATCCAGCTGACATGCCAGGAACCTATATGCTTCTGTTCAATCTGAATAAACTGCCCAAGTTAAGTCTGCATTCAACAGCATTTGGGATTTTGCACATGTGTAAAACTAACAAATCAATGAACCAAATACCACTAAATTAATTAGGATTTCACCATGGCTAGTTAATTACTAGGAAGTAGCTGTGTTTGCCCCAAATTCATTTTAACAATTTAAATGTGTTTCATTCATCTGCACTTTTTCCCTATCTTTAGTTCAGATGGTAAGACTGTAATATTCATCTTTGTATAGGAAAATTAACATTAAACATACTTAAAAGATTCATAGACAGCACTCTTCCCTGATAAAAACATTTGTTCCTAACAATGAAACTTAAATTATGCATATAAAATACCCTCAATATGTATAATTTTGAAACTGTACTTTCAAGGATCATTTATAAACTTTATTATTACACATACACACACACAAAGAGAAAGAGAGAGAGAGATTTTTGTTTTATTTTATTTCTTTACATTACTGTTTGACTGAGTTTGTCTTAGAATTTTGACTAAAGATCCCCAAGACCTCAGATATGTGCTGTCTTATGGTGACAACCAGACAGTTTAGATATTCCAGGAGCAGCAGATTTCTAGAGACCATGTCTGGAATAAATAAGGCTAAAAGTGACAGGATACCCCAAATCCTCCTCTGACTTCTATGCATTCTCATGAGCACAGGCTTGCACACTATGTACAGACACATGCATACATACACATCACACATGCATACACACATCACACATGCATGCACACACATCACACAGGCTTACACACATAAAAGCACCATACATGCATATACACATCACACATGCATACACACATACAGACATACATGCTTGCACAATAAAACATGTATGCATACACATCACACATGCATACACACATACAAACACCATGCATGCACACACATCACACATGCATACATTCACAGCATACATGTATACACACACATCACACAGGCTTACACACATAAAAGCACCATACATGCATATACACATCACACATGCATACACACATACAAACACCATGCATGCACACACACACATCACACATGCATACATTCACAGCATACATGTATACACACACATTCATCTTTTCTTCAGTGCAACCTTAACTCCTGGAAGAGTTCAAATATAAATTGCCTCGGAAAGCATAGACTTTGCTGATTACACTGAAGCACACGATTCGGAGATTTGTATGGCATATTTTTAAGCCTTATTACATTATTGATTCTCTTGGCCATAAAAATGGTTAAAGTTTAATGGGTTAAATGAGGTAAGTTAATAGATGAACGTGTATCTTTAACATAAGTTGAAATAGGCATTCTTTGCTATTAGCAATGCCCTGTGATTTTAGCACTACAATGTTGTTGTTACAGGATTCCAGGCTGTTATGTTATAAAGTTATTATGACTTCAGCTAGGGCTTAATAAATTGAAAATGAAGGTGAATGGCTTTACATTGGTTTCTCTGCCTAGATGATTAAAAACCAAGAAGATAAAACACAATACATCCTTTCTAAAGATACAGTTTAACTTTTGTACTTCTCACTAAAACCACAAAATGGTCAGCGAGATTATCTTGCTAAGAGTGAGAAAAGTCTAAACAGAGGCCAGGCCTTGGCATCTCCAAAATAGAAATCCTCCGACAAAGATATAGACTAGTTAAAAGTAGTTATCCTGCACATAAAAAGACAGTCAGGTGTGGAAGGCCCCTCACAGTTATCCCAGCACTGAAGAGTCAGACAGAGGTTCCTTGGGGAGGCTGGGTAGCTAGAGTAGCCATACACCTTATGCTTCTAATTGGTGAAAGACCCTGCCTCAAAAATAAGGTAGACAGCAATTGAGAAACAACAACCTCTACCATCTATTTTTATGCACACACCTATGTGAACACTTAAACACACACATCACAATCACAGAGAAAAACATAATAGTGGGAATGGGGTCCATGTTTAAACAAGAAAGGACTTGAAGTCATTTTAAACACACTCAGTAATTTATTAAATTTGAACTCCCCTTTTGTAGTGGCAACTCAGCAAGTTGAGCTATTGACAAATATCACCAAAAACAGATGTTTTTTCTGCATTAAAACTTTATTACCATTAGGAATGAAAAATACAAAAAGCTTGTTTTACTATTTTTTTATTAAATTATTTTATTTATTTATATTTCAAATGTTGGTCCCCCCTTTCCGGTTCCCATCCCTGATTTCTTCACCCCTTCCCCCTCCTCTTAAAAAATGAACATTTCCCCCTGAAATACTGAGGATTAGGAACTGTAGCCACCACATGTCCATTCAAGAATAGTTTACAGATTATGCTAGCTTAGTAAGTTAGAGGTTGGTGATCCAGTCTCTGGGAACATCAAGGGGTCAGGCCAGTTGCCACTGTTGCTCCTTCCCTGGGGCTGCAAACTCCCTCAGCTCCTTCAGTCCCTTCTCCAACTCCTCCATCTGGGACCTCACACTCAGCGCTATGTTTGCTGTGAAGTGACTCTTGGGTATTTCGAACTTTTGAGCTAATAACCTCTTATAACCAAAGAATACACATGGAGGGACTCACGGTGCTGGCCACATATGTGGTCTTGTTAGCCATGGGGGTTGGGGAGGAGAGGCCCTTGGGACTGAGGGTGTTAGATTCCCACAGTTTAGGAGAACTCCAAGGAGGGAAGATGAGAGTGGGTGGGTGGGTGGGGGAATACCCCCATAGTGGCAGGGGGAGGGGCAGGGATTAGGGAGGTTCCAAAGGGGAGATCTGGAAAGGAAGAAACATTTGAAATGTAAATAAAGTATCAAAAAGAAAAAGTAAGTTAGAGGTTATAGATTCTCCTCCTATAGCCATGGCTTCTCTAGCACTAAGTAGTTACCTAGGTCCCTGTATCAGACATGACTTCCCTCCTTTTGAGTAGGTCTTAAGTTCACTTAGAGAGTCTTTGGTTACCTTCCAGGTATGTGTACCATTACTGCACCCTTAAGAGTTGGGGTTCCGTGATGGTCTTGGATATGGTTCATGGGTATCATCGCAGGGTAAAACTGTTGATTGCTGCCTTCCCAAGGAAGCTTGCAATGATAGCTGGGGGGCCAGTGAGGTGGAAGAGCACATCAATTAGTTGTACAAGGCCAATTCACATCAGCTCTGGCAGAAGAGGGGATATGTGGGAGGGTTTGGAGGGAGATAAGGAAAGAGATAATGTTATAATTATATTATAATCTCAAGAACAAAAATATTTTAGATGGAGAAAAGATCTTCTGAAAGAACAAAAATGATTTTCAAGAACTTATTTTCAGTAATCCACTACTTCATCAAATTCTTATTTTCAGACCATATCTTATAATTTATTCAGAAAATGTTAACTCCTGTCTTAAAATAGACAAGAAACTTTTGTAAATTGAATTAGAGTATTAGACTGATTGGGTTCCTAATCCCTTGATCATCTCGTAAGTTTCTTGTTTTCTCCACGGGGTTGTGGTAGGAATTATTCCAACTTGACAATTCATAACAAAGGTGTAGAATTTAAATATTTTAACATAGAAGTGTCTATTCTAATCCATCCATTAATGATTCTCCAACAATTAGTTATTCATTGCCTCATCAAAATCGTTCTTATTTCATTGTAACTTTTACATAGTTCAGAAGCATGGACCTCTAACCCTACCCTGCCAGAAGTTGTGTGATTAAATGGTAGACTGCCCAGAGCCACAATGGTTAAAAATGTTTAGCCTCTACTCTGATTAATTATTGTTTTTACCTTTCTTCATCTCAATATTTCACTGTACAAAACCCAGACTTAGAGACCTTCAAATATGAACAGCATGGTCCTTAATATCTAAGTTTATTGGTATTTTGTAGATATCCAAATATAAATTAATGGGCTCTAATCTTCCCAGAATACAGACTTTTGCTAGAGATTTATTTTTAGGGTGCATGAGTATGCACGTGTGCATGTGCATGTGCGTGTGTGTGTGTGCATGTGCGTGTGTGTGCAGTTTCTCTGGAGCTGGAGTTACAGGCTGTTATGAGCTGCCTGACAAGGGTGTTGGAAATTGAATTCTTGTTTTCTGGAAGATGAGCAGGTGCTGTTAACCAGTAAGTATCTCTCCAGCCTCTGGAATCAGCTTTTAACATGTATGCTGCCACTGGGGAATTAATAAATTAAAAAGAATGAACATAAAAGACCATTAGGCAAAGATGTGAGACTACATACTACATACCACTTAGTTATGAAACAATCCAAATGTCTCATTAGCACTGACCACCACACTTGGTAAATCTTGCTTTAGGGCTATTGATAGTATGGCTCCAATTTAAGTGTACAAAAACAAACTATTTCTTTATTCAGATTAAAATAGTGTAAAAATAGGAGGACATATTAAGTTTACCTGTGAGAAATTAATAAACTGTGAGAATTCCATCTACAAAGTGTATCAAACTCTTCACACATCTCCCACTGTCCATTGGTTGCCCACTGATCCCCCTTTGCCTTCTCTATTCATCGTTTCTCATTTTTCTACTAAGAAATGCTTTTATTTGACTTGTGGGTTGCCCATTTATATTAGTACAGGATAGGTTTCTATTCCTTACAATAATCTCTAATTCATTGTATCATTATTTACATAATGAGCCAACAGTTTTCACCATCCTGGATATAATACTGGATTTCATATCTAAGGCCTGGACATATTTCCTTTTTCTTTTTGAAGTAATGACCCTACTGATTGGAAGTGGGGAGCTGACACATGCATCTCTCCTTCTGCCTAAGCAAAATTGTCATTAATTTTATTAAATTGCATTGAGGTACCATGGTCTTTTATTTGGCAGATACTCATGAGGAGATTCTCTCATGGACACATAGGAGAAGGGACGCACACAGAATGGTGCACACAGAAGGATGCACACTGAAAGATGTACATGGAGGGTTATGCACAGAGGGATGAACATAGAGAGGATGCACATGGAGTGATGCATATGGAGAATGAACATGGAGAGATACATTTAAATTAATCAATATGGAGAGAAACATACACCAGCCAGGATGCATCCCACCAATAAATGAAGGTCAAAATTAACCCATATAAAAAGGCAGTAAAAAAAGTAGCAAAGTTCTAATCCCTTTTAGAATTAAAGCTCTGAAAAAACAAAGCTAGTAACATGTTTCAACATAACGAATACTGCACATATCACACTAGTAGCCAGCATATACCATAGCTAACAAGCTATGCTAGACATTCTGAAGACATTCAAGACAAGCTGAAGACATTCTCATTGATGCATAGGGCAAGAGAAGGGTTCTCACTGCCACCGTGTAATTTGCTCAGTGCTGAAATCTTACCTGATCAACCAGACAAGAGACCACCTAAGCTATGAATGGTGCAGGTCAGATGAACTAATTCTGCCTGAGTAATTGCTAAGCATTCTCAAAAGTCCATACAACTAATGAAGGAATTCAATAAAGCCATGATACATTGTTACTCTTCTGTGAAGATATGAGTAAAAGAAAACATTAAATCATTGAGAACCACAGTCCATCCTTTATCTGCCCGTATCCTGAATACTATTATTATTTTATATTGCTTTTACCTTAATGATATATTAACAAATGAGTTCTGAGAGTTTAATATTATGTGACTTATAGGATGGCACATTAAATATATAGAAAATATGTAGATTTTCAAATTTTATAATAAAGATTAAGTTCTACTCAATGGATTCGTAGAATAAACTTTCAGAGTACAGATATATAACAAGGAGACTATTTCGGTAACATCAGCCTGAATCCATCATTCCCAAATAACTATATATGATGTGCACATTATGTAAAATATAACTCCATTTTCAAATTAAAATCCATTGTATCAATGTATGAAACTGTCAAATAGAGATTTTTATAAGTATGTTGAATATATAATGGTATGTTTATGGTATTAGAAATACTGTGAGTAGTTTTCTTAGTAAAACTAAGAAACACTGAAATACATTTTTTACATTTCATCCAGTCTCACCAAATGACACTGTAGGTAATACATTTGGAAATGACATTCAGGACAACATGCTTATCTTGTAAACAGCAAAATCGGTAATTGGATAAAAGTGTCTGTTCGGAGATGGAGAAATGACTCAGTCGTTAAGACTGCTTTTGCAGGGAACATGAGCTAAGCTCCAGTATCTATATCCAGTGGCTCACAACCACTTGCAATGCTAGTTGCAGGGGGTATAGTGATCTCTTCTGAACTCCATGAGTTCCTACATTCTCATGCACATATCCAGTCCCATGTAGAGATGTAATTTAAAACTAAAAGGAAATCTTAAAAGGATACTCTTTGAAGAAGTCAGATGTAATGTTGTGTTCCTGTGGGATACATACATACTCATTCAAATCGTTTCATTTAAGGATAAGAATTATCAGACAGGTGTCCCTAGACGAGGCATATTCTCAGGTATAGGAGGTACATTTGATTGGGAAATTACTAATTAATAATATTTAATAGAAGGAGACCTAAAATGAGATTTGTAAAAGCTGTTAGTGCTACGTACAAAAATACAACTGAATATGTACAGACTTCATATCAGACATTCTGAAGGAGCACAGCTTACCATTCTTCCTCCTGAGTTGAACACATTACATTCAATTAAGATTCTATTGACACATTCTTGCTTGTTTAACTAAAATGTTCTTCTGTACCAAATGTAACCTCAAATTGTCTTCCAATTCCTACCTTTCCAGGGGAGTGAAGAGATTTTTATTATTTGATCTTTTAATTAATTCAGTCTGGATTTTAGTTTCATCAACAACTGAACACCTCTCCAACACAACTTTTTGTGAGTCGCCGGGAATTTCAGATTAGACACACTACTTATTCTAAGGTTAATGGCGTTGTGTGCTGTTTGTCCACATGCCAAGATGCAAACCACCCCACAGTACTCAGAAACTTTTCCCATTCTCTGCTTCTCATCTTCACCACAAAAGACTAACAATCAAATTACTACAACTGTTGTTAACTCATGTTTGTAAGAGAGAAAGAAGGAGAAAATCCACCAGGGAATCTGTTCTTCTATAGGGACTCGAATCCATGTATGGTTTTGAATACACAGGTTTCGATCATGACACGTTCTGCCAACATCAAGTTAGTGTCAATATCATGCAAGATAACTCTAAGACATTCATAACCAACATAAGTTACTGTATGTTCATATTTTGGACAACATACTGTATAAAAAAGATAAACCTCAAACTAAAGTCTCAAATTAATGTTGATTTTCATACATATATGGACATTCGTCTTTCTCATTATCATATATTTTGCCTGCTTTTTGTAAAATTTGGAGATAATTTCTTTCTTGAAACCCTGGAGAGATGAAATGCATGCTTTGGAAGATTGTTTTGAGTTTTATAAAACATATAAATGATTTTTGATGAAATGGAGAGATAAGTTAAAAGGATGAGAAAATTTTAAAGAAAATGTGTTTCCTATTCTCGGGAGCATAGAATAATCCCTACAAGATATCTTGCTCTGCCCAGCACAGTGGAGTCAATAACATTCTAATCCTCGGAGAATAACTTCCCATGTGGACATCATGAAAACTATTCTCCTGTGTTCCTGCCCTCCAACATGGAGGTTAGAAACACATGCAGACTTGTGTTTACCAGCAGAGGGTCTATGTGCTAACTAGACCTATTAGGACTACAGAGATGCTATCAATCTATCTAAAACCGCAATTTAAAATATTGTAAATCAGTTTTTAAAAATCTGTGTCACAACAGTTGAAGCCCACCAAAAATTAAGAGAACTTATATCTAATCCTTTCCTACTGAAATGTTCTGTTATGTGGGTGCTTAGCATGCCTCTGCAAGATACAATCCTGATTTCGTGATAAAAGGTGCTTAGATGTTGTCAACAGTGTGCTAATGTTCATGCTGAGAAACTGATTCCCCATTGTGGTTATTGATTGAAGTCTTATCCATAAGCAGAACGTTATTTATGAACAGGAGCTCAGCACTCTGAGATGGAATGCATTAATTTTATTATTTCTGTTAACACAACTTATAATCTCTCTGCATGATTAGTGGGGTCAATGGTTGTATATTTTCTTGCAAAATACAATTAGAGTGAGGGCTGAGGTATAAGACCAGGATGGAACATTTATCTAGCTTCTACAAAGCCCTGGGTTCAATCCCCAGTATCATAAAAAAAAAAAATCATGAAATGTAATTGTAGATAATTCATAGAGTAAAACTATACACATACACACATATATCATTATATATTATACATATATTATATATATTTACATATATTATACATATTATACCTGAACATCATTGCGTGTACTTTTTAGCTAAATTGACACCAGGTATCACAAACTGTAGTACAGTAATTTATTCACTAAGGTTAACCAGACCAAATGGAAGCCTCTAGGTCTATTCTGCCAGATTCTTATTAGGTCATTTGTTAAACCTGATGAATTGAGTTTAGGAAGAATTAAAATTCACCCCTGTATCTTCCTGCTAAGAACTCGGGGATTCTCTCCTTTTTTAGTCTACAGAGTCCCCTTACAGCTTAATGGTGCCTCCCACTGATCTCCAAGCAGAACACATCCTTGCCTGAGCAAATTCCTTAAAACATGTACAATACATGTTTTTGGAGAGCTGGCCTTCACAATGAACCTTTTGAAACTGAAGCAATTCATGGGAGTGTATGAGATGTTTTTGTGGAAAATGTTGGCTATACCTTTTAAGGCCGGTAGCAAGAAGGAAAGATCCGACAATAACAAAAATATGCCGGGGGCAGAATTTGAACTTCTAATACTCTCCAAGTATCCACACACTTGTACTTTTTTAATGCAAAAAAAATACCATAAATAATCCATTTTGTTCCATTAAAAGGTAATAAAACCATGGGGGTTGAGAGACAGGACAAATGGCATTCATAGCTAGAAGCTAAGTTTCATTCAAGCTTACTTGCACTTGAGACTATGACACTTTAGTTTGCCAATAGAAACATTGTACCTTCAGTGCTGGGGGTTGACCTAGGGTCCCATGTGTGAGGCCAAGTCTGTACCAAAAGTATTTGAAAGACACAGGTATACTTCTTGACATGTATTGTATAGAAATTTCCCACAAAAAATAGCAGGTATTTGGTGGGATTGGAATGCTATGGCAGCTCAATGAACTGAGATGAAGGAGGAAGGAGAGCTCTGGGGAAATCAGGAGAAGGAAACATTCCCATATCAAGTTTAGGCTATTGAGAATCATGAGCAAGAAGAGGAAATCCTGTTGGCATTACCAGCCACAGACAGCCACAGTCACACCAGAAACATGGAAGAGCCAAGTACAGACAGAAACAGTGACAGCCTGACTACAGCCATGCCAATCATAGGACAGATGGCCACAGTGACACCCTGACCATAACAAAACCATCAATGGAACAGTGCCACAGTGCACACAGCAGCCAGCACAGTAGCAGTATGAAGAGACTTTGCACTTAACTATCTAGATGTTAAAACATTTAGCTATTTGGAACCAAACTTGCTTTGCTCACTTGCTTTTATTTTTTTCTCCTTCTATGAGAACAGTAAACATTTGTTTTTAAAGGCATTTACAAATCATGGTCAAAATCTTAATAAAAGCTGAGGTTGGATAGTGAATATTCCCAAGAGTTCATAGTACTGTATAATTACTTATAGCCATGTGATAGGGAAGAGGGAATTGAGTCAAGGTGAGACAAATTTCTAACTACTGTGGATAATTTTTCCAATTTATTCATTGTAAATAGACAGGACCAGCATAGGAGAATGTCTCTAAGCACATTTGCAATGTGAAACAAATTTCACATTGGTCTTTTAACATATGACAACCCAGATGTAGCTGCTGAAGCACAATGCAGTGGGATCCTTTTGCTCTGCAGAAGCATCCTTTGAAACCTGAAATCATTCCACTGATGATATGGAAAAAACAGAAAACAAAATAGTAAGACTTACAAGATGGATGTCCTGTGATCAGGAAACAAGAAGCGGTAGGACAGTGGTGTTCACAGACAAGCCATCAAAGCTCTGAAATGCTTCACCCATTTCTAGTAATAAACATCTCTTTGTATCTTCTGTCTTATCTTTGTTTCATTGTCTATGATTGAAGCACAGTTGTTCTTTTATAGATGTTGGATAAAGTAAACTGGACCCATCTGCTTCTTCAAGATTAGCTATGTGTGGGTAGATAATGGTAACAGAAACTGGAGGGGCTGGATATTGCACAGCATGAGCTACATTGAACTCCTTTAAACACAAACACACATGCACACACACACACACACATATACACATTTACACATACGTGCATAGACACATGTGCATGAGCATGCACATACATGCACATGTGAGTGCACACACACACATACACATACACACATATGCACACACACATACATACACACACACAAATACACATATGCACACACATACACAATACATGTGCATGCACACACACATGCATGAGCATGCACATGCATGCACATGTGAGTGCACACACACACACACACACACACACACACACACACGGTACTGTGATTGTCCCATTACCAGGCAAGTTATTTTATAACTAGTAAATTTTCATCTTCTTGATGCTATTTGCCTTGGAGTTCTATTTTAATTCATTTATTATAGGACCCCTCTTCATAAATGAATTTCACTAAAGGTGAGCATCAATATTTCAGTCAACTAACTCTGGAATCACTGTTTGTGTGGTGGCCAATATTCTGCATAGATATTGCTTCTTAAGTGAATATTTTGAAAAGAAGCATCTGATTATTCTAATCTGCAACTAATTATTTCTCCCCAGCCCTTCATTGAACTTTCCCTCTTTGGGGTACTGATGTCATCTGATACAATTTAGATAATTACCAGCTAGTAGCTCTGTGAACTTGTGGGGAGAAAATAAGTTTGAAATGTCATTATTTCTAACAGGTCACTGAGGTCAAAATGTGGAAATGTTTGCTGGGGATTCGACTGATTTGGGACTGTTGCATTCTATATACTTAATGCAATTTTCTCACTTAAAATTTAATTAACACTGGGATTTAACACACTGGAGAGGCTTCCTGGCACATTTCCAGTTGGCAGTAAATCCTCTTGGCCTCCCTTCTGCTTAAGCAAACCCTGTCAGGATAAAGAACTTGATGCTGAGTGCCCATTTCCTTACTTTCTAACAGAGTGAGTTTTGGTCTCAAGGTCTCAAGGTCCAAGCAATTATCAGAAAACAAACATTTGGCAAAGGGTCACAAAAACAATATAAATAAATTTCAAAACTAAAGCGGGACAGGGTTCACCTTCTCTCATGCTCACAGGTCACTATGTTTTTCTGTTGGACTTCATCAAAAATTGGTTAATACTCAACATTTATAATTAATGTGCAATCTGTGAATGATGCATGATTTGCTGGAACAATCACATGCTTGTTTGATACAGCATTCCAACTTGTTCTCATGTCTGTGATAACTCTAGAATCTTTATCTTCTGTAGCTTGGGGAAGGAGACATTTTAAAAACACTAAATAGCTATGTAGAGGAGTCACATATAGACACATATGTATATGTCACATGTAGAGATGTAAACAGAAGCCACAACAGATGTTCATATATGTATACATGTGTAGATATACAAAACAGCTACTTATAAATATATGTAAATGTATCCATGTGCAGATATGTATACTAGCCACACATAGGTGTAAATTTTCAGTTGATGAAAACATTAACAATAAAAAGAGAGTTTATTTTGAATCACATTAGTAACGTTCATTTAGCAAATGCCAGCAAAGCTGTGGGTATTTGGGTTGAAGATGACTGATTCCCCCAAAGAGATAACATTTGAGGTTTAGCTTGCTGGTAAATGTCAGCATGTTTTGTTACTTTTCAATGTACATGATATTGTCAAAATTACAATGTTCTTAACTGTCTCCAAATTGAATTTTTGATTCAGGTTTAAGGGCAAACTTCTCTTATGCAGAGAAACCTCTGGAATTAAACAGATACAGATTCAGAGTAGTTATCTTTCCCTTTAATTCTTATATGTTTGACTTTTTAATTTGACAAAAAGATAACTTGATAACATTGATATGTAGTAATGAACTATTTCAAATTGTAGAGGATAAATTTTAAAATTGAGACTGGTATGTCTTTGTCCAATGAAGAACACGGAGGAATCTTGTAAGGACGAGATGTTGTCAGTGTCACAATGAAACAAGTTATAACAGGAGTTGAAATGTTGTTGGTAAGACCCACAGCCAAACGTCATGCAGAGTGTAAGGAGTCATGTGGAAGAGTGAGTGATAGGACTGAGGGAGTGTGGAGCGGTCAAGGACACCACAAGAAGACCTACAGAGTCAACTAACTTGGGCTCATGGGGGCTCACAGAGACTGAACCACCAATCGAAGAACACACAAGGGATGGACCTAGGACACATATGTAGCAGAGGTACAGCTTAGTCTTCATGTGGGTCCCTTAACAATTGGAGCAGGGGCTGTCTCAGACTCTGTTGACTGCCATTGGACAGTCCCCCCAACTTGAATTGCCTGGTCCAGCCTCAATGGGAGAGAATGCACTTTGTCCTGCTGCAACTTGATGTCCCAGGGTGGGGTGGTAGCTAAGAAATCTTACCCTTCTCTGAGGAGAATAGGAGGAGGTAATAAGGGTAGAGATTTGTAAATGGAACTAGGAGGAGAGGAGGGAGGTGGGAGTTGTCCCCAGATGTGAAATGAATAAATGAATAAAATAATGAAAAAATAAAAAAGAGCGTTGAAGTACAGAGCTACTGACGAGGATGACCAGAATCACATTGTAGAGTTGTTTGCTTGTTGCCTCCTGTATGTAGTCAAATAAACAAGACAAATCAGTAGCACTTCAGTATATTTTTATATTAAAATAATTAAAGTCCCTTGTGGCAAAAACTATAAACCTACACATACATATTTTATACTGACTCATTTTAAGCATCTTGCCACCCCCAAACTATCACTTGATCGGCAATTACTAAAACCAGAAAAACTAAGACACATCATCCAAAAACAACACCACAAACCCATTTTTTTTCAGTCAGGAAAAGTCCCTGGATGTGGAATTCAATGTGTATTTTGAACACTATGTGTTACTATAAATTAAATCTGCTCTTTTGTAACGTTGGGGATCAAACTGAGGACTGTAGACAGTGCATTCATTCTACCTAACAACTGCATCTTCAGGTTGTGTTGTTGTTGTATGCTTGTTTGTTTGTGTGTTTATAAAAAAGTATCATGCTAAGTAACCCAGGCTGGTCTCAAACTCACCACCCTCCTTTCTCAGGTTTCCAAGTTCTGGGAATGTATCTTTCCATCACCACATCTATAAGATCACCAGCTTTAAAGGTTATGCTATATTTTGTTAAAAGTCCATGTTAGAACTGATTTTAAGACCATTTTAAATTTATGAATTGAATTTGATTAAAAGCATAACGCCATATGTGCTTTGTTATATTTTCCTACTTGTATCTTCCTGGTTTGGGCTTTCAATCATAAAAATCTTCTAATAAGTAATTAATGGCAGTGACTGAACCATTTGCAAACTCCTCTTTGGCCTTTTCTATGCTTCTATCTGCTTTTTAATAAGTAATCAATTATCACATCTTTATAATTTGTAATAAATTTAGTTATTAAATTGTTAATCTGTACCTTTTATAACAAAAAGGTAAAGGCGATAACTTGTTTTCCACCAGAAAGGCTCTGGAGTACATTTTTCTAGCTCTAGTCACTCTAGAAAAAGATATATGTCGATATATTTTTGTTAGTTGGGCAGTTTGAAATGCTGGAAGTTTGCAGAACTATATATGAAAATTCAGCTTCTAAAAGCATACTGAACCAAGTCTTTGAACCTTATAATGCCATCATTGTAGATTCTACCAGTCCTCCCAGTATCTAAGGATCTGTGCTGTGTTCTTAGGGATCAATGTGAATCTTCCTCTGATTGAGCATGCCCGAGTTTGTCTCTGTCAGTCAGCTCCATCATGCATGCCTGGAACCAAGTCTCATTCTCTATGCTCTTTCATGCTCTTGCCTGAAAATAGACAGAGACTCTTACTGTTGTTTTCTGGAAGCACCAGGAATCTTTCTGCTTCTTTGATTTACAGGCACCCTTCACACACTTTCTGCTTCAAGACAATAAGAAGTGAGTTCTTACATTCTATTTTCACATCTCTTAATATGCTGATTACTAAGGTTTAAACCAGTTACCTAGAGATTAAATCAGCTTCCTTCTACTGCAGTGCAAAGGTGTGCCTGCTTCTCTGCACCCCAGATTGGATGTGGGGTGCTCCACATACTCTCCTCTAAGCACATATCTGGTATGAACACTATTTGTGTTATGACATGACTGCACTGAAAGCCCAGATATGTGTGGTGCGAGGCAAGGCTTCCTGATTTACTTCTGATTTCGAATACATTCTCTATTCTCAAGTCCTGTGCTGAACAGTTTCCTGGGGAACCACAAAATACCACTGAGTCAGAACCTACTTGTCTGCCATGTAGTGGGTATTAAATGCCAGGAATTCAAAATTGTGCAAGGTGTGGTATACACATTTACAACTTAATAACTTGGTGAAGAGATGAAGGAGGAAAAATAAAAGCCAGAAAACACATGAAATGCTCAAAGCTATTCATAGTCCATGATGAAGTAGAAGGTCAAAATCAGACAGAGCATAAATTATAATATTAGTAAGATTTTGCAACAGCCAGTAGCTATGTCTAGGCTATTGGTAGACCTTAGAACTGTACCAAAGAAGCCAGGGCTGCCTCAGTGTTCCAAGAGGCATATCTGAGGCTCTCTGGGGACAGATTAATTATAAATGGTCTTCTTAGAAAGCTACCAAGAATGTCATAGCTTAGACCTCCCTCAATTACATGTCCAGATATAAAATCTTGTATACATGTTGACTTGCCTAGAAATTTCCCCCAGGATGCATAAATGAGGATGGCCTAAATCTGAGAGAGGAACAGAAGGTAAGCTAATTAGCTATGATTATTAAAGTATCCAGGACCTCATGGCACAAAACCTGGTGATTGATAGGTTAGACTCTGCAGTACTCAGACCTGTCATTGCAAATGATTATACTTCAATTATTAATTTTAAGTGTGAAGTGCAGTTTATTCATTTGGAAAATATATTACAGGCATTAAGCTAGTTTTTAATTATATGATATGGCATAGTTAAATGTCAATACACTATCTAGATCATAGTAAGAATCCAATGTCAATGCTATTTCTCAAACCAATTAAACATAACCCAGAAGGAGTAAAAAGCTAAACTATTGAAACACAGTTTTCATACAAAGACTAATCACATAGCCTAATATCATGGTATAATGAAGTGCAAAAGTGTACCTAAGAAGAATCTGAAGGCAAGTAGTTATTTCAGCATCAAGATAAGCTAAATATAACAAACTCACATGAATGCTCAATATATTATATTTTTAGTGTGTAAAAAATATAGATTTAATGGACTGGATGTTTGTGTGACTCAAAAAATCATGCATTAAAGCCCCAAGATGCAAAGTGATGGTGCTTTGAAGTAGGGTCTTTTAGAGCTAACCAGATGATGTCATATGTTTGGAGTACTTGAGACTAAATAAGCACAAGTGCTGCCCTTCCATAACATGAGGATGCAGCGAGACAGTGGCTGTGTACCATCAGGCGACACTTCCAGTACTGAAAACCAGCTACCTTCATTTTGAGCTTTCTGCACACCAGAACATTGAGATAAATGAATGCTTTAACCTCAACCTCAGTTATTCTGCTATGGTAATCCAAGATGAGCATGAAAACTCAGACTATAAACTCTACTGCTTCAGCTATTTAAAACATGTGGGTAATTGACAGTGTTCCTATTCTCAATAGAGAAGCCATGGCCATTACCCATTTCCTGAACTCTCTAATCATTCCAACCCTGTGCCCACTAAACAATCTTCTTCCACGATTGCCTCCCCCAGTTTTTGGTAATTGTGGTTACCTTTTCCATACCTATGCCTTTGCCTGTTCAGGGATACTAGATCAAGCAAATATCATGCAATGCTTCTTCTTTTGTGCTTTGCTCATATAAGACATTTCTGAGGCTCATCCATTCTGTAGTGTCTCTGTGGATTTCATTCTTTAAGGCTAACTCGTATTTTACTGTACACCCACAGTGTATTCAGTGTGCCTATTCATCTGCCAGTACACAGACCACCTCGTTCTATAGCCCCTCTGGCTATTATGAAGGATGTTTTGGGGGTATTTGTGAGATGATATCTGTTGGGCATTTCTGCCTTTAATTATTTTGTACATATCCCTAGAACTGGAATTTCTGAATTACAAGTTGAATCTGTTCTACTTGTTACAAACCACCGTTCTGCTTTATGTGGCTACTACAAGAGACACCTTCCCTCCAGCCAAGCTCCTGATACTATCATATTCTACCCAGTCCTCGTTATTGCTCATTTCCACATTAGCTATCCTACTGGATATAAAGGAGCAACTTTCTGCAACTTTAATGTAATTGAATTTGCCGAGTAGTGACTCTGTGAAACCTTCTATACACTTGTGACTGTGCATGTATCTTGGAAAAACACCTAATTATGTCTCTGACTAATTTTGAGTGATATTGTTTGTTATTTTTATTGTTATTGTTTTTATTGTAAGGGATCTTTAAATACAATGAATAGTAAACTCAACTGATTGTTTTGGTTTATAAGTATCTTCTACTATTTCAGAAGGCATGCATTGATACAATTCATCTGCTTCTTTGCCTCACAAAATATTCAGTTTTCGTGACATTCAACTCATTCCTGTTTTAAACTTGTGACTTTACTTTTGCTTTTCTCTTACCCAAGTGCAAGAGATCCATCCCGGGCAGGGCCTTGCTCATGACAGGCTAATGCTCCACAGAAGTATATCCCAGCACATGATATTATATATTGTTATTCATGCTTGTATCTCTATGTTCCCTTCTTCATGAACCCTTCTCCCTCTAGATTTATTTTATTATTTAATATCTAGTAACAGACATGGGGAGCCTAGATTCCTCTGCCTTGAATTCTGTGGTAGTGTGTGATAGTAGTGGTGGTGGTGGTGGTAGTAGTAGTTTCTCTCTCTCTCTCTCTCTCTCTCTCTCTCTCTCTCTCTCTCTCTGTGTGTGTGTGTGTGTGTGTAGTGCTCTTGTTTATATGTTTAGATGTTCATATAAATGGACACGTGTGTTGCAAATGTGAAAAGGAGAGGACATCTTTTAAAGATATTACTTCTTATGTATTATCTATACTGCTTTCTGAGGCATGTCTTCTTATTGGTACTAGAATGAACCAAACAGCCCAGGCTGGGTGGCCAATGATACCCTGGTACCCATGTGCTTCTCCTTTCTCAGCATTAATATTATAAATACAACTGCCACATCTGGCTTGTTCTTGAAGTCAGAGTCTTGTCCTAATGCTTGCTTGACAAGCAATTTGTAACTGAGAAATCTCAGACCTGAAGTGACCTTTCTCTCCAAAAGGCTTCCTTCATGTCTCAGACTCTTCTGAGTAAACTTTAAGTAAACATTAATGAGTAAGGAAAAGGTGGGGCCATTTCAAGTAGACAAGCAGAGTCCACTAATATTTATTCCAGAAGGAAACAGTGTAAGAGAAAAAAAAATGTCTACAGTGGTCAGTGACATAATTTCACAGCTGGATGAAAAGTTGTATAACTGGATTTTACTGATATTTTTGATTTCTCAGGCATTTAAGTGATAAATATGTCATGTATAGAAGGATCATTTATTCAACATTACCAGAAAAAAGATTCATCCAAGTTTGTTGGTTGATATTTTATATTTGCTAAAACCTCTCACTTCTCCACATCATCTGAGAATGAGAAACATCGAGCTGGTCATGATGTTTCCCAGAAAAGGTGATAATTCTCATCCAGGAAGACAAATACTTCAAGAAGAGTCATCAATTAATATTTCTTTTTTCTCTTGCATGAAGGAAGCCACCGCCCAGTTTAAAAACATACTTAGCAATAGAAATGGACAAAGATAAATGTTACGCACACGTGTACCAGGATGCTAGTGATGAGCAACATTAATCATCAAGTGAATTGATTCATAATCTTTTCCTCTAGTGCTTCAAAAGGCTGCCAAACAATCTGAATTTATCACTTGACGGTAGTCATCCACATAGGTAAAACTGAGTGGTTTTTTCCGTTCCTTACACTTGCACAAACCAAAATGTATGTGTTCAAAGAGGGTTGCAGTACCCATCCCAAGATAGTGTCAGTATTTGGTAAAGTGATTCAAACCATTATCTAGATAAAGACCCTTTACAGAGAGCCAGTGCTAACCTATGCTCCCACGAGGTCTCTGTAAGAGTTTTCACAAAGCAGAAAATACTACAGACATTTTATTTCCTCCTCTTTATCCAAGTTAAGAGCCTCATGTAGCATGAAGACTCTATAAAGCTCTCTGCTGTGGTTCCACAGGGTACTGCCAATGAATAGAACACTAGTATGGGTGATGAGCATAATTCTCACTATTCTATGCATACTAGAGAAAAATCTAACACATTCTAAATGAAGGGAATAGCTATGAATACTAAAAGTCACCATACTTAATCTTTCACTTGCCATTAAAAGAATTACTTCCATACATTTGCTAAAGGCTTAATAGTATAAAAATCTTGTTGCAGGATACATTATAGTTTGCCATAAGACATCATTGCTGGTGTAATTCAGATAGATTTTTAATTTAAAAAGTCAAGGATTGGAGGAATAATCTGCTCTAGAGGAATAAATATGCACCTGTGTCAATGAAATCATCACAAAATACCACCAACAGCTTTGAATGTCATTTAGCAAATGAGCATACCACATTTTATATAGTAAATTTATATATGCTTCAAGAGACAGGATGAATATTTTATGCCAATTGGTAGGGGAGGAAAAGATAGCACATTAATCAAAAATATTTTATTATCTAAGTGCCTCCAGAACAGACTGGATAGTACTGCACTTACTCCCCTAAGCCATTTGAATGAGTAGAGTATTTCTGCCATGCAATTCACAGAACATAAGAGATGCAATAATCAGCACCGAGCTTCAAAGTCATCTGTAGGCTGCATGCTTGTGCCTACTGACTGGCTTTTAATCAGCTCCTTTTGTATTTTATGAGCATGGGTTTTGTGATCTAAATGACTTATCACCCAGTTGTATCTTTATTTTATCAGATCAATAAGAGCTGCTAATATAAGCAATTGTTTACAGTACCGTTCAACACTTTCTTGAGAGTGTATTGTTCCCAACATGCTGAAGTCTCATAAAATATATGTCATAAGCCTTAAAGTGTTAAAGGAAACAAAGAGCATAAAAAATCTTTACCAGTCCAATAACAATATGCAATATTTCGAGAGATAAGATGGAAAGTAAGCTCTGGAAAAACACATGAACATTTTTATTGCAAGTTTACATGTATGATCTCCAAATGAAAGCAGTTTTTAAGTCAGTTGCTGGTTCCAGGATAGGGTCTTAGACACCATCAGTCTGCCCACTTATTCATATTACAAGAAATGAAGAAATAATTTCCATTATGATAGGAACAGGAAGTGGGAAAATAATTTTCTCATGGCTATATCATCTTTGGATTTTTCTTCTTGGGTAGAATAGTTTTGGGTTTTTTTTTAAGTAGATATGGGTCTATTTAATGTGGGTCATTATCATGGGATTATAAAATGCATTTTATATTTAGGGAAAAAAAAACACTCAGTGACCACAAATGGTGCTATGAATGTTTCTTCTCCAAATGCCTAGGCGATCTGTCCTTCACCCTGTTCGTGCTGTTAAATAAATACAGGCAGAAGATGTAGAGACAGGGAGTACTACAGGCTTCCAATGACAAAAGAGATGGCGTGGCCTACAGAATGGAAATATAATCTGTCCAATCAGTTTTCTCTGTCTTTCATGAGAGGTTCAGGTCAATGGACCAAAGAATGTCTGTTCTCATCCTACATAGTTTCCAGTTAGAAAGCAGCACTTCTGAAAGTCACTGTAAGGACAAATATGTGTATGTTGACCTGATAAGGTTTTACTACGTTTTATTTCTTGTATATGACACACCAAGCTATTATACATGATGTTATTAACCCATGCTACAGTTTAGCAAACTGTACTCATTAATTTTTTCCAGACTACCATTGAAATAACTTCAAAGATATTGGGAAACCAAAAGGAAGAACTGTTTTCTGATTATCTTGATCTCTTGAATGTGCAGGACTGTAGTATCCCCACAAAAACTCCTAGGAGTTTGGAGTTCATTTTCTCTTCCATTTAGCACGGTTTTGTCACCACTGTCTGGTTTCTGAGAGATTATAATTTTTCATACTAACCTCCTCTTTGAACTGTGACATACACAACTCTAATCATGACCTGTATCACATAGACCATGTCAGTGAGGGTCAAACTACAATTTAAACACCACTTTTTATAGCCAATTTAATGTTATTTCTTTAGACAGGAAACAATTCTAAAGATTTACAGTACTCACTACTTAATATTATACATATATGACTACATGAACATATGTTTAGATATATATGCTTGTGACTCCATAACTCTTTCTGATACACCAATTGTTAATATTTAAAATAGAATATAGGAGTCATAAAGTTTGACTTCCTATCTATTTCACTCACCAGTATTTCTGTGTTTGTGAGATATATGTATGTGTGTACATACTACATAAAAATTCTAATTAAAAAAATATAAAATTGATTGAACAATTTCCCTCAGAAAGTGAGTTAAAATAAAATACAGCAATGTCTAGCAGATTCTTGCCTTTACAGAATTTTTCATTCTTATCCAATTTAAAATTTATAACAGAAGCAATAAACAAAATACTTTTTAAAAGAATCTGTTGCTTTTGTTCCTTTGTAGCTTGGTTTTCTCAAAAAGAACCAATACATTATCTCATCATTTAAAAATGGCGAACCTTCTGAAGAATGGGATGGATCTCATTAATTCAGGACTGACTGTTTACTTTAAGATGTAAAGCCTGTGAAGAATCAAACCGAAGCAATCATAATCAATTTTTCAAGGAGATAATAGTCCAGTGATAGTCACAGACAAAAGCACTCCGAAATGTTCAATTTAACCATAGAAATGATCTCAAAAGTCCATAATGAATAAAAATAATAACTAATGTATGAGAAAATACTAAGACTTGAGGAAAATACTTTACATAATTTTCATACATTTAGGATGGGGTCATTGGCCTCTCTAAGTTAAACAGATGTGTTTGAATCATATAATCGGCTAACATTGAATAGAGTGTGGATAGTCAAGATTTCCTAACATGTGGACATAACTTGGTGTCAAAACTTTGTCTTCCACTTTATGGTACCTCATAAGTACACACTGATTTATATTGAAGGAAGAAAAACAAGTTAATGGATATTTTCTTTCTAACAATGGTAATATTGGTCTGAGATTAGCTGAGAGATTTTTCAGCAGTCACTCTTTGGTCATGGCCTTGGCACATTTCATAAACACTAATTTGCCTTTTTCAAAATAATATCTGCATTTTTAAAACTTTTATATATTCATACAACACAAATGGGTCATTCCTGTCCAGCACTACCTCACTCCTACTCCCATTAGTCTCTCTCTCCTTTTCCGTCCCAAATTCCTCTTATTAATAATGTGGCAAATTACCGTGGAGATGCTCAGTGACTGAGAACACTTGTTCTTAATCTCTTCCAAAGGACCCAAGTTTGATTTTCAGTAACCACTTCAGGCAGTCACAGCCATCTGTAACTGCAGGTCCAGGCATTCAAATCACTCTTTTGGCCTTCTTGAACATACACATGGGGGGGGGGGGAGACAGACTGACAGACAGACAGACAGACACAGAGACAGAGACACAGACACAGAGAGACTGAGACAGAGAGACAGAAACAGACAAACTCACAAAGACAGTGACAGAGACAGAGTCTCAAAAGTTAAAGAGAATTCTTGAATAGAATTAGTGATGCTCATATGCACATGAGAGGAGCAAAAGGCTATCTACCAGGCCATGAACAAACTGCCAGCATCCACATTCTCAAGAAAAGTGTCTCTCTGCCCTCCTGACCCAACATCAGCAGCCATCAGCTGACAATAACTCCATCAATAGAGATGGGTCCTCAGAGGTCCCTCAGTATCCACACAGACATTCTGGCTTGACCTTGTCCAGGTTACTAAAGCTGCTTTAGTTGACTCACACAGCACCCATGTCTTATCCAGAATTCCAAGTTCAGTGAGTGTTTTCAAAATGAGTGCAGATTTAAAGTCTAATAGATAGCTTATCATTCCATAGCTGTCCTTTCTGTTCGATTTCATAAATGGGAAATCAAATCCTTGTACATCTTTCATGTAAGCTTCTGGTTTACTTTTGATCTCCTGTTGATTAATGTAAGGTCTACCCAGAATTAATACATATTGGGAAGAAAATCTCTTTATGGAATTTTCTTAAGCATTCCTTGGCATACCCTGTATAGCTGGAGCTTATTATTCATTTTTATATTCTTGTACCATATTTAGTTCATCAGTATAATTGTCATGAGCTTGTTTAAGTAATAAGCAAGAGGTAGTTCTTGCGATTGGACCACCTAAGACATCTTCAGTTTTGCATAGATGTTGTCATGTTTAGATGAAAATAATTTGAATCTTGCTTTGGGAATAGAGCCTCCACAGTCAGGTTTATGCCTCAGTCAGTGTAGAATTCTGGGAAGATGACATATTAGCTTAAGAACAAAATAGTCAATGCAGAAGCAAAGGTAATAATTAGAGAAGCTTGTGCACCCATTATGTAGGCTCCAACCTTTCTGTTTATCTCTTCTCTAAGATCTAGTTCCATAGGTGATGGAGCTCAAGAAAATAAAAAAACAGGTATGGACCAAAGTTCAGAAGCATACATGGAAATTTTGGCTTAAAATAAAAAGTTATAGATAAAAATTAGGAAGGCTATTTCTTACCATAGTCATAGTTTTCTAAAAAGACACTATTAACTGTTCATGGTAAAACTGATGAATACTCAAATGTTCCACACTAACTAATACTGAATAAAAGATACAGGCATCTACTTGAATATCTGGCTTGCAGACTTGTAATATGGTAGGATCGTAGTCTTAAGGCCAGGAGACATGGGAGACCTGTCTATTGCTATTGCTGATTTTCCTGCCCATCACTCTATTTACTCAATTAATATGAACATTTCCTCTCTAAATTCTCTTTAGTTCAAGTCTTATGTCATTGTCTAGCTACTGTAATATATATATATATATATATGTATATATATATCTCATATCAGTATATTTTATTCACTGTTATATTATTATACATAAGATACATGCAAGCCATATTTGTATATTTTATACAATATTAGACTTTATTTTGGTTTTGGAATAAAGAGTAAATTATTCGTATTTGTGGGAAGGATAAGGAATCAATAAGCACAGGAAATTCAGAGACCAGGGAATTAACTGTTAACTTAATTTACATAGAAAACAAACTGGAAAAAAATCTTTCTAATTAATGAAAACAAGTTATTTTAATATCTTATCTGAATCTAAAGTTCTTTCAAATGACATTAAAACTGAAATCTGAGGGAATAAAACCCTTCAAAAAAAGTAGAGCCTAAGAGAAGCTGCCCTGTGAGGTGGGTTACATCAGACAAACACCAATAGCAATAGCAAATGGAAAAAGGAAATTGTAGAGAGTAGAACAGGAGGGCCCACAGCCCACTCTTAGGCTCAGTCCTGATTGATAGGTGCCCCTCTACCACTAAAGTGCAATCTAGATATTCATAAGTCTAGCTCAAGAAAAAGAACCCAAGAAGTCCACAGTGCACTCTCCATAGCAGATGATTTAAAAAGGGAGGGAAACAAGGCGTGAAGAATCCTTCTCCCATTATCACATGATAGATAAAGTTCTAAGTAGACTGAGAAACCATGTTGAAATCTACAAAAAAAGAGGTACCTTCTCAAGCAAATGTATCAGAATACCAGCCTTAACAGAAAATTTTAAAAAACCAATATGGTGTGGAAAAATGCATTTCAAACTCAGGACCCAGATTAATTTTTCTTTAACACTATTCTCTGTTGTTGAAAAAGAACCAAATCTTTTTCATGAAAGATACAAAGTAAAGAAACTCATGACCAGTGAACCAGCACTCCAGAAGATTCAAGAAGGAGTCTGATACTCTAAAAGAGAATGTAAACACATGCATATTCCACAGTGAAAATTAAATTAGAGGAGCATTAAACAAGAAAACACCAAAGGTAGAATGACTGGAATTAATGCACATCTTCTAATGAGAACTCGGAATGTTAATGATATTAATTACCAATCAAAAGATGGAAACTGGAAGCTGGATTTAACCCTGGAGCCATCTCTTTCACCAGCAAGAAGTGTACCCCTGGTAAACACCGAGCACTGTGTTAGAGAGAAAGAACTTTAAAAGGCACCTACCTCCCCCCTAAGAAAATCAGAAGTAGAAATCAAGCAGGTGGAAGCTATGCCAACACTTGACAAAATAGACTCCAAGACAAATTTTACAAGAAAAGGATTGACATATTGATAAGAAGTTATTCCATCAGAGAGCTATTAAAATTCAGAATCAGAGTAGAATGGCATTTTATACCAAATTATCTTAAGTTTCCAAACACTGGAAAATACACATTCTTCTCAGCAGGGCATGGAATTTTCTCTAATGTTGGTCACATAATAAGACACAAAGCAAATCTTAGCAGATATAAGGAAATTGATTTAACTTCTTGTCTTCTATCTGATCATATTCGAATAAACTGGAAATCAACAGGAAGAAGAACTAGAGAGTACAAGAACCCCATCATGATTAAACAAACAATTCTTCATCTTGACAGGGTTATGGAGAATTGAGCAGAAAAATTGAAAACATTCCAGAAATGAATAGAAATGAAACACAACCCACCAGAACTTGTTAGATAAAAAACAAAAACAAAAACAAAAACAAAAAACCAGTTCTGAGATGGGAGCTGATACCTATAAATGATGACATTAAAGAATCAAGTGAATCTCAGATCGATAATTCAGGACCTTTGAAAAACAAAAAGCAGCTAAACCCAAGATTGATGATTAGAAAAAAAGACTAAATATCAGGAAAGCCATCTATAAAATGAAAAGTAAAAGAATATTGCAAAGAATCAATGAAACCACTGAGTTTTAAAGAAAAGTGAGATTGATAAATGCTTGACTACACTGAACAAAAGATAGGAAATACATTAAATAATGAAACAAGTGATAAAAGAGGATGCCGCACAGAAACCAGTGAAATTCAGAGGAGTATAGGGCATACTCAGAACATTTATGTTACTATAATCTAAAACTACAGACACTGGTACATTTCTAGACACAGCAATCACCGAGAACAGGTTATAATAACCATCAATGTGTTTGTTCCAAAGAGGAAAAAAAAAGTCTCCCAACTAAAGAAGTCCAGGGAGAATCATCTTCATTGCTGAGTGTTAACAGACATTTAATGAGTGAGTACCAAAGCCCTTCAAAGTATCCCATGAAATGAAAATGGCAGAAGAGTACAAAATTCATCTTATTATTTTTATTGAAAACATTTTTTTATATATATAATATATTCTGACCAGTTTCCCCTCCCTCATCTCCCAGATTCTCTTGGCCTTCCTACCCCTCCAACTTCAAACCTTCTTTCTGTCTTTAGAATACAAGTAAGCAAAATGTAAACAAACAAAACAGAATTTAAAAGAAAGGGAAAAAAAGCATGTAAAACACACACACCATAAAAACACAAAATTGGAAACTTCAACATACTAGCAAAAATCAGTAAGATGAAAATGCCTAAACAAAGCTATATGAGACCAGAAAGTGTCTCCAAAATCACCACAGAGTTCATTTTGTGTTGGTAGTCTACTTCTGGGTATGGTGTCTCTTCTGAAGTGTATTTTATATACCCAGTGCCAAACTCATTTATAAACCCAGCATTAACACGATTCCAAAATGAGTTAAGCTCACAATAAAGAAAGGTAATTATGGCCCATGCGACTAATAAACAGTATGCAAACATTCTCGATAAAATACTGGTAAATTGGTTGTTAAAATAATATACCAGAAAGATCATTTGGCACTCCCAAATAGGCTTCATTCCAGAGAACATATGAAAATCAACTAATGAAGGACATCACTGCAGAAAAGATACATATAAAATGCTCATCTTAATAAACATAGTAAAGACTGTTGGCACCATCCAGCATCCTTTCTTGATAAAATCTTTTTTTTTTCCAAAGAGATATAGTTTATTTGGAAGAGTTTATATTTTCTTGATTTTTTTTTTCTATCTACTAGACTCTGAGGATGATTCTGATTCCCCCATTCCTCTGAGATCTTCCACATTTCCCCTTCACCTTAATCCACACCCTTTCTATATCTCCTCATAAAACAAACAAAAGCCTTAAACTGAGTCTGGTGAATTGGCTCAGGGGTACACGTGCTTACCACCAACCTTAGTGATCTGAATTTAAACCCAGGGCATATATCATGAATAGAAAAAAACTGAGCATTGACTGTTATAGTAGCCAATTATGGCTACTCAAACTGGCCCAGCGGTGGTCGCACAAGTTCCTCACTAGCCTCTTCAATGTTCTGGGTTCCCAAATGAAAGACGCACACATGCAGTCTTATATTTTAATATGGCTTAAACAGCTCAAAGGCTGGACCACTTCCAAACCTCCACACAGCTGATGAACTTTCTGATAACCCCAACTTATCATTTACTAAAACCTATTCTGTCTTGGCTGCCCCAGACCCAGACCTGTAGCCCTCCTGGGCCACAATCCCCAAATCTTATATGATTGCTATGTTCATTCTTCTGCACCTCTCAGGCCTGGTCTTTACTCAGTTCCCTGGCATGGCAGCTCTCTCTCTCTCCCTCCCTGCTTCTTCCTCAGTCCATTGTCCAGAAACCCTAAAGTCCCACCTCTGTCTCCCTGCCTAGCCACTGGCCACTTGCAATTTTATTAACCAATCAAAACGAACTGGGAGCAGGGACTCAGCATCTTACGTGCAGACTTGAGGATTTCTGTGTAATATTGGGGACCCAATTAACATAATACAAGCAGTAGACCAAATCCATAACAACTGATGTTTGCAAGTTGTACTCTGACCTCCAAACATGAATATGCCATGGTTATTATAGGAGAGTTTCTCAGTTTCAAACTTAACTATGTTTCTGAGGCTGGCTTGTAGATACTGATATCCTGTCTTTACTTCCCTAGTGTTAGAGTTACAGACATCACTATGCCCATCTTCTGACATCTATAAAAATAGACATGGAAACAAATGTTATGAGCTATACAAAATGGTGTGCTACAGAGATATGGCAGAGTCACTGACAGAGTTCATTAGAACAGACAAACTTAAGAAACCCAGATAATTATCTGGCACCCCAAGGAGGAAACATGGCAGGTGGTTCCCTTTAACCTTCATCTGTATTCTGCAATACTGTAATAGTCAACCCATATATTCTTTTCCATACTAGATTTTTTGTGAAACATAAAAACTAAGTTTGTAACTGCTCTTGTTAATCAAACCAATTATTTTCTCTCTCTTCTTTGAGATAAAAGACCTTTCTTTCTGTTCATAACCTGCAAAGGCTGTGTGACATTTTTTGTATATTCTGAAACCTAACTCCACATTCTAAATATTTTATCTAAATGATCACTTCTAGTTTCCAAAATGTATAGCAACAGTCAGACACGTCTTTAACATGTCTTTATCACAAGCCTCCCTCTCTATATCAAGGTCTTTCAACCATTCTTCCCTTGAAGGACACATCGTCCATATCTGAGTCTCTATCTATCCATATCTATCTGTCTGTAAAGCCTTTCTTAAACTGCCCCATTTTAGCTTGGTTGGTTAAATTTATTTCAACATTGTCTCTTCAAACAGTGTTTACACAATATCTGTTTTCAGCCGAATATTCTTTAAATCATAAGTTCAACCTCAGATGGACTTACCTAGGTAACCTTCCTCTCTGGGAGGGAGATTTCATCTGTCCCAGGGAGCTGTTGATCAGAGGGAACTGGCTTCTAGAAGAGAACTTCAGCACATATCTAGACCATCTGATTTTCCACATTCTAGAAGAAGAGGCTTAGCTTGTTCATATGATGGGAAAGTAGGAAAAAGAGGAGATAGGGAGAGACTCACATACATACAAACACATTATACAGGCATACATAACACACACACACACACACACACAGGGGTGTGTGAGCATGGAGATAATATAATCACTGAAATGCGCACTAGATTTTGCTCAATGCAAACTGAAGGAGAGCTTAGCCCCCACATAAGAGGTTAGATACGCTGGTAGGTAGTAAAGCTGCTCTGGTGTTGTTATCGGGGAACAGGGACAGAAGAATTGTGCCAGTTATCAAGCCAATCACTCACAAGTATATCCCGCTATTTCTCTTCATGCCACACATCCTATGTGAGTCACCAGCTTGACATCTGCCAAATTTTTGCTTTTAATTCCCTAATGACAATAAAGAGTTAGAGTAGACTATTTTAAACAAAATAACAGAAATATACCTTGACATATTGTTAGGTGTATAGGAGGCACTTCATATAAGTTTTAACACAAAACATTAAAAAGCAAAATAAGGATATTGTGTAAGAATTGGTTCCCTACAGTTTTATAAATGTGATAATCTCTATTAAAGCATTGACATCTACTCCTACCCAAATACCTAGGAATAATATTAAAACTTATAACAGAAATAGAAAAAAGTTACAGCACATTTTGGAATCAGACAAGAAGAGTTGGAATGTGTTGCCTCGTTAGCAGAACGGAGATAACTTAAGTGTTCTTTGTATGTTAATTGTGTTGGGCTCTATGCTGATTTGTCTATTCACACTATCACATGAAGACCAAACTAACGAGAGAAGAGAAACGAGGTGATCTAGTGAAATGGCACATTTCTCTTGAGGGGATGGCTGCTATGGTTATCTGTCAGGAATCTGGGAAAGACTAACATATATACAGTTTTTGGGAAATATATTAGGAATTAAGTCCAGTCTGTGATTATTACCTACAAGCAGTCAATGTAATAGAGGCACAATTATGAAGAATTTCCCTTAGTATTATTCCAAAGTTTCTAGAATGTTAGCTCTCTTCCAAAATATTGAGGTTTTCTTTTCAGAAATTATAAGTATGTAAACAATTTTGTTGCTTGAGATTTTACACAATGTGGTTTTTAAGATTAGCCCCATTAGACAGATCTAATAATTCAATATTATTGTACAGCAACTCCCAGAAATATGCATGTCATAAATCTAGACAGGCGTTTTTACCTTTAACATTGGCAATAAAAATCTACAGGATTGAACATAAAACAAGAATCATTTTGCTTAATCTGAAATGAAAGTATAATAGACTAAAGGAACTTGTTCTTTCAATAGAAAATATTCATTCTAATGCTAATACCATGTCTGTGAAGCACTATGTGTTTTCACAACTCCTATGCATTCCTTCCTCAATAAAATGGAGTACTAGAAAGAGCTGGTGAGATAGGTCTGTGTGTGTGTGCGTGTGTGTGTGTGTGTGTGTGTACCTTTTTGAAATTTACTTAATGTTAGATAATTGAGTAGAGTCTATCAAACTCAGTGAAAAGATAAATGCTAGTGTTTAATGTAATGTCTGATGTTTGTATGCCGCACTGCTTTCTGTCTGAACGGTAAGGTTTAAGAGAATAAATGAAACCTATGCACTTAATTTATATGCTGCTCATCTAATTGCTTATTCTGTAAGAATGGAAATTATATATATATATATGTATATATATATAATATATATATATATACATGTATAATGTATATATATACACATATATATATATATTTAGACAAAACATATAAATATTCCATTTCTTTTTTATACTATTTTTCTTTGAAACTTTCATATATTTATACAATGTATATTATTGTATCTGTCAATACAATAACCACTGTCCACAGTGGAAAAGGGAAAATGTTCTTCTAAGTCAACTAATTATTGTAATGTGGATGGGCTGTCTCTCTTCAGTCCTCTTGGCTCCTGCTATTCCCTCAGGATTTCTCATCCGTGACCTCTGTGTCACGCACACTCTTTCACAAGAATAAAAACATCTTTGCTTCAAAAATACAGAATCTTTTGAGGGAACAATCTACATGCTTCCAAGTATTGCATTTGTAAAACGAACATGTCAATACCTTAGTAAGCAAAATACTTTCATGCACCTTGGAGGACCATTCACTTTTCCAGATTCTACTATGTTTGTTTTCCTTTGATGGAAAAGAAAGGTTCCCCTTCACTTGGTTGTGAACACACCAGCTGTGTCAATTGTTAGGAACTAGATGCATCCACTTAAAATATGCTAGAAATGATTTTATTCGGAGAAAGGCCTTGAGAAGAGTTCCCTGGATGGACTTCAATCCAACTGGACTGTTAGGTTACATCTTGCTATATAACAAGAGGGATATTAACTAGTAACATTGAGCAGAGTCCATATGAGGAAAAGATTAGAACATCCATGCTCTAAAATTGTAATTCCTGTTGTTGAATCCACCCATCCAAATGTGTTTCATATGGTGGCCCTAGCAAAGGCACACATCTAACTGCAAACATTTCATTATTGTTGTTTGAGACAAGATCTCATGTAGCCAAGTTTACTTCCAATGGTCTATATAGCTGAGGATGACCATGAAATCCTGACCCTTCTGACTTTATCTCCCAAGTGTATCACCACTAACTTTCAACCATCTTTTTAAAAAGCAGAATAATGGTACCTTCCCTCTCTTCTGTTAGAATAGCCAGTGTTATCTGACTATATACCATGGGTTTAACAGTTTGCAATGTGGCCAACTTCTCTGGAACCTACTCTCCCCTTCCCCCTTCCTGTTGCTCTTTTCCTTGGCAATGATTACTCAGGGTTTATATGCAAGGTCAAGATTTCATGCTGTCTTCCCACTCACAATACTGGGCATGAGGTCTTTGGCAGTTGTCCCAGAGGTGAGCCATTCATATTAGGTTCCATCATCAGTCCCAAGAGACTCATTAAAGGTGCAGAGAATTGAGTGCCCCCCACCCATCTTTCTCAAGACCACTTCTGTTAATGGAGACTGCCAGACATCCAGGACAAAATTAATATTTTGGCTACATATAATATACAATGAAGGCTCAAGTTTTACACCATTAAGAGCAGTCACTGCAATGGGATATTAGTCTACAAAGTAAAGAAAAGAAAACCAAGGATATTGTTGGAGTATCTGGATAAATAAGAGATGGTAAATCTCCATTTAGAGTCCTCAATCTGAATGATTTTAGAATGAAAGTATACATTTTTGGTGTTCCCTGTCCATATAGGTAGAGAGACTAGTACACCTGCATGACAGTTCCTGGTGTGATTTGCACCTCAAGAGAGCCCTGAGGGTTTCGAAAGGCAAACAGTACACTTACTTCTGTCAAGGTGGTTGCTTCTCAACACATGCTTTTAACTCTATGCTTCCCAATGTATGCCTCCCACTGTGTACTTCCCACAGCTTGCTTCTCAGTGCATGCTTTCCACCAAATGCTTCCCATCAAAGCCCTCCCATCAAGCACTTCTCGCCATGTTTCCCACATCTGCTTCCCACTGTATGCTCCAGGAGAGGGAAAGCAGGCTCAAGCTACACAGATCGACGGACACATTTTTGAGCCTGTCTCGCAAACACCATAAGTGCGTTTGAGACTGTGATATGCAGCCAGCTTTTTATAAAATGCTGATTTTTCTCAAAAGACTAACATTTCTTTCAACTTCGACAAGATTTCTGATAGGCACAGCAACTAAGAAAACATAAAATGAGCAGGAACGTCCTCTAATGATCACAAAACAATACCATTTCCACTGCAAGATGCATTTCCTCTCATTTTGAATGTGTTTGAACATGCGTCTACATGTGCCTCTCCTGAACTCAAAGCAGTCCAGTTCTCCACTTGCCTGGATTTTCGAGAGATCTCAAGGAATATTAATTGTAGTGTGTTCAAAGTTGAAGTTATTACCTTAGCACCTTCTCAAATCTGCTTCTCACCCAGCATTCCCTCTGCTGGGAGGACCCAGGAAGTATGCTCATTAGGCAGGGGTGAGGAGGAGGAAAGGGCGTGCTCAGTTTCCACAGCCAGAGCAGTAACTATAATGGATCCTCCCCTTATCAGCGAGCACTGAGATATAGCTTGTCTCCTCACCTCTGAATGAGAGTTCACACTTCATCTCGTCCACACTGATCAGTATACTAGCTATCTACCCAAACAAAGCCTTCCTTGTTGCTCTGGTCAGTCCCAAATCCCAGGGTCCTGGAATGCTTTGGTGTACTCCTAAAATCTCTTCACTTGTCTTCTCTTTAGATTCTTTCATATGAGGAGACTTTTAAGTATTTTCAGTTTGTATTTTTTAAAAATTATTTTATTTATTTACATTTCAGCTGTTGCCTCCCACTCCTGGTTCCCCCCTCGTACAGTTGCTCATCCCATTCCTCCTCCCTCTTGCCTCCAAGAGGGTGTTCCCACCCACATACCAGGCGTCCCCCTTCCCTAGGGCCTCAAGTATCTTGAGAATTAGGCACATCTTCTCTCATTGAGGTCCAATCAGACCTCTACTATATGTGTGCTGGGGTGTTCAGAATAGCTCATGTATGCTGCCTGGTTGGTAGCTCAGTCTCTGGGAACTCCCTCGGGTCTGGGTTAGTTGAAACTGCTGGTCTTCTTATGGGGTCTCCCTTGCAAACTGGTACAATCACTCTTGAAATCAAGCTGGTGGTTACTTAGAAAATTGGAAATAGTTCTACCTGAAGACCTGGCTATATACTCTGGAGCATATACCTAAAAAATGTCCCCCCATACCATAAGGACAAGTGTCCCACCATGTTTATAGCAGCCTTATTTTAAATAGACAGAAGCTGGAAACAACCCAGATGTCCCTCAACTAAGGAATGGATATAGAAAATGCAGTATATTTACACAAAGGAATACTAATCAGCTATTAAAAACGAGGACATCATGAATTTTGTAGGCAAATGGATGGAACTAGGAAATATCCTGAGGGAGGTAACCCAGACCCAAAAGGACGAAAGACTTTTAAGTTATGTTCTTCATTAACATGACTTTGCTGATCAACATTAGGGATGAAGAGGATGGATCTCCTACTCCCTTACTCAGTGTGAAGAGCCCTTCACAGAGGAGAAGGAATCCTCAACAATATTATCCTCCTGAGTAAAATAACATCTTTAAACTAGCCAAGTTTCTGATTTGGACAAAGGTGTACAGAACTTCCTGCTATGGAGCAGTTATCATTGTGGGCTTCACAGCCTGTAAATGGGTGAGGATAACTGAAGCAAAGAAACCACTTTGAAGAAAGAGATAAGGCACGGAATGTTTTTACACCAGTTTAACACTTTTACATCAAACCCTTGCATCGCTTTCTCAGGTTATCGCTTTCTGCCCTATGCCCAGCCCATCTTGATTTTCTCAGCTTGTACCTATTGAAACCAGACTTATTTGTACACATGAGCATGACTTGTAGGGAACTCCTGGAGGGAACATGTATTTCTTTACCCACACTTTGCTACTACAATCAAAGAACACCAATAAAGATCAATTCACTTCCTTATCCCAGCATTCCCATGTTTCCTAACAATCACATTTAAATTAACTTAGGAAGGTTTATCCCTTCATAAAATTGCAAGTCAATACTAGTTTACTGTGATGGATGAAAGATGTAGGCAGCCTGCGGTCAGCACTAGTCACCATCTTCTGTGTCTCTGCTCTGTGGATACCATGCTTAAAATTCTCTCCGATGGAAAGTCTCCAGGTTCTGTCTAAAAACAACTGTCAACAAATCATTTCTTTGTCATATCCTATCACAAGGAAGTCATATTAACCTAAAAGAGGTCTCTGAAAATCCAAGGAGCCTTTGGGTTTTCAAATGGCTTTCAAATAAGGATGATCCTCAACTTACAATGCCTATTTGTTTTCTAGTAACTTACTATGATGGGAAAGCAACGCACATAGATATGGAGCCATATTAAAAATTTGAAATTTGATATTTTCGCCAGAGCAAATCTGTACAAATCAAAGGTCATATTGATTTTGTATAAATTATAAAAAGCTCTTGAGTTCTGGACACTGGCAGCTAGCCTTTGATCTCAGACAGTCACATGATCATGAAGTAAAACACATGTTAGGATAAAGTTAGCTTTGCTTCTAAGGTAGGGTATAGGTTGAGGTGCTAACATTAATTGAATTTTTGATCTTCAGTATGTTCAAGTCATTATGGGATTATCAGGGATGTTACAATTGAATGTGAAATGTCCCTGATCCTCTCATGTGTTTGAACATTTGTTTACCAGCAAATGATACTATTTTAGGAGACTGTAGAACCTTTGGGGTAAGAGTGTTCCTTGCTATCAAAGATGAGCCATTAGAGTTAGTTCTCTGCTTCTGGTTTGCTACCCAACCCTCATGATCAGACAGATAGGGCTCTGACATCACATCCATCCAAACCACCTGTTCCCCTGAGAACAGTCCCACTGTGATGATGGACCATACCTGTCAATCTATGAGCCAGAATAAAGTTCCCCCTAAAGTTGCTTCTGTTGGGTAGCTTGTCATAGAGACTAGAAAAGAACCTGAAACAAGGATGTAAGTACATTTTAGAGTGAGGTATATAAACTAGCAATTTACAAATGCTTGCACTTCAGAAATAGTACATTACGAAAAAATAAGTACTTAATGTCCTTAATGAAAAAAATGCTTCCTAAAACATTAACATGCTAGCGTTTCTGTGAGATGTTCACAGACTTAGCTCAATATTAACTCTACAGATGGTGTAATTTTCTTCCCTGTTGCAGCAACCCCATTGGTTTCTGTTCTTGTTGCTTTTTGATTCTTAATGGCTTGAGCTTGGAAATCCAAAGTGGGGATTGAGTGACAGGTGATGAATGATGAACAATGTGCTTTACTGAACTCAGGACAGATTGTCCATTAGTCTGCATGGGGAAGGTCATAGACAAGAACTATAGGTTAATTTTATTAATTTTAATTTTAAAGAATCACTTACTTCTATTTTATGTATACAAATGTCTTGCCAGTACACATGCAAGGGTACTTTTAAAGCCATGGGCACTAAATGCGACCATCAGACTCTGGAACCAGGGTTAAAGATGATTGAGCAGAACCTAGGTAGGTCCTCTGCAGGAGCAATGAGTGCTTTAAACCACATAGTGATCCTTCCATGACCCAGATTTAATTTTACAGAACTGATAGACTTGATGTTTGGTTAATCAGGGTATACTCTATAAATTCATGCACACACTCACACAAACATACACACACACATGCACACACATATGTAGGGTCAATGGAGTATCCTGTGTACACTCCAACACAGGGCTGGGGCTGCTCAGGGAGGCAGGACGAGGGGAGTTTTGACTGTACTTACCCCACGCCAGTGCCTTAGGCTATGGAAAGCTACAGGACACCACTCCAGGGGTGGGTGAGCGCAGTCTGGGGTCCTGGGGACAGCTGGAGTTGTCTCAGGGATCCCTGGACTTGTGTGGTGGCCGGGGCCATCTGGTACTTGGACACCCAGGCACCGCTTGTTGCTGCAGAAGAGCTAAGAACAGAGTGGGAACTTGTGGTCTCGATCTAGTCCAGGGCTGAAGGGGAAAGGGGAGAGAGCTCCTGCTGGGCCTGTGGGGATGAGAGCTCTTGGCTTGTTGGTGACTGGCTTGGCTTGGTGGTCATGACTGAGAGTGCAGAGAGGCCCTGTATGTGAGATTAAATGCACCTCCATAGGCGAAGGCCTTCTCTATGGTTCCCCACTGCAGATCCCAGTGAAAAGAGACAGTTTTAAGGCATTTATTGTCATGACAAAGAGTGGATGAATAAAACCATACCCCACTTCTCAGGGGCGAGCCTGAGGTTAAATACCTTTTGCAGGGAGGAGTGTCTGGAAAGGGGAGTTTATTGGCTAAGTCCTCCATGCCTTTAGGTACCTCATTAAAATGGAGATCTATCTTGAGGCTATGTGACCTGTGGTCACATCCTCTACTTGTGGAGGGGCTTTGGGTGTTGCCTTTGCATGACTGATGGCCACAAATCTATGGAGATCTGCAGCCTCGTGCCAGGAGCCTGATGTCCAGGAGCGTGGCAAAATACCTGCCATCCCTCAGGGTCACCAGGGTTTCCAACCTTAGCTCAACCAGAAACCAGGCTGCCTTTCACAGTCCTACACACAAACACACAGATACAAACACATAAACACAAATACACACACACATGCACACACAAGCAAACACA
>JADRCH010000082.1:5786205-5846106 GCA_019843965.1 Rhynchomys soricoides | reverse complement strand
ATACACACATGCATGTACACATGCATACATGCATGCACACACACATACATACATACATTCACACACATACACACATGCACACACACATACACACATGCGTGTACACATGCACACACACACTCACATATACATATACACATACACACATGCACGCACACACACGCATACATACATATATACATACTCACGTGCACGCACACACGCACACACTTTCATTGTATTGTTGCTTTCTCTTCTCCCTCTTTGCTGTCTCTGCCTCCTTCTCAATGTTTCCTGGCTCTTCTCACTTAGCATTTCCTCTTCTTTACTTTTGTCCTTTCCCTTTCCTCCTCCTTTCCTTTTTTCTATCCTTCTTATTCTTGTTTGTCACTATTCTTTAATTGTCATTTTTATGGTTATTAAGGCATTAGTCGTTTAAACGGATTGATTTAATTGATATTCCTGTAAGTTTGAAGTACACTGATTGTGTCCATCTACTGTCTGGTATTTGCACTATAATGTTTTACATTAGGACTTCAGTACATTTTAACTGATTATTGTACAACAAAGCACTGGTAGATTCTACCTCTTCAGCATGTGGATACGCAGTTTTGTTGCTCCATATACTGAAGAAGCTGTCCTTCTGTTTTTCCTCCAACATGAATTTTGGTACCTTCAGTGGTTTAAAAATGCTTAGCCCAGGGAGTGGCACTATTAGGAGGAGTGGCCTTGTTGGAGGAATTATGTCATGGTGGGGGTGAGCCTTGAGGTTCCTATGCTCAAACTCTGCCCAGCGCAGAAGAGTGTTTCCTCCTGGCTTCCTTCAGATCAAGATGTAGAACTTTTGGCTCCTCCAGAACCCTGTTGGCCTTCATGATGCCATTCTTCTCACCATGATAATGGAGTAAACCTCAGCAACAGTAAGCCAGCCCCAGTTAAATGTTGTCCTGTATAAGAGTTACCTTGGTCCTGGTGTCTCCTCATAACAGTAAAACCCTAACTACAAAAGTATCTATGTTGAGAGTCAGTTGGTTGAAGATGTAGGAATGTATTTCTGGGCCCTTTGGTCCATTGGTCTGTAAGTGCTTTATTGCAAGGGTCAAGCTCCATGATGTCTTCAAATTAGGCACCATGGTGCTTCCAATTTTGCTTTTGTTCAGGATTGAATTGCTTTATCTTTCCAGGCTTACTCTGTCTTCTCTTCTCCTCTCCTCTCCTCCTTTTCTTCTTCTATTTTGTCCTCTTCTCTGAAGAGTTCTGTTGGCATTCTAATGGGCATTGTATTGTCCTCAGATGTTTGATTAGTAAGGGCATTTTGCCATTGTGCATTCTGCAGGTCTATGAATGTAAGAGGTCTTGTTATGTTTTAGTTTCTTTCTCTGTCTTCATTTCACATGTTTTTCTCTCTCTTTTTCTTCTTCCTTTGTTTACTCTATCTCTGTGTACTATAGGTTCAGTTGGAGAAGTTCTATAGAGAGTTGATCTCCTGGATTTTAAAATTTTGTGTGCAATTTTGGTTTCTATAAAAGTATAGTTAAGTATGTATTTCTCCTTCAGCCAGAAATCCTGTATTTACAAAAAGAAATATAATTAGAAAAAAATGAGGCTAGATGCTGATCACTTCTTCCAATGGTCCTTCTGCAGTATGATCCAGCCAGGAAATGTTGGAGGTTTAAAGTCTGCAAAGTAGCCAAAGCTACTTTAATCCACTACTTCTGTCTCAACAGTGTAGACAGAGTTAATTAAAACAGAGATCAGGATTACATAACTTGTAACTTCAAACTGTTTTAAAATGAGTATAAAAATTCTCTCCATCAGCTTGTCTCTAGTTCTACAATTAGCACATTTCTTGTTCAAAACATAATTCTAGTTATTAAGAGAACACAATAATGAAAATTATTAACTGTACCAAGACATCCAAATAAGGTAACTTGTATCTTTGTTCTCTGTATCAAATGTGATGCTTTGCACACTCTCTTGGCTATTGTTCTCTTTGTGTTAAAATATGTATCTGTATTTTTAATATTTTATCTTACATGTAAACAAAATTGGTGCTTTACAAAAAACCCTCAAACTTAAATGTAGAGTTGATTTGAAATATTCAAAAACTCAAAGTCAGAGTTGAACAATTGAAACTTCATTCACAGGTGGGGGAGACTAAAACAAATGGTTTTCTATTTCCCAAACCTAAGGAAGAGAGATCTGCCCAGGCACGCCAATCTTTCTTTCTAAAACAAGAAATAGCCTTGTAACAGAGTCTGTGTTCTCAGGCAAGGACAGGCTTAAGATTAGGAAGTTTTCTAACAAGGTAAAAGTCTTAGAGTTCTGGTCATTTTGAACAACACAGAGGATTGAAGAACAGTAAGAAAGCACATTGGGTACAAGGATGTAAATGGTCTCATGTTAGTTTGAACTTACTGACAGTCACTAGTTTTAAGTTATATATGTGGTTCCAATGGATGTTGTCATGTTTCCCTTTACACGTACATCATCATTTAAAGTAAACTCCTTGTATAGATGTTTTATGGCTTATTCTGTTGCTTTATACCAGTCATTTAATTATGGACACTTTTGAATATGAGATGTGACTTGCATGTGTGCAGAGCTTGCTCATTTTCCACACATCATGTCCATCCCTGAGAAAATATTTCAAAACTGTTGACATGGCACCATTGTACACTCTCCTACAACATTCTGCCGCCTGTTTGCTCCAAAATCTCCAATCTAGAATTCTTGAGAAATGAAAGAAAAAATACCAGTATAGAGTTGTGAAGGCTAAGTTTATATGTCATTGACTTACAATAGGCTTACAAAATCCCTCACAGGAACCACAAGAAAATGAAAATTTTAATGCCTTTATTTGGAGACATTAATTGAAGCTGAGAAAGAATGAGCAACATTTCTGAGGTCACAACATGTCCTCTTCATGTAAGATGAAGCAGGCATTCAGGTCCATCTGACACTGAAACTCTTTAGTGATCAGGATAGGCCAAATTGTGCTTTACTAATAGGTGTTCCACCAAAACTAAATAGACAGACAAATTACACATTCCTCATCCATCCAAAATCCATAGCCAAGTCAACAAATGAAGTCACCCTGGCTCTCTACAACCAGCATCTGTACCCCAGTCACATAACCAAGAGTTCTTTGACTGTAGTCTCAGTCCAGTGCCATATATATTTTTTTTTTTTTTGAAATCCAGAATGGCAGGGTACTCTGTTTTCCAAGCAAGAATTATTATTTTGCCTAATAAAAAGAAAAGAGAGAGCAAACTGCAGGGAGCCAAGTTCCTGCTTAGAAGTGATGGAACTCACACCTGCTCTGTGTTGTTGGCAAAGCTCACAGTGTCTGGAAGTAGATGCCCGGCAGTACGGAAGTGAGACCCTCCATTCACCCAGGGCAGTGAATCCCATGTGCTCTATGGTAGCTTCTTATGCCTTATCTCTTCTGTATATATCTTTGCTTCCACTCCTCACAACTCATTGTGAGCATCTCTATTCATCAGGTATCCGGTAGAAACAATAATTGGTAAGAAGGGTCACAGCAGTGTGTGAAGGATGTACATGTCTAGTGCTAAGGGTAGCCGTGCCTGGCATCTCCTGGGTGAGATCTTAAAGTGCAAGTGCAATTTCCTAAAATACACCAATAGATAGGGTCAGACAGAAGGAGCTCTGACATCAGTGAAGATGCTAGTGATTGGAATGTTGCCCAGTTACTATTCATGTGACTGATGTTACTTGAAACCTCCACTCAGTGAGCCCTAAGAATCTCACCCAGCACTAAAGGAATTTAAAATTTAAATACTCAGTCATCAAGAGAACCTCTTCACAGTGTTGCTACTTTGCATTTCATTCTGTTAGAAGTAGTCTCTGATGGAAAATATCTGAAAGAAGAGTATCAATTTATGTTTTTCGAACAACAAGCTATGTAGGCCTAATCTTTGAGCTACTGACTCCCATATTCTGAGAGTGACCGGTGTGTTCTTGGAAGCTCAACTTACCACTGGGCATCCAAAGCCTAGGGTCAAAACCATCAGTCTTGGCTGACGAATCTGTGAGTCAAAACCATCAGTCTTGGCCCTTTAGTAGTCTGACAGTGGAGGAGTGAATGCTGTTAAATATGATTGGGAAATGGCGTGGATCATGAAGAAGACATAACAAAAGAATCTTTTACAGGACACAAGGTGTTGAGCCTGCTTCTTGTTTAATAAGTGTTCTTAGTGTCTTTATCAACTAAAACTCTAACAGGCACAGTGTGGCTTAGGAAATTATTCATCCACATTTCATCTTTTAATTGTGCAATTAGTTTTCAACATTTTCTCTGAAGTAGGCATGCTGCACTCAGAAAGATTGGAGATGTTATTTGCTTTATCTCATCCTAAGGATGTGGGTACACATTCTAATGATTTCTTTGCTTGGAAGCTCTCAAAGTACTTCTTCACCCACTCTGTACTCTCAACTGTCCACAGGAAACATTAGAATTTGAAATAACTACTACTCTAGCATAAAATGAGATGCAACAGTAGCTTAAATTATAACTGTTACTCATTACTAATTTTTAACACTATACTTTGTCTCTGGGTGTCTGTGTTTGTTCTTTTCTGAATGACTGGACTTTCCTGTTCGCCATTGCTTTTGCTCACAGCTTTCCTGTGAAGGCAGAACCACTATTTGGACAAAAGGTATAAACCTTGGACAAGATACACATTAAACTATTTTGTGCTGAACATTAGTTTTTCATTGCTATAACAAAACAATTTAATCGGGCTACTTATAGAATGTGGAAAGTTAATTTGGGCATGTTTTTGGTGTTTTGAGTTTCACAGGCCACTTCTGGTCTTGGCTCCTAACTACTAGACTCCAAGTCCACTATAGAGTAAGAGACAGGGTCATGAACACAGAAGCCTATCTGACTGGTCTCTTTCCATCTCGACTCAATCATGAAGTTCTACCCTGTGAATCTATATAATCTATGTAATAATATAGATCACTTCTTAAAAGCCCTACTCCCAAGCACCATTATTCAAACTTAATATCTCACAATGAAAATTCAATTAAAAATCAGAAAGGCCTGGAGATCCTGAAACCATATCCAAGCCACTGCATTCAATCTGTGATTTATATTTTCCAATTTTCAAAAAGCAAATCTGTCAACATCTAAGTATATAGCCCCTGGCATTGATGGTATGAAAGTTTTCAAAGTCTTCTAGACAGTTCAGTCAAATTGAGAAGATCCTGAGGCTCTGCTATGTCTTAAAGACAGAGTAATCTTCAACTATTTCTAATGTAGAAGACACTCTTCTATCCTGAGGAGGGATCTGTGACAACTGTTAAGATAATGACTTAACTTTATTCTCCACTGAACAACATAGTGGTGGTGAACCAATTGCTAACTTTATTTATTCACTGGGCTTGCCTTTGTTTTCACTGCTAATCAATAATGTATATATGCATCAATTTTGTATACATATATAAACATACATTTTATTAACATCTAGTAATACATGTAATTCCTTTCTACGGGGCTTTTAAAAACTTTTATGTGTTTGTGTATGCATGCTTGCTTAGAAAATTCTATATATGACAAATGAATACAGTGTTTAAGGAGGTCGGGGGGGGCATCAGATCCCCTGGAACTGGAGTTACAGATGCTTGTGAACTACCATGTACGTGACCGAAACTGAACCTGAGCTTTCTGCAAGAACTACACATGTTCTTAACTACTGGGCCATCTTGCCAGCCCCTTAAATGATTTTTAAAAGAATGTTCTAGATACTTTTGGTGACATATCATATAGCCTATGCATCTCATATCCATGTAGAAAATTAAAACAGAAAGTGAAAATTTTTTCAGTATCACAGACTATAACCTGATTTAATATCTTTTAATTGCATTAAAATCTTACAATTGCATGTTGAATGTCCAATGCCAAAGTCTCCCATTACATATTTGCTATTAGTCCAGCTGACTATAAGTATCCTAATTACATATATTATTATATATTCTCATGGTGTACATATGTATAAATTTAACCAGTCTCCATAATTCCATTACCTACCTGTATTCAGTGTTTTGCTGCAGATACCATTTTGCAATAAACATGCTGACAGATATACTATTAGTTACTTGTTTCTGTGCATCCTTAGAAACCCAAAGACTATAATTTGGGGTTCTAAAGTGGACATAGTCTACTATTCATTTTAGCCAAATATTCACGTGTGTGTAGGTGCCCACAGAGGGTAGAAGAGGGCAGTGGAACCTTTGGAGGTAGAGTTACAGGCATTGTGAGCTGTCGGTATGACCACTGGGAACCAACTCAGGTCCTCTGCAAAAACAGCAAATACTCCTGACTATTGAGCCATTTCAAAGAAGAAAAATATTGTGTATGATGCCAGCTAAAGAACCAAATATATGCAGCTTTAACTATACATACAGTTATAAAAGCAAATATTTATAACTCCTGCTTTTAATCATTAAAACAGTTTATATATTTTTCAACATTGTGAACATGTGTAATACATATAATAGATCCCAAAGTTGTGCAAACAAGTATTAACTGTCACTATTCGTGTTTTATAAGTATACATGCTGATGTGCAGAGTATTCATGTATCTTACTAAAGTCAAACTTGAATATATCCATACAAGTAATTTATCATGTATTTCTTTGGGGCATGTATATGCCAAACTGATTTCAATGTTGGGGCAAGAGATAGAAGTAAATTAATAAAGATAATGTTGTTATGTGATATGTACATTATATGTATTTTTAACATAGAGTGATTAGGTATAAATCTACTGTGCTGATTCTAGATATTTTGTAGTGTTTGAGGGAATCCAGAATAAAAACAACTGAATGATTTGCAGGCTGTAAATTCACCTGAAGTGTTCAGAAGAGTCTTCATGAGAAACCCAAACTTTGGGAAAACTTAGAAGAACAAGATGTAGAAGGTTCAGAGATACAAGGAAGCAGCTCAAGCACTAGGGTAGCCTGTGCACTGGCATTGGGTTGGGGCATTCTATCTTCTTGGGTGACAACAAGAACTCAGCATAGTTAGAGGAAAGCACATTGTTATAAAAGTAATTTCAGACAAGGAAGGCAACAGGAGTTGAACACAAGATGCTAATTGAGGTCAAACTATGTAGAACTTACTAACTATTTAAAAGAAATTTCATTTTCTTTTTAGCATTAGTGACTATATACCCAATTTGAGTTCTTATACAAAGGAAAGCATATCAGCTCATACACGTTGACATGCCCATACTCAGCTGAATCCACAGCTTCAAATGTCCTTATCAGGATTGGGTTTATTATCATCTTTCTCCCAGGATGACAAATCCCCAGTTTATGCTACTTGGGTTACTCCAGAAAGTTTCCGGGACAGCAGCTAACAGGCTTGGCTACAAACTTAGCAACTTCAGTGTGGGGAAGTTTGTCCTGGTGACATTGTATCAACAACACAATGTAGAAACTTGTTTTACCTCGGATCCATCACTCCTGTTCATGAACACTGTTGCCATCCGTAAATGTACTAAGGGCTGAGGAGATAGGGAAGCCTGAAAGTTTGACACATATGTGTTGTGACATGTACTCACCCAACACTCACACACAAACATACATACATACATACCATAAATAAACAATAAACTTTTAAAAAAAAAATCAAATGTGATGCAATACTGAAATTTGAGATCTTAACCTTTGCATCTGAGGCAAAAAAAGTAGACACTGATCATTTCCCAGAACTATATTGATAAGAAAAAAATAATTTCATGACAAGGAGCACTGAGCAGTCCGGATGCATAGCTACCACCTTCTTTATTGCCAAAAAATAGAGCAAAGCCATACACATAATCAGACTCCACACTCTGTCCTCTTTCCTCAGAAAATACATTGGTATGGAAAATACAGACATTATCTCCAGCAGTCATGAGAGCTGTAGTTACTGATCTCTCTGATTGGTTTGATGCTTCCCTGTTGCTCACCACAGCACAGCTCATGGTCTCCTTCTAGCTATGCTCCTTATGAAATAACTCTCCACTGGTGGGGCCTTTTCTGGCAGCAGAGTTCTTTTTTTGGAGACTATTAATATCAGTAGCACTCTTCCATTTCTGGACATCTCAGACAAGTACTTAGCACTACAACCTAGAGAACAATATGGAATTCTTAGCAGTATGTAGCAGAATTCCTGAACAACACAACAATGGAAATTTGCATCCTATTATGGGAAAAGTACGTACGAAAATAAAAAGACCCTAGTGAAGTCTCCTTCCACCTTCTGTCAGCTGAAGATGGACTAAGACAGAGCTGAAGCCAACTGTTATGTGGTAAAATACAAAGCAGAGATAGACAAACCTGGAATCCTACAGTATTTGTGTTTCAAGACCTGCCTGGGTCCTGGGAACTGAACTATTAGTGCATGTAGCTGGAGATGTGCTGCCTAGATCCAACTCTAGATGGAGCTGTAAGATTCCACCCCGAAATGCATTCCACTCATCTCTCCCTCTGTTCCTCCCTGACCTGATCTCCCGCTGCTGCTCCCATCCCCACCTGCCCCCAGTCCACCATTTGCTTTCTTGTAAAAGTTTTGTTTGCTTGTTTATTTGTTTGTATCTTAAGGAATGTAAGGAATGGGTAAAGAAGTGATCACACCAAAGCATGAATTATATCCCACAACAGTCACTCATAGCACTAAGCGATAGTAGTAGCTTGGTTAATATTTTGAAATGTATGGGCTTTTCTGTCAGATGGATGAAGCAGAAAGGTTGATCTTCTGTGATGAATGACCCTATAAATTCTGTTCGGCAAACACTCCTGCTGCCTAAGATCCTAATGCTCTTATTCACCTGTGGACACAATAAATTCCCAGTGAGCTCTCATCCTCTGTGGGAAAACAATGTGTCCTCTTGCTCTTTTCCTCAGGCACAGCTCAGACTGAATATCAGTTCAACAGTTTTATACTTCTGCCTTGAAATCCAAGTATTTATAATCCTTTAATTTGGTTTCAATGTCTTAGGAGATTATGATTTCAGGAAAAGTCATACCTTAAATCATGTTACTTAAAATTTGTTGGATATTACCTTCTTTGTAGAGAAAAGAGATCTTTAGCTGCCCTTGAAGATAAGCTGTGTTGGAGCCCAGAATACCTAAACACCACGTACCAGAGTTCACAATGCAGACATCAAGCCATCCCAGGAAAGACTGTTACAGAAGGAATCAAGGCTGTAATTTGCAATTTATAAATTTCTAAAATACTATGGAATTGTTCGATACATTTTGGCAGTGTTGCAATTATTCTGAACTATGAGCCAGTTCATGAAGCAATGAGCAAAGAGCTCGTCACTATGTCTGTATGAGGACAAGGTAATTAATTTTCAATATATCATTAATTAAACAAGTATTCACTGTTCATATGTCATGTAAGACATGGGAGTACAAGCTGGAGACTACCAAAAGAGAAAAAACATTATGAATACAGTTCTGGTTCATTTAATACAGTTCACCCACAGAAAACTGTTGGGGACCCATGAGATGGCTCATGGGTTTATTGCTTAATCATGATGACCTGAATTTGATTGCTGGAAGTCACAGAGACATTAAAAGACAGAATCAGGTCCCAAAGTTGTCCTGTGACTACACACCTATCCTATACTGTAGCATACATATGCGAGCACACACACATGCACACACATTCACACAAATGCATACACTCATAATAATAGTAATCATGTGGATTTTAAGCTAACATGAATTATTCTTAGTTGTATCCATATTTCAGTGAACTAAAATAACATATTTGGTTAGAGGAATTCAAAATTTAATTTTTTGTCTACTATGATTTCCAAGGAAAATCAAACTGTCAAATACTGGTTGCTAAAAAATGTTCTGTGAGTTGACCTAAAATCTATGTTTCTTCTGCTGTCCCTGTCTGCATGTCCACATACAGTTTTGCTTTTCATTTCTGCACCTAATAATTTACTACATTCAGATAAATCCAATAATGATTTCAATACTTTCATTTAGTCATTGGTTGGTCATTATTTTGTTAGTTTCTGTTCTTTATAGATCCTCCTGTGTGTGGTGTACTATCATAAGCAAGAAAATTACAATAAGGATAAGAATGAATGACCTCTGACCTCTGCATTCAGAGTTTACCTGTCAGTGTTATACTACAAATGGCCCAGAATGCAAAGAAAGCAGCATTTCTGGGGGGCTAGAGTGATGAATCAATGGTTAAGAGAACTAACTGTTCTTGCAGAGGGTCCAGGTTCAGCGCCCAGCACCCACATAGCAGATCACTACCATCTGTAACTCCACTTCCTGGGAATCTGACACCCTCTTCTGGGCACCATGGACACTATACTCATGTGGTACATAGCCGTCCATGTAGGCAAAATACTCATGCACGTAAAGTAAAATTTTAAAACAATGAAATAGACATTTCAGAATGTAATCAAGACTTTCAAAGCGTGTAAATATTTTGGTGAGCAGTAGCAGAAATGAAGGGGCAAAGAGGACAGGAACTTCCTTAGGGTTGACATTTAACTTAACATGTAAGTACTGAGAGTGGTCAGACTTACAGAAATAAGGAGGTATAAGAAAGAGGGATGAGATGGTGTCTGTCTGATAGTGATACGGAAAATGCATGCATGCATAAACATATTTTATGTATTATATACATTGCATATTTTATATGTGTGCATATGTATATGTTATGATGAAATTAGCTTGTTTCAATCATATATATATATATATATATATATATATATATATATATATATATATCGTATGTATATATATCTTTCCACAGGTCTTAGGAACATAGTCAGGCTTTGCTGCAGGTATATCTATAGGAATGTCTTACAGAGGGTGATGGAACAGAGCTAACCACTCTTTCATCTAAACAAGGTTTCATCTAAACATCTAAATTGTCCATAAACTGGGGCCCAATTTTCCAGTTTTGTGTCTTTCCCTTCAGTATCTTGATGGCTTTATCTGCTGAGTATAATTTGATAAGACACACAAAACAGTCATTCTATATTTACAATTCTTCCTGTTTGAAATAATTAAGGTTTAACCTGTGCAAGTCAAAGGCTGGAAGCATCCACAAGAGTAAAGCGCCTATGGGAGGCAAGATATAACGTTCCCACTCCTTTTTCTTTTGTGATTAAATCCCATCAGTTCATAAACTTCTACTGGTTTGTGTTGGCTGAAGTTAGCTGAGGGCCATGTTTCTGAGGACGTGGCTGCCCCCTCCTTTGGGGAATGTATCATAAGTAAGATAGACAGCTTGACCAATAACGTAAGCACAATGATGGATAACATGAAAGCCAGGGACCTAGCCTTGCCTGCAGATGTGCTTCAGCTGCCAGACATGATAGAGTATCAGTATAAGACACTTGAGGGGTTTTAACATACAGTTCATGCATCTCAGTATTCTAAAAGTATTGTATGTGGCCTGCCTAGACAACCATTTCCCATTACAGCAACAGGCTCTCTGAAGACAGCCAGATTCTATCAGATGGGGCATAGACTTCCTAGCTGTCTTTGGCCTTTATCAGTTCATACTTTTCATTTTTCCTGCCAAGGTATTTGAATTAGTGGCTTTGTGAGCCATGCTTGAGTTCTAATCTCCTATTCATACTCTAAATCATATTTATATCTTCCTCTCTCAAGAAGAAAATAGCTCAAACTCTTGATTGTCCCAGAGAAAGTACCTTGTGGCCTTCCTGGGGTCCACATCCAAGGATGTCTTGCCATTTTTCCTGTTGCTGTGATAAAATACCCTGAGGGGGGCATGGGGACTTTAGTTTATGTTGGCTCCACTCTAGAGATTATAGTAGTCTATTGTGGCAGGATGTCCCAGTGCTAGGCGCTCCATACAGTTGGCAGGGCTGCAGAAACAGAGAATGGCACTGGATCATTCATACTCACACATCTTTCCCATTTCTATACCATCTTGGCCTCCTTCCCAGAGAAAGGGGCTACCCAAGACCAGAGCAACCTTCCCAAGTCAATCAATCTAATCAAAATAACCCTTCATGGGACTGCCTAGAGGCTACGCTATTCTAGATTATCTTTGCAAATTGCCTGAAGATTGGTCTCCTAAATGCGTTTAGATTCTGTCAAGTTGACAGTCAACACCAACCCCTCACAGGCCTCGCTTTACTTTATTGAACTTTTCTTCTCTCCTACATTTACACTGAACACCTCAGTTTCTCATGCTATTTCACAAGTTTGTCCTTATCGTGGGACACACAGACAATGACACCTCTTACCCAGTGAACTCTCAGACCCTCACAATATCTCCCTTTAATAGATGATTATTTCTATTCTAAAATAATCTCTAATGGACAATCAAGCTTCTAATCAAACTGTTTTAGATACTGTAAGATTTTTTCCACAAATAGTATCCACTGTCAGTATGACACAGAAGCTGGTCTAGTATGAATCCAAATTCAGCCAGGATTCTCATCTTCTATTCCCACTCTGCCTTGAGCCCTAATGTTTCACCAGATTCTGTGCCTTATATCCTCTAGGTCAGCATCTCCATACCTACAGTTGTTGCCTTGATCTGAACTTCTGCTCAAACCAAACTCAAATTATCATTCCCAATCTGGATATGCATAATTGATTATGCCTTTTTGTGTAATGTTACAAAGCCCTGTGAGCTACAATTATGAGTGACTAATGGTACAATAATGATATAAATGACATGAAAAGTAACCAACCACATTCTGGTTGGACTTAAGCCTTGCTACACAAAAGGAAACCCATACTTGGCACTGTCATCATAGCTAGGCAGGTCATGGGCCTTAGTGGGGAATTTAGTCCTGTTATTCTGCTAAACTTAATATTAAACCAATTTGGACTGATTTAACATTATATCTGTAGATTAATGCATCTGTTGGTCCTCGTCAGAGAACCTTCTTTTTGCAGTACACAGTGATCAACGGAGAGACCCGCAACTCATCAAGATATAAAGAATAAGAGACTGTTGAATGCAGTCCTAAATGGTACATCTCTAACTTGTACCCTCATTTCAAGGCTCCAGGCTCACTACAGAAAGGGTGAAGGAAAATTATAAGAGCCTAAGTCAGTAAATGACTACAAGGAACCAGCCTGGACATGGTAGAACAGCTCCACATATGGACCCACAGTGACTAACAGCATCCATAAAACATAAACAAGCTGGAGTAAGACAAAACTCCAAGCATGGATATGGGAGAGGTCCCCCATGTACCTGAGGAACTATTCACAATTAATTGCTTTGAAATGAGAGAAGCTTAGTGTTCTTTAGGGCTGCAGAACCTTTAGTTAACCTATTAAGAGTTTATGGCTGTATATATTGGAGTGGGTGTATTTTAAACGTTTAAGAAAAACCACATACATGTATGTATGCAGTTTATACTTGCATAAGAAGGTAGGAGTGGACCTGAGAGGAGATGGATGTGATCAAAATTCATTGCACAAAATTCTCAAAGAACTAATAAAATGAGAAAGAAAAATAAAAGAGAAAATAAAATGTCATATCATGCATACTGTTTAAAGAACTCCTCAAGGGGTTGTGAGTTCACTTAAAGTAAAAAATGTGCTATATTTGCATTTGCAATGTGCTCTTGACATGTTCATTACAGTCAAATGGGAAACTATGAAGTTCACATATTAATGGTTATCATGGGAATTTTACCAGAACAAAGCTTAGATGTCTTGAGATCAGTTCTATCCCCCCTTGTATGGTGTACGGACTTGATGTCCAGGAACATTGGACTTTGATTAGTTTTGATTCTAGATATGTCTATATAAGATCAACTAAGGTCTAAAATAACTTTGCATCATGTCTTGACTTCTCCAGATATCTGTAACACAGGACAATAAGACAACTGGAATTCTATTCCATCAACCGGCTCATTGCCTTTATAGACCACAGCAAAATCATAACTTGATCTTCACTTGGAGAATAAAACCATTGTGCTTTAAGGCCAAGCAGGGATAGTCCTGTTTGCCTCAGCAATGATCAAAGCAAATCTGAGCTTTATGTTTGAATCAGTTTTTCTATACTCTATATATCAAGAGGGTGGTGGAGGAAAGCAATATATCTTGGGTCTGTGACGTGTCAGAAGGAATTGGACTTTAAAAAGTATAGATCTTTTCTAACTGCCTGCAAGAAGTCTTGCAAAGCTTTTGTCCAGAGAGTACCACTGAAAGTTCACTGGGGAACACGCTAAAGAAAGACACAGTCTTTGCGGTTTTCTCTTATTATGTCACATATGTTACAAAATTCAGAATTATAATATCGAAAATTTTAAGGCCAGCAAGAAGGTTCACTGAGTAAAGGCACTTAAAACAAAGCTTGATGATCTGAGTTATATCTGCAGAACCAACACAACAGAATGAAAGAAACTAGCAACTAGCACTGGAGCATATGGTGAGCAGTACAACAGGGGAATTTGTAAGTGGTTTCCATTTTTAAAGACTGTAGTGAACAAATATGTGATATCCATCCATCCATCCAAACCAAAGTAAGTGGAGGATAAATAGAAAGCTTCGCTGTGTGGCTTGGCCTAATGCTAATTTGGTTCCCTCAAAACTGCCCCAAAGATGAGAGTCCAGACATAAGACACTGAGGGACCCTGCCTCAACTTAATTCTGATTGGTAAATAAAGATGCCACCAGTCAATAGCTGGGGAGAAAAGACATAGGCAGGATTAGGTTTCCCAGGCATGAGACCATGAGAAAGAGAGCAAAGCCACCAAGGGACAGAAGACTGTATGGGAGAGAGAGAGACAGAGACAGAGAGAGAGAGAGAGAGAGAGAGAGAGAGAGAGAGAGAGAGAGAAACAGAGAGAGACAGACAGAGACAGAGAGACAGACAGAGACAAAGAGAGACAGAGAGACAGAGGCAGAGAGAGAGACAGAGACAGACAGAAACAGACAGACACTCTATGGGCTAGGGACCAAGAAAATGTGGTCCAGAGGCCTGCCTGGTTGGAGTTAAGAGCAGCCCAGATGAAACATAGTAAGTAATAACCTGGGTTAGATAGGTAGATTCTAACAGCACGGAGGGTATTCAGCTGCCCAGCTATTGTGTTGCCTAAGGCATATTAAAATATAAGTAATTATACTCATAAATAATTAAAATATAAATAAAAGTGTGTGTATGTGTGTGTGTGTGTGTGTGTGTGTGTGTGTGTGTCTTTCATCTATGAACATAAATGGTCTAAGGTGGGAAGAAATCCTATGCTGGGATTTTTAAAAATTATGTACTTACTACACTTCCCTGTTCTTAATAGACCATAACTGTATTAGGCAGGGTTCGTAGCATTCAACAGTGCTTAACAGACATTCTACCAGAACCTGCCTCCATGTGGCTCTATCCATTGCAGATGTAAAGGGATGAGGGAAGGATTACAGTAGATGAATGTCAGAAAGGAAACTTTTATGCTTAAAAAGGTAATAAATAACAATTTCATTTCAGTTTCTGAGAGAAAACATGATTTAAAAAAAACTCTCTTCACACATTTCTAGGACACAGTTTGGAACTTGTAGTCATCCTTACTTCCAGATCTGATAAGAAAGAAAACAAACCACCCTCTGAAAATATCCATATCATTCTATGTTTTTGATTTCTGCTTCTGTGTTTAGCTCATGGGACCATGAAGAATTTAATTACTTTTACGTCAGAAAGAATTAAATGCATTTGTCATTTTTTAAATATAATTCTAATTCCATACAATTTCCCTCAGAGAAGTGATCATAGGACTCACAGAATCAGTTTTGCAGTCCATGGTTGGCCACCATTAGTACTAAAACATATGCCCAGGGAATGCAAACATGAAAGGCTGCCAATGGTGGAGCCACTGGCCTCAGGCCGAGTGGGGTGAGTTCTCCGGCTTAGTCTCATCACTGAACCCTGTGAGTCCTCCTCCTCCCTCTCCTCCTCCCCTTCCTCCTCCTCCTCCCCCTTGCCCTCCTCTTCTTTTCCTTCTCTTCTGTCTTCTTTTTCTCTTTCTCCTTCTTCTCCTCTTCCTCCTCTTTCTCTTCATCTTCCTCCTCCTTCCTCTACTACTTCCTCTCTTCTTTTTCTTTCTCCTCTGTCTTCTATTTCTTCTCCTCTTCCTCTTCCTCCTCCTCATTTTCTTCCTTTTGTTATTGCTGTTTGGTTTTGGTTTCTTGGTACTGTTTGTTTTTTGACACAGGTTTCTCTATGTGTCTCTGGCTTTATGCTGACCAAGGCGGGCTCAACTTCACAGAGATCCATGTGCCTCTACCTCTGGAGTACTGGGTTTTAAGGTTGTGCCACAATGCCTGACATAGCTCTAGCTTCACTGCCATAGTGGAGGGTAAAAAATGAGACTGGAGACTTGATTTAATATTTTGATTCTGAGTCAAGTGCCTCTATATTCATAAGATGTTATTTGTTATGGGCATTATTGTGTTTAGATCTCAACCTTCTCATTATTACAGTTATCAGTTGTCTGTTGTTCCATTTGGAAAGTGAATTAATCAATTTGTTATTCATTAATTCATCAATAAATAAGTAGGTTTTTCCAGTATCTCTCTTAGATTGTTTCTGATATCTGTCGTCTATCATATAGCTATCATTGTGTCTATATTTCTCACAATACTTTTCTTTGAAAATTTAAATGGCAAAAAGGAAGAGAAAATGAATTTCAGAAATTGTATTTTAATTTTGATCCTCATTTGATTTTAACCTCTATTATATTTTTACCAACATGCTACTATTTTGGTGAACACATTGTCGGGAGTAATATGGGTATACTTTCTATCATTTACCATCAGTGGCCTTACTTCTACAACATTTTACCCCTCAGTGGTAACCCTTGTCTCAATGATCTCACTACATACTGTACACATTCCTGCTTTCTCTCAGGTTGCAAAAGACCAAGTTTTATGATGCCATATTATTTGACAGATTTGGCTTAATCATTCTCAAAACAGAATTTGAAAACAAACTTGTTATTAATAAACATTGAGAGAAACCTCCCCCTGCCCTCTCCTTTTTAAACAACTGAATAGATCTGTTCTTTTTCCTGGTAGTATGGTAATAGTTGTCAATATGTATTCTACTTACCACACTAAGGTGAGAGTTCATATTACTTATCACTTTCCAATCTGAATCATTTTGACAAAAATAGAAAAACCAATATGCAAATATAGACAAGAAAACATAAGACTGGCAAGCATTCACATGTGTCACTCCAAGATTGACACCACAACATGATTTCATCTCATGGATGTTTGATCATAAAACCTAAGACCATTAATTAAATCTCTCACAGGACAGGTGGCAGATTTTGTAGGTGAACATTCCTCAAACCCCCAATTCTAGGCCACCCAGGCAGATCACCCTGGCTTAGATATTTGAACATTAGCTACAGCTGTGTCTTTTGTAAAAAAAAAAAAAAAAGTTTATGCAATCTATCTAAGAAAACAGGTAAATTGCACTGTTAATGTGAATCACTCAGCAGAATATTATAGCTAATTCAACTAAGAAGAAATGGCAGAATACGCAATGCTTGTCTACTGAATTAACTGCCTTGCTGTCTCTTACTCTAGAGATATTTAGGAAGGAAAAGAAGTAAATAAGTGAAACTAAATTTTAAAAATAAAAAAATATGAAGGCAAGTGAACTATCACCCTATGGACGTAAATTCAGAACCACCCTTGCCTCCAGTGCTCAGTTCAACCTGTGTACAAACAGGACTCACGGTTGCATGATAGGAGTCTCCCCAGGGTGCTGATGCTGTGTACCTGAAGGTGGCAAGCTTGGGCTTCAGACAACCAGGCTATGAAGTGACAGCAGCCAGCTTTCACCAGTGCCCTGAGATCTGACAGCCTCTGTGTCAATAATCTTCAGAGCAAGCATTCAAAGTTAAAAATAATCAAATGGTGTGTGGCCATTTCTGGAGGATCCGAGCCTTCTTTCATCCTTGCTTTCATTTGAATTTATGCAAATCTTAGTGAAATAATCTAGTTCCTCTTTAATTATCTATTAATGCAAGGAAGGTTAATACAGTAGGTTCTTTCTCAGTCTGGATAAGCCCTTAAGTGCTTAAAACACTTGTGCTCCACTTCTTCATCTTTGTCTCATCCTTTGTAAGTAAAAATAGCATGTATATGCATGTGTACATTAATATACATGTGTACAGATACACATATGCATACACAATTAATATGCACAAAGGCTCATATATACATGTACAAGTGTGCACATGCAAGCACACCTATCATGCACACAAGTAAACCTTTGCATTGTAAGTCTTCCTTCAATAAATATATGCTAAGACTAGTCCCTATTCTGGACACAAGCTGGGGTTCTGTAATATTAAAAAAAAAAAAAAACACCTAAAAACTATAAACACAGAAAACAAAACACTTGAGAAAAGCAGACCCATCTCTAAGCTGAATCATATCCTATTTTCTTTTAGAAGATAATTAACTGAAATAATCACATATTCCCATCCTAAAACATGTTCTATCACCCTTCGTGGTGGAGCATATTTTTTATAACATGGAAATTTTCATATTTTTGCTTAGTAAAATGCCATAAGAAAAATACATCTTACATAATTTAATATGTTTTGGGGCCAGGATACAATGGTAAAGTCTTTGTCTGGAGAGAACCTGTTGATTCAGCAAGCACTTATCACCTTCTATTCTGTAGTAGGCACCTATTGCTATAGGCTAGGAATTCTTATACATTTTTCAACAGGAAAAACTATGGCACCTCTCCCAAATCAGTGCTAAGTCCTACCTCCCCTAACTCTAAGGAAGTTCTGTATTCCTCTATCCTAGACTGAGTATTGAACTATGCAATGCTAAAGTGTGGGAGAAATTGAAATTCCAGAAAGCCCCAGTGAGGATACTCTCCCCTTGTCTACAGCCACCTAGGAACCAAAGGAAAAAAACTATAAAAATCAATTTTTTTATACCACATCCTGATTACTCTTGACCCATTCTTTGCTGATATATATATATATATATATATATATATATATACATTTTTGTTGTTTTCATATCCTTTAAAATAATTTCATATATTCTTAAAATATAAAAACATTTTTTTCATTTCCCTGGATTTAGGAATAAATTGTACTACTCAGCACATCAGTCTCTAAAGCACAATTTATATTCACTATAACACAAACATTAGTCTTTATAAGCCTAATATAAGCATAGGGCTAAGATTAAATTGATTATAACAATTATATTTTCTTAAGTCTCCAAGCAGGAAATCCTACTTTTTTTCTTTTGGAGTATTTTACAATTTTGGGGAACTAGGGAAATGGCTAAGTGTATAAGAGCCCCTGTAGAACAAACATAAAAACCTGAATCCCCAACAATCATTTTAAACAGTTATGTGTGTCTGTATACCTAACACTGTGAGGCAGGAAAAGGGAGGATCCCTTGGGCCTCTAAGTTCTGTCTCAGAGGAATAAGGTAAAGAATGACACTATGGGGTATCCTGTGTCATCCTATGACCTCTGAACATACAAGCACATGTGTCTGTGCACACACTACACAAATATGCCTCACACACAATCATACAAACACACACACCCACACATACACACTGTTGTGTAACAAAACTTTTTTTAGGAGAGATGCAACACATGTATCTACTCACCCCAGACAAGGAATCCTCAAATCAAAGTATGAACACTACCAAAATCCAACTAACTTGGTTAACCAATTAATTTTATTGGGGTTACTTACTAAAAAGTAGGTCAGGGGTTGTTTACAAGAGCAGAAATGAAGGGAGCTGCATCAGCAAATTTCGCCTCAGCATGGGTGACAGCTCACAAAGCTGGGAACCTATACCACAATGAACAGCGTGCAGGCAGCTCAACAGATTGGACAGTCTCCTTTCCATGTGCTTGTGTGTACCTGTGTTGGTATACACCTCTTACAGGAAGTTTGACTTGTCTCTACCTCTTCTAGACTGTTATCTTTTAATGATTCTCTGGTCCAAGAGTCCTTGTAGCTTGGCTCTACTCAGTTTTAGAGGGACTCTCAGCTTTTATCACTTTGGCAGGAATGTACCTAGTTAATCTAATCAGTTTCAGGGACTTCCTGAAGCTATTCTGTGTTGTTCGCCTTCCTGCTTAAAGAAGTTCCTGCAGATTGAAATGTTTCAATCTGAGAGGAAACTGTTACACAACACACACACACACACACACACACACACACACACACACACAATCTAACTGCTCAAAAGTTTATTTACAGTATGAAGAGTTCTTGAAGTTTAATAATAAAGCAGAAATGCAAAAAAAAATCGAACCGTTAAAAGATAGTGTGAGGCTAAGGTTCTCACTCTGTGCCACCAAAGACATATAGAATATGCAAGGTCCTGACTCCGAGATCAGCCCAGTAAAAAAAATTCAAATAGATAATATACACTCACAGACTATTCAAAATATAGAACCCAACAGTTATGTAAATGTATAGAGAAATCATTTTAAAAATTCAGAGAATCAGCTTGAGTAGAGCCATATTGAAAGACTCCTAATGAAGACTCTGTGGGAACAATAGAATTCTTCCAGGGAAATTTGGACAAACAGGATTCTGTCCAGTATAAGAACTAGTCTGAGGTAGTACATTCTAGAATGAGCTCTGAAAAGAAAGAGAAACTTGATCATGTATGCTTAGCATGCTCTCCTATTAGAGAACTATCTGGAATCTCCCTCACCCTGAGGAGAAAGGTGAGGCCAGATGGCTGAGTCAATCTTTCTGTTGCTGAAGGACCAAACTGTCCTGAGGCACCAGATGTTGTAGGAACAGAGCAGGTGTTCATCACAGAGCCCTAGGAGGAAGCAAAGAGAGACGGATTGTATCTCAGACTGTTATTTTTGCTTCATATGTTAAATGCATATTAAAAAATCACATGACGGGTCCTGGTACAGCACTTCTCATGCCTCAAAGAAACAGCTGACAGAGAAGGCTTACCCTGAAAAATCTTCTTGGACAGTAACAGTACGTGATACCTTGCCCTTTTCAGGTATAGTTAGCATGTAGATTATCTCTCACTCTGCCATTGTAGATGGGCTGACAATACAGGGTTTTGTTTTTGGTTTTGATTTTGATTTTGGATGGGGTTTTTTTGTTTTTGTTTTTTTGTTTTGTTTTTGTTTTGTTTTTTTGTTTTTTTTTTTTTTTTTGTCATTTTAAATGTAAAGAAGCCATTCATATAGTCTCTTTTCTTTCAGTGTGATTCTCCACAGGACACTGCTAACGATTTCCTGAATCAGATAAAATTGGTAGGTTATATAAAATCCTCATGAATATTGAACCATTGTTAGATACAAAACCCCAACCAAAACAAATGAGCAAGCAAATGAAAAACAAGACACCTAAGCAAATAAAAATGGCTGTCCTAATGTCAGAGAAAACAAAAGGCTAGAAAGAAAGATAAAGAAGGAAACGTAACTAGTGCCTGGCCCAGCTCTGCACCCTCTCATTTAGTCACAATATGTCAAACATGAATATTCATTTAATCAAAATTATGATCTACTATTTAAAGAAGATGAGAGCTCAGAAGTAAGCACGTGTGTGATAAGGACTGAAAAGTGAAAGAAAGCTGAATTATCATATTCCACAGTGAACAGCCAACAGATAAAGCCTATTAATAAAACCCTCAGAAACAGCAATGTAGGCATGCTATTCAGAGATGCAGAGAGACATTAGAAGAACCAGCTGATACAGTCGGAAGTGGTCACATCTGTGCAACAGGAAAGGGGCTGCAGAAGGCACACAGGAAATTGCTGTTTGGGTGGCAAGCCTGATGAAACTGCTTTATACTTTACATCCACAATTGACATCAAGACAATAGGTAACTTGAAACCTACAAAGATGAATACCTTGAAATGTAAGCATGCTTATGCGTGTTCTTCTCTGAGCATGTTTTTTAACTATTCAGAGTTTGTTCAAGAAACTGATTTTTTCACAGTCTACTTCAATCTGGAATAATATAGAAGGAAAAGTACTCATCTTCCCTTAGTTAGAACATATATATTAAATCTACCAAAATAAAACAGACTCTTTCCATTAGAAGCATAGACTATAGTCACGTTAAGTGGCTGATATTTTTTTTTCTCTAAGGAGAGAAATTTTGTTACAAAGACTCCAAAGGGCTGAGAAAAAAATGGCTTAGTTAGTTATTTATGTGTGCTCAAGCATGAGAGTCTGAGACTAGATCCCAGCACCCACAAAAGAGCTGGCCATGTCAGGTGTAACTGTAACCCTAGTGCTGAGATTGAAGACAGGCAGAATGAATATACTGTCCCTCTCCACACATCTACACACACACACACACACACACACACACACACACACACACACACACGGAATACAGGAAAATATATGCCTGCAGGAAAGTATCAAAAAAGGTTTACTGTCTCCTCTCAAATAAATTAATTTGTATCTCCACATGCCATGTCTCACAAGGCTTCAAAATTTTGACATTCGTAGCAATACCAGAAGTGACAACAGTCATCCATCACCAGCAACTTTAGCAAGTCTATCAGCAGTGGCAGGACATTTTATTACTCCTTATTAGAAACTACTTTGGGATGTTTTAATCATCTTTGGAATAATGGTTTACAAATAGAAATGTTGCTATGTCAAAGAATTGTAGTCTTCTGTGACTCATTACAGACTTGTTAAGGGTGCCTGGTTTCTTTGGTGATTGAGCAGTAAGTCACATGTCAGTGGATCCTGACTCAGACATCTATAGTGTATCTGCAGAGAGGAGGCTGGTAAGCCACTGAGAAGCAGAGGTCTAGGTCTCAATTTGCTCCAATGAGATGTGGCCCTAAAATATGGAAAACGTGGGATGAGTGGTGTTCCTGAAAATTAAGCTTAGTGTTCTTTGGGTGTTTTAACTAAACTTTCCTTATTGGGCATTTTGACAGGTCTTTCCCCAAGCTAACTATCCTCCATCCTAAGAGACCCAAGTGCTAAGACTGGAGGGGTATGTGACACAATCCAATGACTCTTTTGGAAAGATCCATCTCATAGATCAGAAAATTTAACAAATACATATAAAGATCTATGCACAGCCTGCCTAGGCCACCTGGGTATACCACGGCATGTGAGCTTATCTGTGTGGGGTAAAGCACAGGCTGCTCAGATGCTATTCTGACGTTAACTCACATAACCAGTGATGCCGAACCTCACCTTTCAGGTCTGGATCTTAAACTCAGAAATCTAGCTAACCATAGGATACTTAGATTCTTCGTTACAAAAGTTGTAGACAAAAGTAAAGGTGTGTGAGTCTTTTCATTTTCATTTCACAAAGTGAAATGCACATAAGAGTTTCCCCATTTTTCCTGTTGACCACAGCTCTGCCAATGTTGCACTGTAGACCTAAGAATCCCTGGCATTTATCAAGAAAAATCAAAATGGTATAGGAATAATTTGTCCAAAACTTTCTTTCTAGAACATAGTGTTGCAAGGCCTGCACAATTTACCCGATAATGTTTAAGGGAGAAAATAAATGAAACCAAAACCAGAGTAGCTCACAGAGTTTGCATAAATATTTATAATAGATAATGATGATAGATAGATAGATAGATAGATAGGTGATTGATAGATACATAGATGATAGATAGATAGATAGATAGATGTATAGATAGATACATAGATACATACATATATAGATAATAAATATAGATAGATACATAGATAGAAAGATAATAGATTCATAGATAGATGATAGATAGATAATACATAGATACATAGATAATAGATAAATAAATACATATATGATAGATACATAGATAATAGATACATAGAGAGATGATAGATACATAGATGAAGTAGATAGGTGATTGATATATAGATACATAGATTATTGATAGATAATAGATACATACATAGATAGATAGTAGGTACATACATGGATTCATAGATACATAGGTAAATAGATATGTATATAGATGATAGACAGGCATACAGATAGATGATAGATAGATACATACATATGTAATATGTAAGAGTAATAATTAAGGATCATGAAGAAAGCACAGGAGGCATTGAGACAGACAGGCCGGTGTCATGTAAATCCAGTGATCCTGAATGGTGTTCTCAGAAATAAATGTTTAATTCTGATAGAACTGTCAATCTGCTCAACAGGTTACAATCCAGTATTTCTTGTAATCTTTCTTATAATAAAATCTTCATGAACTATACCTGGCATTCCATAGCTATGCATGCTTTGACTAAAACAAATCCTAAATGATCATGTGTACAAACACACACACACACACACACACACACACACACACACACACACACACTGACAGATGCTTGAATATAAATATGCAAAGTTATCATAAGAAACAGTCTTACTTAGAAGTAGGATTTTAAACAATTTAGTTGGAATCATTAAACTGACAATTGCGATGTTAACTAGGTGAGTTTTTATCCCTGATGTAAAGGCCAAAAAAGTGAAGACAGGCAGAATTAAATGACCTCATATGGGCACAGGAGCCAGGAAGGGCTCACCATCAGTGTGCTTCCTATTGTGCAGGACTGAACTCGAGCACTCAGGCAGCTGTATTTAAAAAGCTAATATCTCCTTAAGCACGGAAGGGCTGACTGATGATTAGATAGACATAATTGCTCACAGAACGTAATTTGAAGTGTATTAGCAGCTGCTCCCATTAACACGGCCTCCTATTTTTCTGCTTTGGGATCTGAGAATTTATTAACACTGAGATAGAAATATGACAGAAGGGTACTATCATTTAGATGTTTATCTGCTGACTGAGTGAGCTAGGACATCCAGCATCAGCATCAGCAGACAGTACTAATAACAAGAGCAAACCTTGAAAATAACCCGAGATCGCATTCCATCTACTTCGTAAACTCCCCCCATGTGGCTTACAGAGAATGATGGTTTACTCTTTCCTCGTAGCTGCTGGAGTGTCTGGAAGTCCGACCAAGGAAAGCTTGAGAGTTCAAAATACTTTCAGAGTCAATAAAAGTGTTTAGAACTTCCCATAGCTTCAGGAGCTCATTCAGCTCAGAGAAACTGCCGATCGGGAGAAGCTGGCCATTCAAAACCATAGAAGCAAAACATGGTAAATTTCATTCCCGTGAAGCAGTGGCGGCTATTTAGAAGCCAGATACAGTTCTTTAGAGTCCCAGAAGGAATAAAAAAGCAACAAGAAGAAGAGAGAAAAAAGAGCCACAGAATATTGTCCTTCAACAGGGCACATGCAGCTACCTCACAGGAAGCACAGTATAGAGCTATCATCCCTCCTGAAACAGAAAAAAAAGAAAAAAATTGATGCTGTAATGTATTTGAAGCATCAGGGGAATTTTGACAATTAAGGAAAAGAATTTATTCCATAACCAACCTAAGGAGAAAGCGAAGTCAAGACTTTGTTGTTGTTGTGGGAGTTGGGGAGGTAGCTTTGGCTGTCCCGAAACTCACACTGTAGATCAGGCTGCCCTTGAATTCGGAGATCCGCCTGCCTCTGTCTCCCAAATGCTGGATTAAAGGCTTGTGTGGATACCACCCTGATAAAAGTTTTTTTGGAGTTTGTTTTGTCTTGTTTTGTTTTGTTTTGTAAGTCTAGACTTACAGAGTTAGAAGAACCCACATGTTCCCTGGAAAAATTATTACAGTGACTACTTTTAATTATCAACTTAACAAAATTACTCAAAGTAAATAATGCAGAGTATTGCTGAGTTACGGTGTTAGTAAAGGCATTTCAAGTGGCGTTTAACAGAGAATGGCCCCCATCCTGGATGTGAGCAGCACCATTCTGTAGTCTGGCATTCAGGACTGAATAAATAAAATGGAAAAAGGGAAATACTAAATCCTAGCATTTCCTTCCTTGCTTTGAGATCCACCCAGATGTGAATAAGAAGCCATCACTGACAGAGAGTTTCCCTGGCAACCACACTTTCCCTGAGAAACTGTAGCCACTACCTCTGAGTCAAAATAACCTCCCTTCCTTCCTCAAGGTCTCTCTCTCTCTCTCTCTCTCTCTCTCTCTCTCTCTCTCTCTCCCTCATACACACACACACACACACACACACACACACAAACACTGAATGCAATACTAGTTAATAATAGCAATGCTGGTTAATAATAAGACCTAACTTGACTAGAGTATTTCTTGCTTCAGGTATTAAGATACTTGATCTAGGGAGCTCATCATGTTTAATACTCTCAACAAGCTATGATGGAGCCCCAAACTGCATTTTGCATACGGTGAAGCTGAAAATAGAAGTCATGCCAATTACCTGAAAGGGCCCAGGTACCAAGACCATGAATCAGATGGCTTTTAATAGCAAAGCTTTTCCTCTGCATCAACCAGAAGGTTAACGTTTTGAATTTAAGTGAGAAATCTTATTTTGCTGTTAAGAAATGGGATCATGGTTGCCAGTTCCTAGGTGGTATTTGTGAACAAACCTCCTCTCTCTGTGCCTGTCTATCTGTCTCTCTTTTTCTCTTTCTCCATGTGTCTATGTATTTATAGATAGAGATATGATAGATAGATGATAAGTAGATAGGTATAAGTATCTATCTATATATTATTTATACATTGAATAAATAGAAATTAATATATACACAAAATCTAGAAATTATGTTTAGTGCATAGATCCTCTTTATAAGTAAACTGAAGCATACTAAATTCCATTTATTTTAAAACAGCATAAAAAAATAATTTGCACCTAAATTTATCATTAGGAGATGGGGGATATAGAACAGTATAGCTAAAAAAAAAAAAATCTCCTCGAACCCCTAATTTCAGAAGTGCTGTTTTGTGAAAAGAATTATGAATGATAGAATTTCACCTTGTGCTTGGCTTAGTAAAAAGCATTTATTAGGTCAGAGCAGATGCTGCCATCTCATAAAGAGCCCTTCTCCTTAAAGCCACAGTACAAGAAAATAGCTAAATATAATGGCTTGTAAAAACCATCTACTTGCAGACAACCCAAAACCTGTTTTTCCAGCTCAGGCGATTGTCTGGGAGGTGAAGCTCAAGGCAGAACTGAGGTTGTCAAATAATCATCAGAGTTGCTAGGTAGGCAATGCCTAGCTATCGCAGAATAATATAAATGGGCCCCAATAAACTAGGTGGTGATGTGGACTGGGTGACCTGGCTTGGAGGGGGAGTGAAAGTGTGGTCTCCAACTCCAGAGGAAAGAAGGAGACAGCTTAGCTATGGCAAGCACCCTGGGTACCTGTGAAAGGGTTCTACTACCTAGGCAAGTCACTCCTGTCTTGTTTGCCTGTGCAATGAAAATAGGAATAGCCTCATTCTTCTGCCACTGGTGATCCCTGAAAGCATTTGGTGGGATACAGTGCATGTGTCCATCCCATGCGATATATTTATATCCTTTCAGATGCCCCAAGTTTCTGATGCTGAGGCCCCTGAGATAAGGGGCCTCAGTGATCACCCCATCTCTCTCATGCTTTCCTTTTTCTCTTCCTAATACAATAGCAAAGGTTATAAACAGAATTACACGACTATATTTGCTCCTTATGATTATTCCCAAGTTCAGACATCACAGCTAAATAACTAAATAATGAAAATTATACTGGGGGCACACATGCATATTTTATGTATATTAATAAGCATTTTTCTTATGTGTGTAGTGTGTGTAGTCAGATATCAATATCTGAGGTATTGTTCCCTTTTCTTTAGAGCCAGGGTTTTTCAGTGTCCTGAAACACACTACTTAGGCCAGGCTTGCCGGACAGGGAACATAAGGGATCACCCTGTCTCTGCTTGCCCAGTGCTGAGATTGCACATACAGGCCACCATGCTTGCCTTTTTCACATAGTTCTAAGGTTTAAACACAGCTAGGTAAACATTCTCCTGAAGGAGCTACTGCACCAGTCCTAACATTTTTTTCCTTGAGTTTTAGCCCAGAATACCTTCACATTCAGGACTCGATTGCCCATCATACTAAGTGCTGGAATTACAGGTATCATTAGGAGCCACTGTCTCTTGCATCTGACATACTTTCCAGACTATTTTAATGACTCCTCAGTAAAGCCTGTCAGGAGAGTTCAGAGTAGCCCAGTCATAATCAGTGTCTGGAAAAGTTTATGTGGGATCATAGCTCTGCACGTTTTAGTGCACGGTCACACAGCTTTGCTGCTATTTCTTCTATAATGAGGAATCATGGTGTGAGTGTTTGGTGGAACAAAACTGTTCATCACATAGCCAAAGAGCTAAGAAAAAAGAAAAAAGTTGGCACAGTCCAAAGGACACTTACCCTAATTCCTCCATTGACATGGAGATTTACCATTAGGCTACACCACCTGAAGGCTTCTCTGTCTTCTAATAAGACAACAGAAGACCAAGCCTCTAACATGAGGAACATTGGGGAGACACATTCAAACAATTAATATCATAACTCCAATAATAATTATGTATGGAAGGGTGCTACCTGAGGTTGGTTTCAGTTCCCTGTTAATAATACCTTGGTTACAAACACTGACTCTGATTATTGAAAACAGTAGGTAGGTAAGTTCATTGAAATCAAATCATCATAAAAGGTCATGGCATAGAATATTATTTTGAACTTTTAAGTTTTATAGCCAAATAATAGCTTTTACCCTTTAACACGTGAGCAAACTTCATTAGCAGAATGAAGTAAATGATTACCTTAAGCCTATAGCTCTTATGAATTACAAAACATTAATCCATTAGACTATGGTGCCTTTCAAATCTTAGTGTTACATTGTATTCCCACAATAGTCCTTTCTGTGTGGGTAATCTGAACAGATAGACAGTAGTGGATAAATCACCTTAATGACATTATTCAGAAAATTCTCCTTTTTGGAGAAGTCTAAGGTCACAAAAATTAAAGAATATATACAATATCACTTTAAAAGATTCTCTTAAATTTTTATACGCTGAGTGGTACAATGTACACTTGTATGTGGAGGTTCATGGCAGCCAGAAGAAGACATTGGATTCCCCAAAGCTGGAGTTTTGTGAGCTACCATGTAAATGCTGGAAACTGAACTCAGCTTCTAATCAAGGGAAGCAAAGGTTGTTAACCATAAAGCATCTCTCCAGCTCTGCATTATCATTCTGAAATATGAACTGGAAGGCCTGGTTTATTTTAATTTGTGGGGAATATTGAGTGTTATTGAATACAGAAGGGCCCAAGAACCTCTTAAAGTAATAGCTGGAATTAGAAGACAGCCCTATTTTCTTGTTAGAGGAAACAACCTTCTGCTCCTCTCTGCCCACAAAGAGTGTGTTCTTGCCAGAAGCACGAGATATAACTGGTGATTGAGGACACTGTAATTGTAATACTTGTAAAAGTCTTTGATAAATCACCCTTGGTGCAGATATCGCTTGACTCCTGTGAAACGAAGACTGCACAAGGCCAGTAAAATATTTTAAACTTTACTGTGTAAGCATTCTCTGTCTCACCTTCAACATAATGTTTTCTTGGACCAATTCTTGCTAGGAAAATAAAATATACAATAAAATAAAATACCAATATAATTCATGGTAGATTCAAAACAAAACAAAACAAATTAGAGGGCACGGCTCACTGGGTAAAGTGCCCACCATACAAGCATGACCACCTCACTTTGGATGCCCAACATCCATATACAAATTCAGATATAGTCATATGAGTCCGAAATCCCAGAACTATCAAAACCAAGCCAGGAGGAGCAGCCAGACTACCAATCAGTGAGCTCTGAGTTGAGTGAAAGAGTCTGTCTCAAAGTCAAAGCAGAGAACAATCAAGGAAGATACAAATATCCTGCTCTGGTGTCCACAACTACACACACCACCACCACCACCACCACCACCACCACCACCACTACCACCACCACCACCACCATCATCATCATCATAAAATTTTAAGAAGCCACTAATTTTTCCCTAAATGTATTCAAATGAGAATCTTTCTATGTCATGTGATTGGTATGATTCTCCGTGTGAGGAAGGCTAAGAATGAATAAATGGAAATCAATGTTGTCACAAGACCAGCTTCCATCCAAATGACCTTTTCATCTTCATAGTGATAAACTCTGCAATTAGCTGGATATCTACTGTACCAGAGGCAGAGCGACCTTAGCTGCATTTTTTCCTACCTCATCTTTTCTCCCCACTGTGAAATAACTACCAAACTATCTATTATTTTTCTAAAACTGTCATGATTATCAATAATAAACCCATGAACTTGACATTTAAAACAAACATAGATTAAGATCTCTCACCCCTGTTGGTCAGAAATGTATCAACCAAGCCTCTAAAAAGTCTACATTCCTTTTGATAGGCTCCATAAAACAATCCACTTTCTGCTCATCTAGGGTCTTTGGAGAGCTCTGATAACTATTGATCCTCCCCCTCCAGCCCCCACCCTTGACTCTCAGCTGAGCTCAATTTTCTGTTTCTAAAGGCCCCTGCAGTCCTTGGCCTGTGTACTCCTTCTCTGCATTTAAGGAAAGCAACAAGTCATGTCCCTCCCTTGCAGTGGGAAAAAAAACAATGGTGAATTTCCTCTCACTCACCCATTCCCTTGGAATAGGTTGTTGTTTTGCGTAATTCCTATTTTGAAATAGGAATGCATTTTGGAAAATAAAATAATAGTGGAGAAAGTCTTGCAAGCACAGCTAGGCTACCTGGGAACTCAGAATTAAATTAAATTTTTCCAGTTTGCCTCTAGAAAATTCACCATCAGAACTTTGAAGAATGTGCTGATGATGTACAAATGAAAAACACTCCATTTCAGACAGGGGAAAATAAATTAACTGTCTGCAGTGGGAAAGCCTGGTCCCCAAGCAATAGCCTTGCATCTATAAAGGACCACATGCTTGGAGTAGGGCAGTTATAAACCAAAGGACAAGATCTTATTCTCATCATGTATTTTGCTGGTGTGGTGAAGTGCATCTAGTGATGGGTTTTATTCAAGACCGAAATATATGAAAATGCACTAAATCTAGATTGCTGATACCATGTAGCACAAGCATGCTCTGCAGGGGGAGAATCCAATTATACAGAGGTTTATATTTCTGCTTGTTTTTCATGCTGACTTCAATGAAATACACAATAAGTTGGAAACTTACAGTTCCATGGGAATCCTGCAAAACATACAACTACATAAGCACATGCAAGGTGAAAGTTGACCTGCAGGCTTTTAGGAAAAAGGAATATTCAAGAGATTCAGCTTTCACACTATTATTTGACCAAAAGGTAAAATATAACAAAAAGTGAGGCAGAAGAGTGGTTAAGCTAAAAATGAGCTTATTTAAATTCTGTTAGAAAAGAAGAAATGTAGACATAGACTACACTCATTTTATACAGGGAATCTGTAATCTACAGTGTAGATATTAAAATCTAGAGATGATCATTTGCAAACACTGCAATGGTCAGAGTAAAGTTGCTTTATGATAATACTTGGGAAGTTATGTGTTACACAGAGACAGAAGTGTACACACAATGTCTTCCAATTCTTTGACTCCCCAAATGGGTCTGTGTAACTAATCTCTGTGTTTCTACCTACTCCCAACAAATGAGAGTCTTTTCAGAGAGTAAATGTTCTACAAGCCAATATCAGTCCTTCTTCTCCTCCCAGTACCCCCTCATGTAAGTCCTTCCCCCACTCCCCTTAGAAAGGGAAACTCCCTCTCTGGGTGTCAACACCCTTGTAAACACCCATCCCACTCCTTACCTTCCCAGTCCATGCACATCCAGTTGCTGCAGGACTAGGCATATCCTCTCTCACTGAGACCAGCAGCCAGTGCTCTTAACCGATGAGTCACTGACTCTATGTTATTATAAGTTCTGTTTCCCCTTAGCTTTCCATCTCTCTGCCATGCACACAACACTAAAACAAGTTAGCTGGGCCAAAGATTTAGCTCAGTTGGAGGAATACTAGCCTATCATGCTATGACCTGGGTATGATTCCCAGCAGCATACAAACCACTAGTGGTGGTTTATACCTGTAATCCAAGGAGGATCCCCCAAGAGACTAGGGGATCAGAAGTTGTAGGTCATCTAGGGTCATTTGAGTAGAGGAAAGCTTAATTGAGAAAATGTCTCAACTGGCTTGGCCTGTAGCAAGCCTAAAGGTCATTTTCATAATTAATGTTTGGTGTGGCTTGGGTAGGCTCACATGGGTTGGTGCTAGCCCCCAGCAGGTAATAAGAAATCAGGTTTGTTTAAGAACGGTTTGTTTAAGAAAGGAGAAAGCCAACAATCAGCATTCCTCCATGCCTCAGTTCCTGCCTGGAGGTTTTCTTGCCTTGTGTTCCTGTCCTGAGTCTCCCCAGTGATAGACTAAAAGCTGTAAGATGAAAGCCCTTTTCTTCCCATGTTGCTTGTGTTCCTGGTATTTTAACACCGCAATAGAAACACAAACTGAAACAAATACTTTCCAAGTCTGAGGCTACCCTAGGCTACATTAAACTTTGTCTCAAAATAGTACAAAACTTGACCTAGTTAGCACCAAGGCATGGCATGAGGCTGGAACTGTAAGACTCTATCTTCATAGGGATGGTGAGTATAATTATTTCTGCTGATGACAAAAGAAAATATGTGGTAATATTCAGAGAGTGAATCTCTGTCACTTGGGTAAGTTTTGTCTATGTGCTTGTTTCAGTATAAACAGAGTTGGCTATACTCCATGCTTCTTATAATGAAGAACGAAGAATAAGCCTATGAAGTCCCTGCCAATGAGCTTATTCTCCATTAGATGTTTAATAATTAGCTTCTATTATGTTATCATAGCTAACTCAATCATAATCATGGGGCTCTCAAATATGGTCAGGTTGTCACAGGAATACCCCACTATTCTGGTACCAATTAGTCTTAGTCAGGGTTTCTATTCCTGTACAAACATCATGACCAAGAAGCAAGTTGGGGAGAAAAGGGTTTATTCAGCTTACACTTCCACATTGCTGTTCATCACCAAATGAAGTCAGGACTGGAATTCAAGCAGGTCAGGAAGCAGGAGCTGATGCAGAGGCCATGAATGGATGTTTATTACTGGCTTGCTTCCCCAGGCTTGTCCAGCTTGCTCTCTTATAGAACCCAGGACCATCAGCCCAGGGATGGCACCACCCACCCTTGATCACTAATTGAGGAAATGCCTTGCAGCTGGATCTCATGGAGGCATTTCCTCAGGAGAGGCTACTTTCCCTGTGATAACTCTAGCTTGTGTCAAGTCAATACACAAAACCAGCCAGTACAATTGACCCTTTATCAACTTGACACACAAACACATCAATATTAAGCCTTAACCCTTACTTTCTTATTCATCCCTTAGATCTAAATAACTTTAAAAGTCCGGCACTCTTTGCATATTAAAATTTCAATTCCCTTAAAATATCCAATCTCTTTTAAAATTCAAGTCTTTTCAGAATTCAATGTGTCTTAACTGTGGGCTCCACTTAAATATTTTCTTACTTCAAGAGGGAAAAATATCAGGGCACAGTCACGATCAAAAGCAAAATCAAACCCAAACCATCCAATATCTGGGATCCACTCACCATCTTTTGGGTTCCTCCAAGGGCTTGAGTCACTTCTCCAGCTCTGCCCTTTGTAGCACACAGCTTGTCTTCTAGGCTTCTAACCTCCAGTGCTGCTGCTGTTCTTAGTGGTCATCTCATGGTACTGGCATCTCTAAAACATTGCTGTCTTCTGCTGCAACTTGGCTTCACCAGTAGCCCATAGGCTCTTTTCACTGTGCCAGGCATCAAATCCTTTGCATGACCCCTTCAGTCCTGGGCAATCAATTGCAACTGAGGCTGCACCTTCCTTGGCCTCTCACAGTGCTGAGCCTCCAGTGCTCTTCATGACCTCTTCATGCCTTCAAAACCAGTACCACCTTGGTGACTTTTACACATTACCAAGTCCAGCCACAGCACAAGGTACAACCCTGGCTATCTCTGGAACACAGCTTCTTTGTGCTCTCAGAAAACACTTCCCAGAAGATGTCACCTCAATGATGCTGATCTCTTCTTAATCACCACTAATTTCTTAGCTCCAGCTAACCAGTATCAATAGTCCCAGCAAGACAAAGTTTTCCCTTTAGTAGTTCTGGTATCTTGTTAATCATAGCTGATTCTTCAGCCCCAGCTAACCAAATAAACCACAGAATCTTCACAATCAAAACAGCAACAGCCCTGATAAGAGTCTTTAATCTTCCCTCAGAAATTTCACAATCCAGGCCTCCATCAGTTGCACTGTTGTCAACATTATCTCCCAAGCTTCTACTGAACACCCCAGAGAGCTCTTAACACCCAATGGTTCTTGTAGCTCAAAGTTCCAAACTTCCCCAAAACATGGTCAGATTGACAAAGGAATACCCCACTATGCTGGTACCAATTAGTCTTAGGGTTTTTATTCCTGACCAAAACATCATGACCAAGAAGCAAGTTGAGGAGGAAAGGGTTTATTCAGCTTACATTTCCATGCTGCTGTTCATCACCAAAGGAAGTCAGGACTGGAACTCAGGCAGGTCAGGAAGCAGGAACTGATGCAGAGGCCATGGAGGGATGTTCCTTACTGGCTTGCTTCTCCAGGCTTGCCCAGCTTGCTCTCTTATAGAATCCAGGACCACCAGTCCAGGATTGGCACTGCCCACAATGGGCCCTCCCACCCTTGATCACTAATTGAGAAAAGGCCTTACAGCTGGATCTCATGGAGGCATTTCCTCAACTGAGGCTTCTTTCTCTGTAATAACTCCAGCTTGTATCAAGTTGACACACAAAACCAGCCAGTATATTGAGATTATAGCAATTTACTCATGCAATTGTCTAGACAGATCAATCCAGTGCAGTGGCCTTTCCAGGCTGGAGAACCAGCAAGATGATGATGTAACTCAGTCCTAAGCTGTAGGTCTAAGGACCTGGGTAGGGATACCTACACTGATGGAAGTTCCAAGCTCCCAAGGCCTGAACATCTTCACCTCTGATGCCAAAGCTCATGATAAGATGGATATTTCAACTCAATCGTACTGAGAGGGAAAATGCACCTCTCTTACCCTTTCTCTTCTACTGACACCTGAAGTAGATTGGAAGATAAAACCCCACAGTGGTGATCATGAGTCTTCATCACAAGATCTATTAACTCAAATCTGTAAACACTCTCATAAGCACACTCAGCCTTTTAAGCAATCATCCAAACCTAATCAATTCATATAAACTCAGCCACCACTTCACAAAGGCAAAGACTTCATCGTGTTCAGCACTGAGATTCCTTGCAAAGTATGTTCATTAAACCCAAATAGGGAAAGTTTCCAAAGGCTGCCATGGCTAGCTTCACAGTTATTTTTGTTCTGACACAGAACGGAAAGCAGGAAGAAGAGTCAAGAGTCTGCAACTGTGGAACATGGAGGAAGTAAGCTCACAGGTTTTTGGGGTGCAGCCACTTGATCACACATCTTGATGGGCTTTACCCATCGCAAACTAAGTAGTGTTTTCCCGGTAGGCAGTGGTCTTCACTTTAGAACCCATAGCCAATGGGCACATTTTCCTGCCAGGCTATTATATTCTGAGGACTTATTAACATGTGGGTTTTTTTTTTTTTTTTTAAGCTTGTGCCAAGTATCTCTCCCATGTCCTGATTTGGTCAATTTTTATCTATTTTGTGGTTCATGGAGATGTTTTACAAGCTGGATTTATATTCAGTTCTGAGCTCCCCCATCACAGCCCATTTGCCAGGAAGGTCATTTTTCACAGCATCAGCAATTAGTCTAGAGACTTCCAGCGGATCTGGAGAGAAATAATTGTGGCTTGTAGAAAGATATTGTAAATGGAAATGGAAATAAATGGCTGAACCCAAGGAATATTTATGAGGTACTACTGCAGCTTGAGTGATTGATTACGTGCCAGGGCCGAAAGGAAGAGGGAAGTACCAAGGATAACCGCTGGATGCCTTGGTCCTCAAAGTATTTAGCTGATGTGCATTCATATACACCTTCTATAACATTAAGATGACTACTATGTCAAGCATGGAAATAATTTTAAAAGAAAACAACAGTAATTGTTTTTTTAAAAAAAAATCCATCTAGTTGAGAAATTGTACTTATTTTGCCAGAACTTTAGATTTCCATAGTAATATTTTATTGGGGCTTTGATGCAATGATCCGAGTGCAGATGTTTTATTTAACATTTAGCAAACATTTAGCAAACCCATTGCATCTGATCACTCAGCAGCGCAGCTCTTAAGAATTCATTGATTTTATTCATGTAAAAGTTACTCCTCTTCTCTGAGTAGTTTCTCCGCTGCTCACTCACCTAATGCCTGTTCATTCATGCACAAGAGACCATTTTAAGTAACACTCGGAATATGACCTATGCTTCATAATATTCACACGTGCACGGGGCAATGGGAAATCAAAGGATCCTTGTAAGCATCTGGGAAAGCAATAGATGAGAAATAAGCAAAGCTTAACATTAGGGTGTTATGCACAGTCTTGAGAAATCTAGACAATAATTTCACATAAAGCAAAGTTCTAAGATGATGTAAGAATAATCCAGTGTGAGACATCTGTGAAATCTGTGCCCTCAGGAGGGACATGAATGGGACTGTGCTGCATTGCCTGACATAGTAACATAAGAAAAGCACAATGCAGATTTCTGTAATGCAAGCTGAGAGTGTGAGTCAGTGCTTATGGGATTGCTCAGTCAGTAAAGTGCTTGCCTGGCAGACTTAAAGACCTGCACTGAACACCTTGAACCCATCTGAAAAATGCTAGGCTTGGCAAAAGCTTGAAATCCCAGCACTGGGGAGGCAGAAGCAAGCAGATGTCTTGGGCTCTTTGGCCTGCTTCATGCCAAGGAGAGAGTGAGTCTCAAAAACCAGGTATATGGCATTACAGGAGGAACAACCCTTTGGGTTGGCTTTCACACCTGCACCTCTGTAAACATGAACACAAAACATATACACACATACACACACACACACACACACACACACACATGTGCACACATGCATGTGCTCTCAAACAAAACAAAAGGCTCTTTCCCTAGATACATTTAGAAAACATTTAACACAAGCCACTAATCATGTTTCTCAGATTACCTAGTTAAGACTATTGCTCTAGTCAAACAATGCTTGTGTTGACCTTCCTGCATCTTCTGTACTCCATAGTAAAGCTTTCAAATCCTTAAGTATTCTTAAGAAGCCATCTTAGAGGCAGGGGATTATTTGTTTAACCCAGGACACATTTAGGATACACTAGTGCCTTATTTTTACTTAACCCAAAAGTATCACAAGAGATCTCAAAAGAAACACCTTAAGCTAATATAAAATCCTTGAGACAAATTATGTGTCAGCAATAATTAGAATTTACAGGTTCGACTGGTAAGTTAGTAATCAAATGTCACATAAGCCCAGCAGTTCTGGATTAAAATATCTAGATTATTCTAGATTAAAACATCTAGAATAAATGTATAAGGAAACTTGGCTAAAATGTAAGTGCCTATCCAATTCCTATATCATATACTGGGTACTTAAAGCAAACAACTCTCCAGTGCTGGACTTAAAATGTGCTCTTGAGGTCTTCAGAACTTCAATATAAAAATGTTATCCATCTGTACCAACAGATCACCAGGTTAACAGTGACATCCTATGTCATTCTCCACAGAGCAACACCCCATCTTTGTACACTGCTGCCATCCTGAGAGTACACCACAGTGTTTAAAGAATAAATGGGGCCATGGCAATGGCACCTTGTCTGGAGTCTCAGAGGCAAAGTTGATCCATTGTCCATTACCAAGGACATGCAATGCCTCATGTCTCCTAATAGTTACTTTCTGAAATTGCAAATGTTTGTACCAGAGAATGGAATACCATTATAGATTGCATAACTTAACCTACAGACAGAATGAATGTGGAGAAAAAAAAGGCAGCTCTATAAACTCACAGGATACCATACAGAGCTATCATTGCGGGGTTTGAGTCATCCGTACAATTGATACAGAGATTACAATGAAAATATTTGCTCGTTAGCTAATTCTGGATTGACTCAAGAATTATTTTGCTAGTAAAAGCAAGTTATGGCAGAGAGTGTCATTTGCATACTTTGGCTCACACATGTGAGCACACATGTATACACACAGCAAGGGATTCTCCCTTGAGAACATCATGAGCAAGCAAATATGGATGGCTATCTGCTCTCCCAGCACAAGGATCAGCTGAACACCCATCAAACTTTACAAATACCTGGTCCTTTATTCATTCTAAGCTGCACTTTAGAGAATACATTCTGTGTTTTCTAAAATGATCCCATAACTTAGTCATTGGCTTTGTTCTCTGCCCAGCATCCTAGACTAGATATCATCAAGTAAACTCACTAGAAATTTGACCATTAATAGAAATTTCGTGTGTCTATACTAGATGGTGAGATAAATCTGAATTATAGAATGTTTTCCTCCATCTTGGGACATGAGTGTATAAATCTTTCATAAATATAAAATGCAGGTACTTTATTTCTTCTTAAACTAAGTTAGATGTGTTTGTCTGTGTGTAGGCATGTGCACATGAGTCATGTGCCAGCAAAGGCCAAGAGTGGGAACCAGATTCTCTTTGAACCCTGGTTATAGATGGCTGTGAGCTGGAAACTAATCTCAGATTCTCTGCAAAGAACAGTGCAGTCCCTTAACCAGTGAGCCATGTCTCCGGTATAATTTCTCAATACTATAGTCTGATCCACTCGTTTGTGCTTGGATCATTCCTGTCTAATTCCTGTCTATGGCTTTTCATGTCCAAACTGAGTTTTTCAGAATAAATATTCTGATTTTATAGTTTAAAAATTTATGGCTGTTTGATTTTTTTCCTTTAGAATCTATAAACATTTCCATTACTCTTTTTTTATATTGTGTCTCAATGTGTATATTCATTTCTCTTATTTGTGAGGTTCAGTGACAATGATTCTGTTACTTTAAAATTGCTCCTCTGTTTTCAGTTCTACAGGGAGTTAAATTTCAGAATCCTCTTGTCTAGATTAATTACTCTTGTTTTTCACAAATTTGTCATTTGTGTTCCTGTCCTCTGTGTGGATCATGATGATCAACCCTTCCTTTCTATTTGTCAGGCTACAGAATTGCCCACACTGCCTGGAAAGGCTGATACACAAGGTCTTAGGCCAATTTCTCCAAAGCCCATCCCAATGCAACATGAGAAGGACTGCTCACTTAGAAGAGCCTTCTCTTCGCTTTGACTCTCTGCTATTGTACTGCTGTACACTATACTAATTTTATCTCTGACCTTACATTCAGTCAGTCCAATGCAGAGGCACAGCGGAAAAGGGAAAGTTTAGCTGAGCAAGGGGACTGCGGGCAAACACCCCATCTCCTTCCACAACATCCAGAACATAGGAAGCTTTCCTGATGCCTGTGGACACAGAACTCCTGTGAGACACACTGAAACATTGTCCCAAAACATCCTCAAATAATCTGTGGAACAAAATGAACTGTTCCATGTGTGAACAGAACCACTGACAAGCCATATAATTTATTCTATCCAAAACTTGATTCAAAGAAATAAGGAGATGATGGGGTTCTTCTACAAATTAATATTTTCTTTATTCTCAAGAACTTCATATGTGAAATATATTTTATATATATATATATATATGAAATATATTTTATATATATATATATGAAATTTTTGAGAATAAAGATGTGTGTGTGTGTGTAAAATACAATCCTTTCCACCAACCATTTCCCTCCATTATCCCTACATAACATGGCCTCTCACCAACAACATGCATTTTTCTTATTTTGATAATGAAAGTCCAGTTAATGTTGGCCCCATTTGCGTGGGTGTCAGTGTCCATGCCCACTGGAACATGGACCACACACAAGGGGACACATCTTCAGAAAAAAAAAAAAAAAAAAAAAGGATTCTCCTTCCTGCAGAAACTCTCCACTGCAAATAGTTTCTATGTAAGGGGCTGAGCCTAGAGATCATACACCACATCTTTGCTGGGCTTTCAGCTGGCTTAATCCTGTGCATATCTTCTTCAGGTTACTATGGCTGCTGTGAGTTCTTGATGGTGATAACCATGTCGTGTTCTGAAGAAAGCATTTAAGAGGACTTTCGCCAATCATCTGGCTCTTATGTTCTTTCTATTTCCTCTTCGACTTCCTTGGGTTTGGATTAGGACTCCTGCTGAGTGAAATTTTGAACTCTCATTTTGCTGTAAGAGCCTGCCCTTACAGCAAAGGCTCTGAAGGGAAGGTTAGGTAATCATCCAATGGCACTGTAGCTCCAGCTATATATCCCATCTTCTGAGCTGTAAACTAAGTGCTTCCTTACACAGGGGGTGCTTTTACACAGTAGGGTCTGTAAGATTTGCTACTATTTTAGTAATAATCAGAGATTATCATCTGTATTTATATAATGTCACATGCTTGAGAAAACAGCATCTCACCAAAGACTAAAGAAAATAATATGGACCAGCAAGATGGCTAAGCTGGGAAAGGCACTCTCCATTGAACCTTAAGTTTGTAGAAAGCCAGGCAGTGGTGGCGCACACCTTTAATCCCAACACTTGGGAGGCAGAGGCAGGCAGATTTCTGAGTTCGAAGCCAGCCTGGTATACAGAGTGAGTTCCAGGACAGTCGGGACTATACAGAGAAACCCTGTCTAGAAAAACCAAAGGAAAAAAAAAAAGTTTGTAGAAGAGACCTGACTCTTGCAAGTTGTCATCAGACTTCCATATGTGTACCATGGCGCATCTGTGTACACACACACACAAACACACACACACACATAAATAAGTAAATATAATAAACATTAAAATACAAGGACTTGGCCTTCAGCGTTTACACACCTCTCAGCTTCTGGAGATTAAGATTCTTTCTACTTTCACATTGTTCCAATCAGTGGTTTATGTTTGGACTCACCAGTGGACAGAGGTCTCCACAACACTCATTAAGAAAAACAATAGTTCACGTTTAGCTCAATAGATTTAACACTGCAATAGACACTCTATGTCACATGTATAACCTGTCTAAGAAAACATGTGATTATCGAGATGGGGGTTCTTTGTTTTCAGGACTACCTATCGCTATCGATTGACCCACATTTGCTTTGCTCAGCTGATCTATCCACATTCACTTGCTGTTGACAGAAGCACAATGCAGACCATCACTGGTGTGGGCACAGCCCCACATGGTGATTGTCACCAACATGGAAGAACAATTTCCTCCTTTGTAAGATCTTTTTAATTCGAATTCATGTCCTAGCCAATGATTATTAGGCAAACACGAAGGGCTCTGTTTCCTCTATTTATGTCTTGGCAGCATGAAGTGATACTTCAAATTTACAAGGTGATACCTCCATGGTACAAAAAAATGGGGGACAGAGCAAACTAAATGGATATGAAGGGTGATAGTTTGTATATGCTTTGCCCAGGGAGGGAGTGGCACTATTAGGATGTGTGGCCTTATTGAAGTGGGTGTAGCTTGTTGGGTGGGTGTGGCTTGTTGGGAGGGTGTGGCTTGTTGGAATAGGTGGGGCCTTGTTGGAGAAAGCGTTTCACTATGGGTGTGGGCTTTAAGACCCTAGTCCTAGCTGCCTGGAAGCCAGTCTTCTGTTTGCCTTCAGAACAATATGTAGAACTCTCAGCTCCTCCTACAGCATCCCTGCCTGGATGCTACCCCTGCTCCTGCCTTGACAATAATGGACTGAACCTCCGAACCTGTAAGCCAGCCCCAATTAAATGTTGTACTTTTTAAGAGTGGCCTTGGTCATAGTGTCTGTTCACATTAGTCATGAAGCATGAAGATAGAATATTTCTCCAAAGATTATTCTATCTAAATCAAAAGAAAGCATTGTTAGTAATCCATTTCAGCTGGGGATATTCAGAGAAATATAATATTCTAAGGTCGGAGGAATGGCTCTGCAGATAAGACTGCTTGTTGCTCATCCATAGAACCTGAATTCCTAGTGCTCACACCAGAAGCTCACAAATACCTATAAATTCAGGTCCAGGTATCTGATCTCCACTGGGCTCTGATGGTAGTCATACACATGTAGCATTCAGTCACACAGATACATGCACAGGTACATACATACTCACAAACAAAAATTAAAATCATTTTAAGAAGATATGCATTTTGAAAATTGCTGAGATTCATATATGATTTATCTTGAACTGGCTGGCCTGGGGCAGGACCAAAATACATCACTTCCTCTGTCTTTTTTTCATTCTTCAGGTGGAGATTTGATGGAAAGAAGCCAACACATTTCTCCTGCTTAGCTTCCAAAAAACAGATATTAAGCTTCTACACTAAAGTGTTCAGAGGTGGCACTAGAGTTCTGACATTTGCATTTTTAGCGTGCCATCTCCTGTTTAATGCCATGTACTTAATGTCAAAGAGGACACATTGTAATGGTGCAGCCTTTCAATTTCTGCAATAAAAGTGTAACTGCCACTCTATCGGGTCAAAGTCAAGGAAGTGTCCAGGGACCCAACAGTGCTTTATCAGTGAATAAGTTCTGGCTCTGCGTCTTGTAGCTGGCTGCAAAGAAGTATTGTGTTTTTTTCCTTCCCTGCACAGCTTTAATGCAATAGAAGCAAAGGACACAAAACTTTATCGTCTGTTGATTCACATAAATATGGCCTGTGTAGACTTGTGTGATAGATATGTATCTTTTTCATAGGGTCAAGGATACCTGTCTGGTCAGACTTTTAAAAATTATCTATTTAATAATAGAATAGAAAAACTTGAAACAAATTGAGCCAACATGCATATTAATTGCATTTTATTTCTCTCTCTCTCTTTCTCTCTCTCTGTTACACACACACACACACACACACACACACACACACACACACACACAGAAGGTGAAGACAACTTTTTCTTGCCACAATGTGGGGTCCTGAGATCAAACTCAGGTCTGAGCCATCTCCCTGGCAGCAACCAGGAATCATGTATGTAATTATACACATTAATTCTACATGGTAGAGACACATTTTCTGAAGTGATACACAGAAAATATGCAAGCAAGTTAAATTTCAGTTTTTGAATATGATGATATTTACATTTGCACTGTAGTGAATGCAAACCAGTAATCTATTCCATATGTCTCCAGTAGAAAACAGAGCCCATATTGTCATATTTTCTATTTTTACTTTTTATATATTGTAGAAAGCAGTTCTTGGCACTCAACTTAGATACCTCTTACCCTAAACCTCAGAAGGCAGAGACAAGAAGCTGAGAGTTCAGTTTAAGGCTAGCCTCAACATCACAGTAAGTTCTGGTCCAACCTAGATGATGACAGACACCAAATCTCAAAACAGGAAAGGAAGAGAGATTTCCTTTGCTTCTCATTAATATAATAATATTACTCTAATTGTCCTTTATTTTGTGTTACCATACCAATTCTCTTTTTCTTTACATAAGGATGTGTTACCTGTTGCCAGGGCCTAATGTTCTCATCACACAGTAGAAACCCCCTAATTTGTCATCTATTAAAGAACTGAGTACATAAAACTTACATAAATTTAGAGGATGAATAAATTCACAGGTGTAAATGAAAATGTTCCCAACTCAAGGCAAGTAATAATTCATGAAGATCAGGAGGAAATTAGCAGAATTGAAACTGGGTCCTAAGGCTAAGACTTTCCCATCCTGTGAGAACAGCAAGATGAAAGTGCTAACCAGTTCAAGAACACTTGCCAGCTTAAGACATCAAGACAACTGTCCCTTATACCCTGCATAGATCACTGCTTGGTGCATCCACATATAGAATTTTTCTTCCATAGTCTGCTTCCTCAGCCACCAAGGAATTAAGCCACATGGACTAAGGATTAAATCTAGATATACATAGAGTACTAAGAATATACAAAGGGAACAATCAACTTGCATACAAAGTCAAAAGTCAACTCCAAGTTCTATGGGCCAATGCTGATATCAGATACAATCTTCAAGGACAAATTGCTTTTCAAAGGTGTTTCCAGGTTTGTGAGGCTAGCATGAGGTGTGTACATTTGCCTGGGCAAATTGATACTTCAGAAGCAGCTCATGAGCAGATGCCTGGCATCTGCTTGGTCCATCTGGAAGCATTTATGGTAGATAAAGGAGGGGCCTGACTCTCCATACTCCTCCTGCTAATCCACATTTGCTTGAAGGTGGACAGTAAACCCAGGATGGAGCTAGCAATCCAGACTGAGTACTTGTGCTTAGGGATAGCAATGATCTTGATTTTCATAATCTTGATCCACGGTAGTCTCATGAATACTCTGGGCTCCCTGCCCAGGGAAGAGGGCTGGGAGAACACCTATAGACACTGGAATTGTTCATTGCCAGTGGTGATCCCCTGCCCATCAGACAGCTTGTAGCTATTCTCCAAGGAGAAAAGTGGCCATTTCTTGCTCAAAATCCACGGTAATATAATACAACTTTAATGTCTGCCACTAATATTGGGTTCAGCTGTGATGTGAGGCTGTAGCCCCACTCAGTCACGATCTTGATGAAGTAGACAGTCAAGTCCAAAAACAAGGTAGTGTATAGAAGGACACTTTATGTGTGAAGCATGTCACCAAAATCTACAACAATACCAGTGGTGCACCCAGGAATATACAGAGACAGCACCACCCAAATGGCCATGCACATTATGGGTGTTGAAAGTGTTCAATATTGTCTGTACCATTGACTTTGTTGGTCTTGGGGTTCAAAGAGCCCTTGGTTAGAAGCAGTAGATGTCCCCCAGGGGCCATGACTGTTCATAGAAGATGTAGTACCAGATCTTCTCCATGTCTTCCCAGCTGTAGACAATACAGTGCTCGATGGATACTTCAGGGTCAGGATATCTCTCTTGACTTGGCCTCAGAGTCTTCTGGCCCATGCCCACTATGATGTCTTGATGTCATGGATAGGCCTGGGATGGAGCAGAACCTTGCTCTGAGGGCATCATTACAAAAACATTCAGCTTTGATCATGCAGGAGCCACTGTGAATAAGAACCTCCATGTTTTCTTCTTCCAGTGCCATCAATGGAGGACAGATCTAGGGAACAGTAAAAAGATGCACCGTACAGACCAGCAGTGGAAAGTGCCATCAATGGAGGACAGATCGAGGGAACAGTAAAAAGATGCACCGTACAAACCAGCAGTGGAAAGTGCCATCAATGGAGACAGATCGAGGGAACAGTAAAAAGATGCACCGTACAGACCAGCAGTGGAAAGTGCCATCAATGGAGACAGATCGAGGGAACAGTAAAAAGATGCACCTTACAGACCAGCAGTGGAAAGTGCCATCAATGGAGGACAGATCGAGGGAACAGTAAAACGATGCACCGTACAGACCAGCAGTGGAAAGTGGGACCTAATTTTCCTTCTTAACTTCAGACTCTTTCCCTACAACATGGGCACAGTAATTCATCAGTACCATTATTTCAGGGAGTTAGTAAAGCATAAGAATCTTCTGGCAGATAGGTGAAAACAGATGGTGGGTTACATCATCACGGTTATAATTCAGAATCCAATGATATGCTTTAAAAACAAAAAGTGTGATGCTATCAGTAAATGTAGGGTGAGTAATTAAAATTCATCAATATAGGTCTGAAGATATACCAGACCTAAGTTAAGGGTCTAAGTTAAGAAACTGACATAGTTCCTAAGTGTCAGGAATTAGAAGCATGAAGTAAAGTGAGATACTAAACAAGACCTAGAGAAACCCTGTCTAGATGCAGTTCAGCTCCTTCATTAACACTGGAAGAGTGGAGCCCATGCCTGGGGCCAATGTCAACCAATTAGCATCAAGCCATATCAGTCTCATAGGAATCCTCTTTATGGTGTAAATATGGGTTTACTCTAGGCACAGATCATGTTCTCTCTGGTTATTGCATCCCTCATGTTCTGCACAAGACGTACTACCCTCTGCCTCCTCCAACTGCCTCCTTGATGGTTCCCCTCTCATGCTCTTTTCTTGTGGAAGTTAATTCTATTACTCTTGCAGCAATATCACTCTAGTGGCTTGAATAGAAATGCTCCCCATAGGTTCATATATTCGAATGTCTGGGCAATAGGGAGTGGGACTACTTGATAAGGATTAGGAGGTGTGGCCTTGATGAAGGAAGTGTGTCCCTGGGGATGGGCTTTGGCTTTCAGAATCATCAGTGGCTCTTTCTGGGGCCTATGGATCCACGAGTTGAACTCTCAATATACTTCTTCAGCACCATGTCTGCCTGTATGCTGTCATGAGGATAATGGCCTAACCTCTGAAACTGGAAGCAAGCCTCCATTAAATACTTTCCTTTCAAAGAGTTATAGCAATGGTGTCTCTTCACAGCAACAGAACACTGACTAAGACAATCACCATAAATGAGAAAGTCTTCCTGGGATCAATTAATAGACCAAGCTGGTGTCATGCCGAAGACAAAATGTGTACCTTGGTAAAACATTTAGAAAGTAAAATGTGTAATGAATAAATAAATGCACTGCTTTTAAAGGGGACTTTAAAGGGATCTGGGATATTTGTTTGATTTCAATCGAGTATTATTACTGTCATAAAATGTAAGTATGAATGAGTGTTTTCAAAAGCATATGGATTGTGGGTAATTACTCATAGATCTTTCATCCCTCAGTTCACCCCTGGTAAAAGCTGCTAAACACAAGCCATGTGTGTATTATTTCAGTTCATACAATCTCTTACTAAAAATGAAAATAGAATGTGATTATCACACAACTAATGGATCTCTTAAAACTATCACTTCAATGAACTGTTGCTAATTAAAGTGTGAAGACAAAGAAAAGAACACGAAAGGGAGTGTGTCTAGATGTCAGAGGCAGAAGACTACAGATGCCTCAGGCTGTCTAGGTGATGTCACATGGGAAAGTGGACTTGGCAGGGGAAGGACATGAGACACAGAAGCAAAGGTAGGTGGGATGGAACTGAAATCCAATTATTTCAGCATCTTTTTCAGACCTCCTTTGCCCCTAAACCATTTTGAGAGGTAGATTTGACTCCCTCCTTTGCAAGGGGGAGGATTGGGCAATGTCTTTTGTTCTCTTTCTTGGTACAGCACGTGAAACCAGTGTCCCTGGACCTCAAATCTTGGGAGCATGAGTTTTACTCACATAGATAAATTTCAATGAGTTTATATGATTTTTGTTCATTTATGACAAATAAAAATGCTTGCATATGAATAGATTTCTTTGTTATGAGGCTTTTAGTTGTTCATTTGTTAGGGATGTCTTGCCGGGTTTGACTCTGCCTACTGCTGCTTTCTGCAAATATACAAATAGGTAAGTCCAGGCTAGGCAATCCTGCTCTGTCATATGATTTTAAATGTTATGTAAACAGTCAACTTCAAGACTGTTACAGGCTAAAATGTTTGTTATCTGGCCTTTTAGAAGAAAAAGGTCACTGACTACCTGTATGAATGTTACCCTCTCTTTTAAAAATCTCAAAGCCTGGGTGGCTTTTAAACAAAACAAGAACCTTCAGTAGCAGAACACCTCCATCTGGCTGGCACAGGAACCATAGCAGAGAAGGAAATGACATTCCCTCTAAGTTATTCCCTGGATTAAATACATATCTAGGAAATTTCCAGCACACACTTCCAATTTGACTAGGAGAGTATACCGTGTAAGCGAGTGATATTTGTGAGCAAGTCCTACCTTGAGTGTGGATAACACTATCCAGTAAGCTGGGAGCCTGGATGGAACCAAAAAAATGGAAAGAGACCAAGCTGACAGCTAGACTGATGTCTAGTAGGTCTGGTTTGTGCTACATCCATGGTCTGTGGACTCCAGTCTTTAAACATAGACTTAGACTAGTTGGTCCACAGGGTCTTCCAAGCTTTCATCCGTAGACAAGGGGTTGTATAGATCTTGCATAGACATCCATTGGATCCCCTCTTGCTGAGATGTGCAGCTCATAGGCTAACTCTGTCTCTGCAAACGGCAGACTGGAACTTTTCATCCTCAGATCATTTGAAGTAATCAAGCAACCAGCACCACCCCCAAACCCACACATGTGCCTTAAAGTTAACTACGCTCTCTATATTTTCTGTTCGTCTGAAGAAGTCTGACTAATATAAATGAAGCCCCATTTTGAAATGTTAACTTAAAAGCTATCTTGATATCACAACTTTCCTCTTCTTGAATACAATTTTGGTATGATCACTGGCTTATAAATTATATCATGATATGAACAATGAATTTCGTGAACTTCTCAACTGATTTCAAAATATGCTTATATATACAACCTCTGAGTTACTTGGGAAAGCCCACTTCTTACTATAGATTAATATTAAGTATAAGGAGTATTTACAATGGAATTTTTATTTTGATAAGTCACTGACTCTATTGTTACATTCAAGTCAAGGTGTTAGCACAATCCAAAGACAAAATTGGGACCAAAGAATTTAGACACATAGCGGTACCGTATCCCAAGGAAAGTGATTATGCTCAAAGGCAGCACAGTGGTAGGATGTGCTTATGTGCCACTTAGTGATGATACAATATAAAGGATCAGATGCTGTAGCTTGGTGCTAGGATAACAGGTGTGATTTAAAAGGCAGGCTTGAGGGAGTTAAAAATTCACACACCTGGATTTAGAAAACCTAGTACTTCTGGTTGACATTAGCAAGTCTTCTTTCTCCAGAAACTTTCTGATCTTTGAATCCTTCCTATGAAGTCTACAAAAAGTTTCATACATGTCATGGTGTCATAGAGAACGAAGGGGTGACAGTAGTAGGTGGCATGCTTAACAGTCTGACAGGGAACTTAATTTCTCCACATCTTTTGCTGTTTCCAGAGCCAAGTAGAGACCTCAAATTCACCTGCCTGTCACTTCCTGGACCTGCTGCGGTTGCAACCCTGGACACTGATTAATGAGGGTGTCGCTATGAATGGCTGATTCTTACACACAGCTTGACATACCAAGGCATTATCTGACTCAGAAATATCACCCACTTGATTCAACCAAGCACCCCTGGAGCATGGCTAGAGAATGAGACTGTAGAGTGGAGAAGTAGAGAGAAATGGAGTTAAGGGTGAGGAAGGAGGCTGTTGTTTAGAGGCTCCATCAGGACTCTATCACCTCCCTCAACCTCATATGTTCTTAACCACCTAGCTCAGACAGAAGTAAGCTGTCCATGTAGTTGAAAAGACCAGAAATACGATGATGTTGTGAATAGACAAGGCAAAATTGACCCTTCAGATCACCTGTCCCACAGGTCACTCAGCGAGAGTAACTCTCTCACTGAATCTCAGCAGCAGAAGACTTTTGGATGCCCCTCCCTTTGTGAGAGAAGTTGACCATCACTTCTCTGCCTGGAGCACAGATGGAAGCAGACTGGGATGGCCTCTGAGTCCTCTTGCTCCCAAGCTCTACATGATGATAATGTGATCATCAAAATTTGGAAAAACAAAAATGAGAGTTCCTGGGAGAGAAACATCAAATTTCCATGTGAGCTGTAAATAAGGGCCAAACCAACCATTTATGGATACTTACAACTATTAGTAATAGCTGTGCTTCTATTCTACCAAAAAAGATGCCCTTGAACATACTATAGAGGAAACAAAGCATGGGTGAATACACACACACACACACAAGCAAACATACACACACATGCACACACATATACACACACATGCACAAATACAAACACATGCACACACATACACACACATATATATATACTCAAATTTCTTTTTATTTATTGTACATATATATTATGTACTTTATATTACTTACTGAAGCAAGAGGAAGCTTTCTTTAAGTATTACAGAAAGGGTCCATGGTCAAAAAAAAATTGCAAGCTGCTCACACATTACAATGAAAGCAGATGCTAGAGTTAAAAGGGGAAATGAGGGTTAACATGGGGAGAACATAAACACTAGTGATGAGAAGCAAAGAGTTGAGTATGTGATAGCCAACAGAATTGAAGGTGGCTAAACTCTGAGAAAGAAGGGTAGTGTTGATGAGGGGCTAGCTAGCTAGCATCCATGAAAATATCCTCACTAATCCCACATGGAAAACATATGCTGTGCACTATAGTTCTTTCATGTGTCTAGCTTTTGATGTAGGTAACTGTAACAGTTTCCAAAAAAGCTTCCACCTACTTCAAGAAGGAGACTACAGTCAACCTTGTAGAGAAGGGACTTGAAAACTAATGGGCCTGGTTCTTGACATATCTGAGAGAAAACATAGATTAGTATCTGTAATGGTTTGAATGGCAATGGCCACTGTCTTAGTCAGGGTTTCTATTCCTGCACAAACATGATGACCAAGATGCAAGTTGGGGGAGAAAGGGTTTATTGAGCTTACACTTCCACAGTGCTGTTCATCACCAAAGGAAGTCAGGACTGGAACTCAAGCAGGTCAGGAAGCAGGAGTTGATGCAGAGGCCATGGAGGGATGTAACTTAATTACTTGCTTCCCCTGGCTTTCTTATAGAACCCAAGACTACCAGCCCACAAATGGTACCACCCACAAGGGGCCCTCAGACCTTGATCACTAATTGAGAAAATGCCTTACACCTGGATCTCATAGAGACATTTTCTCAACTGAAGCTCCTTTCTCTGTGATAACTCCAGCTTGTGTCAAGTTGACACACAAAACTAACCAATACAGCCACTATGTACTTATATGTATGAATACTTGGTCCTCAGCTAGTGGAACTCTTTAGGAAAGATTAGGACACATAGCCTTGTTGGAATTGATGTGTCACTGGTTGTCTTTGAGGTTTCAAAGGGGAGCTCTCTCTCTCTCCTCTCCTCTCCTCTCCTCTCCTCTCCTCTCCTCTTGTCTCCTCTTCCTCCTCCTCTTCTTCCTCCTCCTCCTCTTCTTCTTCCTTTCCCTCCTCCTCTTCCTCCTCCTCCTTGTCCCCCTTCTTCTCCTCCTCCTTCTCTTCCTCCTCCTCCCTCCCTACCCCCTCTCTCTGGAACAGAATGTAAGCTCTCAGTCCATGACTGTCTGCCTAACACCTGTTCCATGCCATGATAATAACAGACTAAGCTTTTGAAACTGTAAGCAAGCCTTTAATTAATGCTTTCTTTGAAAAGAATTGCTTTGGCCCTGATGTGTCTTCACAACAACAGAACAGTACCTAAGATAAGAGTGGTACCAGGGATGGGGGATTGCTGTGACAGTCCAGACCATATTGTTATTTGGAAGAATATAGAAGACTTTGGGAGTTTGGATTTAAAAGGTGGTTGAATGCTTTAAGCAGAGCTTAATGAGCAATCCTACTAAGAGTATGGAAGACAGTAGTATTGAGGACAAGGTGGTCTGTGGGAGTACAGCTCAAGAAGCTTCAGAGGAAAAGAATATTATTGGCTGACCTACAGTCCATTCTTGTGATATTTTGGCAAAGAATATGTCTGCTTTTTTGCCCTTTTCTGAAGCTAAATTGAAGAATCTTGAATTGATGACATTGGTCACAGGAGATTTAAGGATAGACTCATACTGATTGTATAATGAGTTTATTAGTGCTCATTCTTATGAGATCCACAGTCAAAGGGAACAAGCAAGGTGAAGAGATACAAAAGGTACGGCTTGAGGAGAAAAGGAGCACCAGGACATATAATGTAGGAGGTCCTCCTGTGCTGAAGGAGGATAAATGTTTAAAGAGAGGCCTGTTTCAAATAGAATAAAAGTAGTGGTACCCTCAGAGCAAGAACCACCCAGCCATTTTCACATGTAAAAAAGGGTTAAAGGAAAACTTAAGCAGCAAAGGAAACCATCAACAATCAAAGCTCATGCAAAATTAAGTCAAGGATGGGTCCAGGTTCCAACTTCAGCCATGTAGTTCTGGATTTAGATTCAAGAAGGATACAGAAGATGGTTGTAGACTCTCCCTCCCCAGGAAGCCACCAAGGTCACACAGTGTGGCAAGAAAGTCCCTGAATGGATACCCACAGAGGGATAAGTCAGTAACTACATATAATTAATATGAATTTAATTAATAGCACTTGTGATATCTGCACGGTTTGAGGGTAGTAATACTAATTGTGATCAATAGTTCATGAAAGCCACTGCTTATATCACTGTAGTCAAATGCCCAGGAGTCCAACTGAAGAAATCTAAAGAGATGTTATAAGGCCATACAATTTCTCATCTACATCATTTAGTATGTATCCACATGTAATCAAATTTTAAGTTCAGTGATCATTTCCTGAAGCTCAGCTATCATTGGCCAGGAAAACAAAACATCTCAATTCCCAAAAATACTATATTTGGAATATTATTGGGTAGATAAAACCTGATGGATCTCTGATGAGGAGAAGAGCATATATCTTTATGCTCTGGAAGTCATATATGTTCATGGCCATAGGCAGCCCTCACATTTGGATTTATAAGTACACTACTACTTCAAATAATGTGGGTAAAAGCTTGTCAACCTATTTCCTTATTGTTGGAGATGAGCTAATATTTCTCCATACAAACCATTCTATTTCCAGTGTTGCCCTTTCAGAGAAAAGTAGACCATCAACTTGAGTGCCATACAGGGAAAAATAATATTATCCTATTATGATAGAAGAGATCCCAAAAGCTGGGAAGTAACTAAGTGGTAGACTGTATGTGCATACTTAGCACTCATTAGACACTAAAGTAATAATAAAACCAATACAATAGAATGAAGATGCCCACTGGAATACTGATTGTTGTGACAATCTTGTGGGGGGAGTAAATAATTAATTAGGAATTATGGATACTACTGAAAATGTTGAGCAAGCTCTAAACTGTAGCATAAATAAGTGTAACTCAAGAATATTATTCAGCCTTTTCGCCCCCATGCTAAATTTCATTTATGCTCAGCAGCCAGAACTCTTACATACACAGTTACTCAAACTCCGTGTTGATATATTTCTACCTATTAATTTATGTGCAGTTCCTGGAACATGGATACCATATTGCTCATCTAAAAGATATAATGTATTACTTACATAGTCTCACTGAAGACAAGTTATTCTCGGGGCATTTCATATTTGGGAGTGCTCCAGATTTGAATACAGATGGGCTCCTGATGGCTGTGTTCAGCAATACAGCCAGAATAGAGTGACCCAAGAGGCATCAGCAGAATCTTCAAGCCAGCCTTATTTGGTATTAGATTCCCTTGAAAATTACCAATGTAACAATAAGTTTGGAACAGAAATATTCACAGGAACCATTTGGGAAATTAAATACTTTATTATTAAAAAAATGATAGTTTATGATAAAGAACATGTTAAAGGGTAACAGTCAATTTATTACAGTTATTTGCAAGTGACTTTTAGACATTTTAAAATATTCAATCATAGGAGCTGGAGAGATGCCTTGGTTGTTAAGAGTCTCTACTCTTCTTGAAGAGGACTCAGGGTCAAGTTTCAGAATTGACATGGCAGCTCATGATTGCCAGTAATTCCAGTTCTTAGGGATTTGATGCCCTCTTTTGGTTTCTGTGGTTCCTGCATGTAATGGTTCATATAAATTAATGCAGCCAAACATACATATACATAAAAATTACATAAACCAACAAAAATAAACTTTAAAACTATTCAATTATAGACAAATTTCAATTTCACCAAGATATGTCTCATCTCTAAAGTTTGTTAAATAACAATTATGACAATTGGTGAGACCAGGAAGATGAACATTGTCATATGTGACATGCAGTAATAAAACATAGGAAAGCCTTATGAAAGCACAATTTGTAATAATTGCAAAGACAGGCTTGGTTTCTGCCTCATCTCTGAAAATTTTTCATTAAGATATAATCCAATATCATAAAAACGAAATTACACAAAATTATTCATAGAAAGAGAATCTATAATCCCAATGTGATCACAAGCAATCTTTATGTTCAACTTCAGAGAGGGAGTTGACAACAGTTAATGAACACATGCAGTGGACCCCTGAGGATCTGACAACACAGAGAAAGACCTTTTTGATGATCAGGTGGTCTCTGGTCTGAAAATTAAGTGAAATAAACAAATTTTAATGAGATGTTTATACTCTGCTCTTTTGTGTGAATGAGAAAGAAGTGCATGCACATGTGTCCCCAAAAATAAAAGATCCATTGCCTACAGAGCTTGGGGGTTGCCGCTAGATAGAAGAACTTGAAAGTACTAAAGGAAAATATGAGGCAAGACTGGGATGCTTACAGCAATGTATATAGTGGACATGTATATTTTCAGATTGCATCAGCCAATCTATATAAAAAATATAGCATAAACTGTATATAACAAAATGGTACATAAAAGGCTTAGCCAAATGCTATTTGCATTGATGCTCCAATATCAAATGATAAAATATGATTTTTGAATGAGAACTGCTAAATGTTCCTCTGTCTGTGCACCTTTCACTCCCTTTTGGATACTGTGTTTGTTTAGCTGGGGAAGAGGTACAGCCAAAAGACTATGAAATTCTTGAACCATTTTCTGAAAAACTTAGAATTGATGAAAATGATCAGTTCCTTCACAGTTCTCTGGGTGTTTTACTTGACATAGAATAGGTATTGAGTACGTGATGCTACAGGATTATGAATACACAATCTGACCAAAATCAAGCTATAGGAGCACCAGTTGATTTCAGAAGACAAGAAAGCATAGTTTCAAGGTAGAAAGTCAAGTAGAAAGGAAAGTTGTCATAGGTTCACTTTACCTGTGAATAGTGTATTCAGAGAGATCTTTGGGAGCTAAGTCAAAATCCCCATGTGCTTTTCAGCTGAAGATACAGTTGCATGGGCCTCCTGAGCATTTACTTGTCCTAGAGTGGGCTAAAGGAGACATGGGCACACTGGCTCCAGCCGTCACACTCTAGCGGGTCATTGCTGGAAGCGGGTGATGAATGTGGTTGCCACAATAGGAAATTATAAAGAGATCCTCTTAGCAGGCATTCAGCTTCCAAGCAAATTAGCACAAAAACATACAAGAGGAAGCATGTAAATGATTTAATAATTTCTATCTAAATATCCGTTAAGCATTTTTATTAAAATGGCAAGACATTGTTCTCTGGGTGATTAATGAGGCCCCTATAAATAAAATGCTTGGTCAAAATACTAACAAATCAATTCTTTAGAGTGTTCATTGTTCAGAGAATGGGGCTATTTATTACTGCTTCCGTTACACAAAGATATCCTCTGCAGGGAGTCATTTTCAAATTGGTTTAATTACATTGTAACTAATTTTAATATGATTCAGATTTGCAGTGTCTATACATTGTCTTTCAAGTGAAATAAAGGGATTAAGAATGTATAATTAGATATGGAGTCCCTCTATGGAGAGAGCCTGTGAACTGAAGAAGGGGGTTCTTCTACTTGAACCCATTTATTGACTTCCAAGGGAAGGTGCCAAATGACCAGGCCAAAATATTTCATCTTGCATGGCTATTGCAGATTTATTTTATGCAAGAGAGACTTGCTTTCTTCTGTATGTGCCAAGGCAGAATGCATAGGAAGGCTTATTTATATTGTGTGTATCATCTTGTTCAAGGAGAATTTAAGTATGTATCCTAAATTGTGTTTCTTTGATATAAGTTGCTTCTTTTGTCAGCTCTGAGAAATACTAAGTTTACACATAAATACCAAGGCTAAGAAATTCCCAAAAACGGATGTCATTTTCTGTCACACTGAAAAGAGTGCCAGGTATCTGTACTCTCAGCATATGGCTGATGAATGCCTTTAAATTACAGGACCCAGCAGAAGACTCAGCCTCAGCAGTTGCTCCTGCAAATGACCTAGGTCATTTGTAATGGGAAAGCCCATTTTACTAACCTAGCTGTGAAATACATAGCCCTGTCTGTCACAATGCCTTCAACTTTCAATGTATTTCTTTCTCAGGAGGACATTAGGACAACATGCCTGATATCTATGAAATAAGTAACTACATGTATGTGTTTGGTAAGTACTTTTGTTGTGGATGCTACAATGTAGCAGACACTGGCAGTTAACAAAACAGCTACTTGCTTGGTGCTTGTTTCAACAGGTCTGTATCCAGTTCTAGATTTTCTGATTCCCGGTGTGTGAGTTAGGGTTCCAGATCTGGCCATCAGGGATGCATTTACCCAAGAGAACATAAGTAAATAATTAGAGTAAAGGAAAGAATATCACAGCTTTTCTACCTATATACACTGGTGCTTGATACAGAATCCTAAGCCATATCATTGTCAGTAACTTTGACACATAATCAAGAAGAATCTTTCTGTTCTAAAACTCATTTAAGCATGTCCAGATTTGTCATGGGATGCGATAAATTTGCAAGGCTTTTCTGAGCATCTTACAACTCTACCTGTAGCAGAAGCATCAGGAACTATGTCAGAAATCATAGCAAATGGAACTTCCCAGAATTCTGCATTACTTGACACATCATTCCAGGATGTATGCTTAGCTAAAGTACCCTTGAGGAAGATAAATCCTATAAATACATTGCAAAAGAACAGCCTAGAAAAAATGAATATTGAGTTTCCCTTTTTACATACCCTGGTGTTTCTTCTCCTGGTTTCAATAGATAAACTGGCTCTCTTGAGGCTATATTTCCCTTCGTTTCTGAAGCTTTTAGACTAGGTCACCTTTGCTGTGCAGGTGGTAAAAATGGAAATATTGAATAAAAATTAGTCCACAGAAGCAAATTGTTCCTTTAATGTTAAAAGTTTCTTCTCTTTTTTTTCAGTTTATTTTTTATTGATACTTTATTTACATTTCAAATGTTTCCCCATTTCTAGATCTCCCCTTCAGAACCTCCCCATCCCCTCAAACCTCCCCCTGCCTCTATGGGGGTATTCCTGCACCCACCTACCCACCCATCCACTCTCATCTTCCCTCCTTGGCATTCTCCTATACTGGGGCATCTAACACACTCAGGCCCAAGGGACTCCCTTCCCCCTGATGGCTAACAAGACCCTTCTCTACCACATATGTGGCCAGCACCATGGGTCCCTCAATGTGTATTCTTTGGTTGGTGACCCAGTCTCCGGGAACATCAAGAGGTCAGGCCAGTGGACACTATTGCTCCCTCCATGGGGCTGCCAACTCCTTCAGCTCCTTTAGTCCCTTCTCCAACTCCTCCATCTGGGGCCTCAAGCTCATTCCAATGGTTGCTGTGAAGTGACTCTTGAGTATTCCGAACTTTTGGGCTAATAACCACTTAACCACTTATCAGTGAGTACATACCATGTTCATTCTTTTGTGACTGAGTTACCTCACTCAGGATGATATTTTCAAGTTCCATTCATTTGCCTGTGAATTTCATGAAGTCATTGTTTTTAATAGCTGAGTAGTACTCCATTGTGTAAATGTACCACATTTTCTGTATCCATTCCTCTGTTGAGGGACATCTGGGTTGTTTCCAGCTTCTGGCTATTGTAAATATGGCTGCTATGAACATAGTGGAGCATGTGTCTTTATTACATGTTGGAACATCTTCTGGGTATATGCCCAGGAGTGGTATAGCTGGGTCCTCAGGTAGTAATATATTCATTTTTCTGAGGGTCTGCCAAACTGATTTCCAGAGAGGTTGTATCAGCTTGCATTACCCACCAGCAATGGAGGAGTGTCCCCCTTTCTCCACATCCTCGCCAACATCTGCTGTCACGTGAGGTTTTGATCTTAGTCATTCTGACTGGAGTGAGATGGAATCTCAGGGTTGTTTTGATTTGCATTTCCCTGATGACTAAGGATGCTGAACATTTTTTTAGGTGCTTCTCGGACTTTTGAGTTTCCTCAGTTGAGAATTCTCTGTTTAGCTCTGTTTCCCATTTTTTGATAAGGTTATTTGGATCTCTGCCTTTGAGTTCCCCTTTCTTTTTTCTCCTATTTTGATATAATTGAGTGGTAATGGACTTCTTTAGAATGTGTTCTTCACAGAAGTGAGATGACATGTTCAGCAGAAGCAGCAGAGTTCTTACTAAAACCCTTCACCCAGCCCTGAGTTATACTGTCCTCTGTAACTTCCCATTTGCTCATTTGTAAGACCTTGCATATACTAAGTAGGTCTACTATCTCAATGAAATAATTTATGTTATTTATAATTATCACTAAGTAGGTCTACTGTCTTAATGAAATTTATACTATCATAAGTATCATCGTTATTATTTTAAGAGAGGTGGTTCAATTTATGTTGATATTTTTCTTTCTATATTTTTAGCATATTTTCCTCCTCTCATTCTTCAGAACTGTGGATGCCCCTACAGGTTTGCAATTAATATCTCTCTCCTTTCCTCTTATAGTAGTTTATATACTCAACAGCTTTGTGTGTTTTCATAAGAGCGTCCTTCTTGCACTGTCCTCTCTGTCTGCTAAGCTAGTGGTCCTCAGTCCAGGACAATGCTTCATCCAGCTGGCTGACCTAGTGCTTCCTTGTGCCTCTGCCTTTCATCCTACACATTAATCATCAAGTCATTTTGGCTTCCTCTTCAAAACATCCAAAATCTGATCATTTCACCACTCTTGCTTTGCCAGGGACAGATGTCTGGTCACCTCAAACCTTGACGGATGCAGCAGCTTTTAGAGGAGTGTCACAGCTTTCCCATTTGCTCCCCTGTGGGACATTCTCTACATCAAATGCAAAATTGCCTTCTCGAATGAATCAAATGGTCACACCATTGTGCTTTTTAAAATTCTGCAACAGGTTCCCATCACACAACACAGCTCTTACCCAGGTCTGAGGCTCACAGCACAGTCTGGTCCTAGCTTGACTATCAGCTTCCTATCCTAGCTTTTTTGTGTGTGCTAAGTTGGCTCCAGACAAACAGGGTTATTTGTGGAGCACACTGCATTTGCTCTTGCTCCAAGGAGGCTAGTTCCTGAAGTACTTCCCTATCTTGATTCCATCTCCCTTCCTAGGGTAACCTTGTCTATATCTTCCTTCTCCAGCATCCAGCCCTGCCCTAAAGTTTCTCATTCTGCTTTTTCTCTCTATCTAGTACTTATCAACTTCTGAGTTTTTATTGTCTGTTATTTATTGCCTTCTTTGCCCATACTAAATAAGATTGATAAGGGGATGGATTTGATTTTCTTGCTGGCACTCTGAAATTGTTTCCAACCAGGAGGGCACATCATGGCTTTGCTGACTTCTTTTGTGGTGGAATGCTGCTGTCTTCTGCAGAGTGCAATGTTTGTCGACTACCCGCCACCTGCTGTTTCCATCTATTGCTCCAACCACTGTCCAATGCATCATGAGTGACAAAATAACCCACCACGAGAGGCAATATCCCACATTCTGCCACTAGGAACATTCATTAGATTCTCCCTCTGCCTCCTTCTCGCCCTTAGATATGAAACCAAGAGCATACAAGGATCTAGAAGACAATGGGTTTCAGCTTATCAAAGGAAGGAGTCCAGTTATGCAAAATATTGTTACATATAATGCACATGATTCTATTTATACATAAACAGAAAATAATAGAACACCAGCAAAAATGAAGGGAATACATGTTCTGTGGGCATGATTCTGAGGGGTGTTTTATTTACATTACTATTTAGCATTATAAACAAGAAGGAAATGCTTGCAATCTTCATGAAAACCAAAGACAAGGGACAATGAGATGAGTCTTTAGGTGAAAGGGCTTGCTGCCTAACTTGACAAACTGAGTTTGATGCCCAGGACCTACATAACAGAAAAAAAAGTGTTTTATGCTGCTAATTGACTGTGCTTTGTCCAGGGAAAGAGTCCAGCCCCTGTGTCCTCTGAGACTCACACTCCGGCTGCTCTGAACTGTCTGGAGACTCTGTCCATCCACACTCCAGCCAGCTGGACTATACTCTACTGCTCTCGGTCCAGTGAAATAAGTGTTATGTTTTCATTGATATGCATGTTCCCAGACATCTCCACAATATCCACTACGCATTCTGCTCTGCTCGACATGCCCAAATTGAAATATCTCCATCTTTCCTATTCTTTTTCTTTTCATCTTGCTCAGTCTGCCCCAGAAAGCATATATCCAGCACTCTCCATCAACCTTTGGGCCAATGAAGCATTATCCCATGCTGTTGCTGCTGTCTCTCCAGAA
>JADRCH010000082.1:5758031-5786195 GCA_019843965.1 Rhynchomys soricoides | reverse complement strand
TCCTGAAATAAGTATACTATTCCACTATCTATCACAACTCCAGGTTTTTTAGGCTGCTTTTCTTGAGTTGACAGACCTGGAAAGTCCTGAGAAACAGGAATCAGACCTTCCCTACTCACCATCACTGGATAAAATCTAGACATTATAAAGTTATTCTCCCGTGACACATACATCTTCTCTGTAGCCCAGTGACATTAAAAAGTACTCTCACATGAACTATCAAGTATGGCCTCTGTGTAGATCTCAGGAACTAAGAGATAACACACTGAATACTCCACTCAGTGCCAGTTTCTGTCCACCTGACTCCCAACTGACATTCCACCTAGTACCTACTATGTCTCCCCTGTGTGAACATGCTACAGATTGTAAACTACTATGACATCCAGATTCAGTGAGCCAAGAACTGGCAATAAAAGATGGGAGTGAGAGGAACATGGCCACAGAGGTATTGCTGAACAAAAGCAGTAGTATTTAGGACACAGTCCAGTGACTAAGGTTGGCTTATAACAGTTGTATATTTTTGAGTTGCTGATGGAGGCCATCTTGAATATTCTTTAAAAATTAAAAAGAAAATTTCCTAGGGTAATGGATGTCATTCATTCTGATCTGACCACTGTATGTGTTATTGAAATGTCACAACAGATTTCTTGAGTGTGTAAAAGGCTTTAATTTTTAAATATCTTGAGCACTATGTTTTTTCTGGCTTCTCCTCCTTTACCACTCTCTCTCTCTCTCTGAAATTTCAATTCTCTTGTTATATTCTTTCAAGCTTACAGAAAAGCACCATTGATCATAACAAGATCAGATAATAACCAAAGCCTTTTTTGTATAACTTTTGTTTCTGTTATAATAATACGTAAAGAGACAAGAAGCCATGACGGTCGTCCCTGGAAAAAGACCCTTAGCAAACTTTTTCTCAGATCTCTTATGTAAGTAAGACTTCAAGATAAACCTGGGATGCCAATAAATCTGGAAAGTCACCTCAAACAGTTACCAAAAGGAGAGGTCACAAGGAGGATAAATTAGGAGTTACACTGAAGTAATTATTTTGATGCCCAACAGGAGGCTGCATGTGACGACTATGAGAGACAGCCAATGTATTAAAGATGTTTGCCTTTAGGAGCCCCCAGAGGGCATTATGGTGAAAGTCCAATAAGCATCTTATAGAGGAATCCTTGTGACATGTGTCCAGAGCATTATCCATAAAAACCTCCATCTCTGGGGAAAGGACATTACAAAGGTTCATCACAAATTTTATAAAAAAAATTAAAAAGGGGACATTGCCACATCTCTTATATCAGTAGAGGAAATAACTGGAGTTAAAGCATCAGAAAAACTTTTACAAATGTCAGAGCCTTAGGATATAGACATGCCCAAGGACTGATATGCTAATACAGCACTACAGACTGCTTCCCAACACTAACTCTTATCACTATACAGATAGTGGGTGGCAAACCTGCATAGTTACAGACAGGTTCTTTCTGACAAGGAATGGAGCTGCTCAAAGTCAACAGAAGGGTCAGAATGAGGACGTTAGAGGAAGTTTAGGTCATTGGCTCCTAGAGCTGCAACAAAATTGTTAAGAAAAATATCACCACCAGTCTACTTAATCTGACTCCATGGACACATAAAGGTTCCAAAGAATTCTTAAAGATATTTTCATTAAGTTAAAACAGTAAAATTCAATCTATAAGAAATTCATACAATACAATGTGCTGAGGAGAAAAAGTATAGCAATAAACCTATGTATTAGAGGGTAAACATAGCTAAAATTAATCATCCCACCTCAAAAAAGAAAAAGAGAAACTGGATCAGGAGGGAGAGGAGAAAGAGGAGACTCAAAATGAGAAGGAGAAAGAAGGGCAGGAGAGGTACAAGTCTCATGAACAAAGCACACGCAAAGGGAATGGTTTTGGATCCATTCCATGGGTCCACCTCACAGCTAACATCAAAGTCAACAGAGGCTTCATAAGAATGAAAGAGCAACAGAGCTGCCTCTCTAATGTCAATGCACAAACACCTTCAACACTGAATTAGCAAATCAAACCTAATGTATAAATATGGTATGCACCCCTACCAAGTGGGATTATCCCAGGCAGTGAGCTCATTGTCCTCTACAATGATCCAGACCATCAGATCATTTGGCAATAAAATTCAACACTCTTATTGATAAAAGTCCATACCGAAATCAGATAAGACTACAACATTTTTAACTTCATGATGAACATGTACAAGCCCATCTAACTGACACCATGCTCAATCATGTACAACACAGTGATACATTCTTTTATATTCCCCATTCAACATCACCTGAGGGCCTACTAGTGAGACCAGAAAACAAAAGGCATAGATACATGGGAAAAACATGATAGGACTTTGTGGAAAATCTCAAAGATTCATCATAGACAAGAGAAGGTTAGAGGAGGAAGAAAAACCACAGGAAGAGGAGAGAAAAAGAACTGTGAGGTTGCATAGTACATGTCATCTTAACATTTGTACAGAGGAACAATCCATAACTGGAATTTAAATAGAAAAGTTTACGTTTGAAGTCAAAATGAAATGGATTAATTTGTTTGCTGAGTTTGGTCAAGTATTAATCAAATTAGGGAACTGCCCAAGATAAAAGTGAAACATAGTATGTACCCTAACAGTCAATCTTTGCTCAATTTACCAGCATTTTGTTTCTAACACTGATCAGACTCTTGGTCTTTCGAAGAGTGATATTCACAACATTCATGAAGAACAGATGTGATCAAATGTAATTGTCTACTGTGGTATTCTGCTTGTGTAATGCCAGTATTTGGTACGGTGAATCAGGGGGATCACAATTAGATAAAGACTTCTGGGTCAGCTTGGGCTATATAGAAAGACTTTGTTTCAAAAGCAATAAACACTAAATATTTGGAAATACTTACTACATTTTTAATAATTTCACCATAAGTGTTTGGACAGTATATGAGATATTCATCTCCAATAGTATAAAGATACAGCAAGGTTAACTGATTAATCACAAACACATGCCAATCACTTGACTTAGGGACCTGGTTAAAGGTTAGTCAGCTCCTTCAAGGGTCTCTTTAGGCAGAGCTTTAATACAGTGAAGATGGGAATGCCTGGAGTCCTGCCTATTTTCTACCACTTGTAAACAATATCAGTACTACAGCCAGGTAAGTGTCATTGTTGCTATTGCATTTTATCATCGCTTTAATTGCTTCTTATCATGGAGATTTAGAGAATCTAACTAACTGGGTTATAAATAGATTTGGATTCTGTCAAGCAACAAGATGGGTTTGTCTAAAAAGGCCCTATGGGATTGTTTATGAAAGAACCATGGAATTAATATCTTAGTAAGAAGGAAAATAGATCTGGGGAGCAGTTGCTCTGGAAACACTGCTATAGTGCATTTAAATAATCTAATTACAGTCTAATTTGCAGTCTTTTTTACATAAATGAGATTTTTTTTATCCTGTAAAGATGATCTTGGTTTTAGCAGATGACAATGAGAACTTATTAAGGGTTATTATGATGTTTGTATAATTTAAGGCAGGTGAAGAAAATAATACATAAAGCTGGTGGAGGAAGGAGAAGCGATACTTTGAATAAGAATCTATGCCCCTCCTGCCAACATGTTCATATGTTTGAAAAGTTGGTCTCCAGTTGATGGACCTACCTGGGAAGGATTAGAAAGTGTAGCCTTCTTGCAAGAGAGGTGTGTAACTTGGAGGGCTGAACTTTCAAAGGTCCACATTATTTCCAGTTAGCTCTTTTTCCCTGTGCTTATGAATAAAGATGTGAGCTCTAAGCTACTTCTCCAGGGCCATACCTGCTTGCCTGTTGCCACACTCCTGGCCATGGTGACAATGGACTCTAACTTTCTGCCACTGGTAAGCCCAAACTAAATGCTGTCTTATGTAAGTTTCATAGGCCACAGTGTTTTAACACAGCAATAGAAAACAAAACCAAGATGGAAGCCACATTAGGACACAATACTGAGAAATTAGGTTGACCGAAGTTATTTCCTCAGACAGTGCTTCTGGTCTCTTCTTCATTAAACAAAAAACATAAAAGAGCATTTCTTAAATATGTTAGACACAAAAGAAAAAAATTAGAGCTTGCTCGGGAAGATGATAAGTATATTGTTAGCTCCATTCTGCTAATGATGCCACAATGGCATACATAGGTCAAAATATCACATTATATACCCTAAATATATACAATTTAGTTGTCAGTTATAAATAAGTAAAGCTGAATAAAAATGTTATCTTGCTTCACAATAATATTGTAGATCCAAGGTAGTAGAGATGTCACAGCATATAACCAGCTCCGTATAAGCATTAATGATTACATTCATCAATGGCAGGAGAACAAAAGCACATAAAGGGATGTTTGTAGTTGACACATGATGTCATCTGTAAACATTAATGATTGCATTCATCAATGGCAGAAGAACATAAGCACATATGAGGATGTTTATAGTGGACACATGACATCATCACCCAGATTCTAAAGGCAATGCTTTATTTAGTGTGTGCTGTGGTATTTACAACCCCAGTCATTGTAAATCCATCAGCTTATTTGAATATATTTTATGGAAACTACAATATGTATAAATCATCAATTTTTTTAATCATAAAACTCACAAGCTTCAGTTGAATGAGCGTTTATTGGATGATTTCTTTCCCTTGAATTCTAATGATAGAATAATAACTTCTGGCAAATACACAGACTTCCTTAACTCAGATTCAGGAATGGAACCGCGGTTGTCAAGCCAGGATTTGTCTCCCTCGCTCCCTCTACAAACACCAAACAACTGTTATTCATAAAGATTGAAATACAAAATGATGGAGCACAGCTATGGGGTGTGTGTTCACTTTAGTCAGAATTGTATCATGTCATTGGGTTAATGGCTTTTTTTATATTATCCAAAATGTTAGAAAATAATGGTAAGGTATTTTCTGGTTGTGCACTTAGATCACAATTCATTGTTTTGATGCACACCTGAATATTTGGTTTCTGGATTATCATAAGAAAGTTACATGATTATTCTTTTAAAATTCCCTTTTATGAATCATAGTTTTCTGGAAACTCCCAATACTTTTTGGTGAATATTTAATGCTGTACACATCAACTCCATTATCCTGTTCACATTCTTTTTTTTTTTCCATATTTTATTTACATTTCAAATGTTTCCCCTTTTCCAGATCTCCCCTTTGGAATCTCCCCATTCCCTCTGCCCTCCCCCTGCCTCTATGGGGATATTCTCCAACCCACCTCCCCACCCCACCCCCCACCCACTCTCGTCTTCCCTCCTTGACATTCTTCTATACTGGGGGATATAACACCCTCAGGCCCAAGGACCTCTCCTCCCCCTGATGGCTAACGAGACCCTTCTCTGCCACATATGTGGCCAGCACCATGGGTCCCTCCATATGTATTCTTTGGCTGGTGGATCAGTCTCCAGAAATATGGGGGGGGGGGGTCAGGCCAGTTGCCAGTGTTGCTACCTCCCTGGGGCTGCACACTCCCTCAGATCCTTCAGTCCTTTCTCCAAGCCCTCCATCTGGGACCTCGTACTCAGTACTACTGTTCCTGTGAAGTGACTCTTGGGTATTTCAAACTTTTAGGCTAATAACCACTTAACAGTGAGTACATAGCATGTTCATTCTTTTGTGACTGTGTTAGCTGGCACAGAATGAGGTTTTCAAGATCCATCCATTTGTCTACGAATTTCATGAAGTCATTGTTTTTAATAGCTGAGTAGTATTCCATTGTGTAAATGTACCACATTTTCTGTATCCATTCCTCTGTGGAGGGACATCTCGGTTGTTTCCAGCTTCTGGCTATTATAAATATGGCTGCTATGAACATAGTGGGACATGTGTTTTTATTACATGTTGGAGCATCTTCTGGGTATATGCCCAGGAGTGGAATAGCTGGGTCCTCAGGTAGTATTATGTCCAGTTTTCTGAGGGTCCGCCAAACTGATTCCAGAGAGGTTGTATCAGCTTGCATTCCCACCAGCAATGGAGGAGTGTTCTTCTTTCTGCACATCCTCTCCAACATCTGCTGTCAACTGAGTTTTTGATCTTAGCCATTCTGACTCAGGGTTGTTTTGATTTGCATTTCCCTGATGACTAAGGATATTGAACATTTCTTTAGGTGCTTCTCAGCCATTCGAGTTTCCTCATTCTTGATAACCATTAGTTTTATCAGTCTTTTCAATATAATTAAACTTTTGGATGAGTTTCTCAGTGCCTTTTGTTTTCATCTTCTTTTGACTAGTAATAATGCTCATTTTCAACATGTACATTAGTCATTTATGTATGCTGTAGCCATAAACATTACCATCTTTTATAAATTATACCATTTCATGATTATATTGTTAAAATATCAAAATTACATCTTGAATCCAACTATTAGTTTTAGAAATATCTCCATCTGTGGCTTGCCTATTTGCATACTGAAAACATCTTCTTACTTAGATGCTACAGAAACTACTCCTAAGCTGTGAAGTTTTCTAAATTCTCATAATATTCATTTTATTTTCTCTTTAAAAATTTAAATCTTTTATTTACATAGAATTGCTTACATTTTGGAATATATTAGGCAGGTGTTCAGCTGAACATTATTTCAGATTCAGATATATTTTAGTGTTTATTTTAAAGGTCATTTTCGTCCACTTTACAACTTTGCCGACAACAAAAATATTTCCTACACAAGAGAATTGGTCAAAGGGCCAGCTTTTCACTTAGAGAACAAAGCTTTTGAATGTGAGTATTTGTAAAGGAAAGAATAATATTTCCTAAGGAAAATATATTATAATATGTTTGTAGTCTGTTTCTTAAAGACTTAAATAATAGGTTTTGTACAAATATACCACATTTTCTTTAACCATTCTTCAGTTGAGTGACATCTCAGATTTCTTCAGTTTCTGGCTAATCTGAATAAAGCTCCTGTGAAGTATTATTTAGTTATTAAAAAAATAGCATCATGAAATTTGTAGGCAAGTAGATAGAACTAGGAAAAATATCATCTTAACTGAGGTATCTCAGACTCAGAAAGATAAATACAGTACGTACTCACTTTTAAGTGGATAATAGCTGTAAAGAAAAGGATAATCATGCTACAATCCACAGACTCAGAGAAGCTAAGTAACAAGGAGGGCTCAAGCGAGCAACACACAAGTCTCCCAGGAAAGGGGAAACAAAATAGATGTTATGGGTGAACTGAGAATGGGTGAGAATGGGAACAGGAGAGAATCATATGAAGGGGTGGAGGAAGAGAGTACAAGGAAAGACTATTGGAATTGGGGGACATTTAGGAGGTAAGGTAGAAACCTGATACAATGGAAACTCCCTGGAATCCATAAGGGTGACCCTAGTAAAGACTCCTAGTACTTGGGGATACAGAGCTTGGATTGGCCACCTTCCAGTGGAGGGATTGGAACACCAACCTATTCACAAAACCTTAGACCTACAATTTGGCCTGCCTGCAAGATACGCTAAGGTAAAGGTGGCAAAGAACTTGTGGGACTGGTCAATGAATGACTGGTCCAATTTAGGACTGATGCCACATGATAAAGCATGACACTACCTGGAGGGCCAGAAACCTGAGTCTACATCACCCAGAAACCTAGAGTAGAACCAAACACAATGGGGGAAAAAGTCAATGAAATGATGAAATGACTTCTAATGCTACTCTGCTATACTTGACCAGACCCCAGCATAATCATCTTCAGAGAGGTTTCATCCAGAAACTGATGGGAGCAGAGGCAGAGACCCACAGCCAAACATTAGACAGAACTCAGTGGATCCTATTAAATAGGAGAAGGAAGGATTATGAGAGCCAAAGGCGTCGAGGACACCACAAACAGCCCAATAGAATCAACTAACCAGAGCTCCTAGGGGCTTTGCAGAGACTGAACCAACAATCAGAGAACCTGTATGGGTCTAACCTAGGTCCTCTACATATACATTCTGGTTGTATAACTTGATATTCTTGTGGAACTACCAGCACTGGGAGCTGGGCTGTCTCTGACTCTTTTGTCTATTTTGGAGATCCCTTTCCTCCTACTGGGTTGCCTTGTTCAGCCCTATTATGAGGGGATGTGCCTAGTCTTACTGCAACTTGATATACCACGTTTGGTTGACATCCATGAAAGGTACACACTTTTCTGAAAGGGAAGAAGGAGGAATGGATCTGGGTGAGAGGAGAGGTTGGAGTCAGGGTCTGGTAGGAGAGGAAGAAGGGAAAACTACAGTCAGGATGTAACATAAGAGAGAAGAATAAATGATGACAACTATGATGATGATGATGATGATGATGATGATGATGATGATGATGATAGGTTTTAAGCATACTTCCATAGTCACTGAGTCATATGTGCAGCTGCCTACCTTCGTCCAAAAGATATTTAATTGTGTTCGTTCTCCATAGACTCTGACACCCTTCCAGACCCTTCTTCTATGAAAAACCTTGACTGTGGGTGTAAACTGATGAGTACAGTATCTATACTCTCTTTAGGATTGTGCAAACTCAACCCACAACAAATCCCAGTACGGAGAGGTCAACTGGACACACAGTCTCACCCTTACTAGCGTAATTATTTGAAATCACTATCTGCTAGAGAAAGAGTCAGTTTCCTCTAAACATATAGTCTCCAGTAAATCTAATATGCTCAACTGGACTATTTTAACGGCATGAATCAATCTTGAAGTTATTTTTTTACAAGTTACAAAGTTGAGTGGGTAGGGAAGGGGAGTGGATCAACAAAGACTTGCAGGCAGGTGATTATCATCAAAACATGCTATACAAAGCTTAAAATAACGAATAAAGACTAGAGCATAAGATTCTCATGAGTAAAATAAACCATTCATGATTTAGCTTCTCTGTTAGAGATAGTGAATGAGATGATTATGTATTACCAATATGATGAAGAAGTAAAATCTGACTGATTTTTTTTTTCTTTCCCTCAGTCCAACGATTCATTCTGTCAAGTCAGCAGCTTCCTGGCTCCTAATGAAGACACTTCAACAAACATTCATGCACTGTCTTTCAGTTGGATCTTGCTCTTTCCCAAGTCAACAATGCCTGAAGCATTCTCAGATCCCACGGACCCTGAGTACTGCAGTTCTTTGATCTTGACAGAATAGGTACAATATTCAACAGCTAAGTAGCCATCAATTCTGATGTGAGTTTCTACTTCCGTTGGTGACCTCCATTGGAGTACTGCTATGCCTCTCTGTATCATAGGTACTATCATTTGAGGGAGGTCAAAGGTTTAATCTTTTCTCTCTTACTGAATTCTAGCTTTCTATGGGATATAATAACTCTTAGAGCCTCTACAACTTCAGAATTCAGTACTGCACTCACATGTGTGCAAATCTACTTGCACATAGGCGCACACATACACACAAGCAACAAAATAATATCATTTTAAAAGCTTAATTTGTTAATTTTTCTGTCGTTTTAAAAGTTTTTATTTATTTATTTATTATTTTATTTATTTACAATCCAGTCTTTACCCTCCTTGGTCCCCCTCCCACAGTTCCTCATCCCCTTCCTCCTCTCTCCTGTCTATGAAAGACTGTCTCCTTGCAACTAGGCCTTCCTACCTCCTGGGGCCTCAAGTCTCTTGAGGATTAGGCTTCTCTTTTCCCACTGAGGCCAGACCATGCAGTCCTCTGCTATATATGTGTTAGGGGCCTCTGACCAGCTCCTGTATGCCTGATTGGTGGCTTAGTATTTGAGAGATCTCAAGGGTTAATGTTAGTTGAGACTACTGGTCTTCCCATGGGGTGGCCCTCCTCAGCTTCTTCCATTTTTCCCCTAATTCAACCATAGGGGTCCCTGACTTCAGTCCAGTGGTTGGATGTAAGTATCTGCATCTGTCTCAGTCAGCTCCTGGTCAGGCCTCTCAGAGGACAGCCATGCTAGGCTCCTGTCTGTAAGTACACCATAGCATCAGTAATAGTGTCAGACCTTGGTGCCTCCCCATGAGATGGATCCCAAGTTGGGCTGGTAACTGGACTGCCTTTCCTTCAGTCTCTTCTCCATGTTTGTCCCTGCAGTTCTTTTAGACAGGAACAATTCTGAGTCAGAGTTTTTGACTGTGGGGTGGCAACCTATCCCTCCACTTGATGCCCTGTCTTTCTACTGGAGGTGGACTCTTCAAGTTCCCTCTCCTAACTATTAGGCATTTCATCTAAGATCCCTCACATTGAGTCCTGAAAGTCTTTCACATCCCTGGTCTCTGGTTCTTTGTAGACAGTCCCCCCAACCAAGGGTGCATACTCCCATTCATTCTTCTGGCCCTCTGGGCTTTGCTCCTGTCCCACCGTATCTGATCCTATTCCCCCTTTCCCTTCCACCTTTTCTCTCCCACACAGGTCTCTCCTTCCCTCTGCCTCCCATGATTATTTTCTTCCCCCTTCTAAATAGGATTAAAGCATCCTCACTTGGGCCTTTCTGCTTGTTAAACTTCTTATGTTCTGTGGGTTGTATCCTAAGTATTCTGTACTTTTTGACTACTATCCACTTATAAGTGAGTACATACCATGCATGTCGTTTTGGGTCTAGGTTGCCTCACTCAGGATGTTTTCTAGTTCCATCCATTTGCCTGTAAAACTCATGATGTCCTCATTCTTAATGGCTGAATAGTATTCCATTGTGTAAATAAACAACATTTTCTGTATCCATTCTTTGTTTAAGGGACATCTGGGTTGTTTCCAGCTTCTTGCTATTACCGACCTCAGAAGATGGAAAGATTGCCAATGCTCATGTATTGGAAGGATTAACAGAGCAAAATGGCCATTCTACCAAAATCAATCTACAAATTCAATGCAAAACCCATCAAAATTCCAACACAATTCTTTACAGACAGGGAAAGAGCAGTTCTCAATTTCATATAGAAAACAAACAAAAAATTCAGGATAGCAAAAATAATTCTTAACAATAAAAGAACTTCTGGGAGAATCACCATTCCTGACATCAAGCTGTAATGCAGAGCAACAGTGATTAAAAATATGCATGGTATTAATTTGATAAATTTAATTTTCTACTTTGATATGATAATGGACATTTTCCTAGCAGTCATGTCAAGGTACCATGTGAGTGAAAGGTCATAATTGCAACTTCTAATATTTGAGTGTCACTTCCCAGTATGATGTAAAAATGACACAGAGCCTCAAACAATCTGAGGTAGATTTCTGGGATGGGCCAAGGAAAAATTCATATGGAACAGACTCAGCTAAAAAATTCTAAGTAACAGAGAAATATGTTAGTTATCACGATGTTTTATACATAAGAGGGCCCCACTTTGCCTACATAGTCCAAAACAAACAAGAAAACACAGCTAACACTGGAAAATACATTGCCACTATGCCAGTCGTCTTTGTTGGTATAATGTGATGGAGTATGGGGCAGGCAATTTGGAGACAGAAGTGTGGGACCAGTGGGTGAGAATGCAGTACAGAAGTAGAGTGTGGTGTCTCTCTGTCTATAAGGAAGATGCAAGGATGGAGTGTAGAAGAGGGAGGCTGAGGATGATCTGTGGTGTGATGTGACGGAAAGAGACTGAGGGGACAACATCAAGGAGATAGAGGTCCCACCTCAGCTTGATGCCAGACTCTGGTTACTTCATGCATTTTACCAAAGTGAGTCAGGCCTTCTTGTAGGAAGAAGTATGTGTGAAATAAGAAATCAGTGAAATAGAATTATAGAGGAAGAGGAAGATAAGGAAATTTAACATATGTTTAAGGAAACTGGAGAGCTACACAGTAGGTAATCATGGCTTCTAAAGCCCACATTAGGAAATCAATAGCCATGTTCAGATCGCACTGCAGAGAAAGCAGATCCTTGGGGCTGTGAGAATCTTTTAACAAGGAACTTTGAGTTCTGACTTTTATTTACAATGTATTAATTCAGTCCCTATTGTCCTCAGGGCAATTTACTTTCTTAACAGTGTGAAGACATTGATAATCACAAAGAATGCTGGCTTTATATAGATGGAAGGTTAGTGTATTTATTATTATTATTATTATTATTATTATTATTATTATCATTATCATTATTATTATTATTATTATTATTATATTTCAGGACTCAAAGCACAGCTGAAATCACAGCAGAAGGAGAGTCATGGAGAGTTCTCTGCCTTCAGTCCTATTCTTTATACAGTGTTCAAACTGGAACATCAAAAGATTTCAGAATAGTGACATTTTCTCAGCCCTGGTCATATCCCTTTAAATATGGACTGTGGAAATGAAATGGTAAGGAGCTCTAACATCCATATGTGAGGCCAAGTGCTTCACTGAGTCTCTTCAACCTCCTATTTGGAACTGCAACTCCACAAAGCCAGTATTTTAGAGATAAACAAATTTAACAAACATATCAGACATTACTTCTGGTTGCCTGGACTCATAAATGCATAGGTATCATGTTTCCTTTATAGTCATCTGTCGACAGACACCTAGCAGATCCATACCTTAGACATTGTGAATAGTGCTGAAGTGGGCTTGACCTAGCAGGCACATATAAAAAATGAAGGCAAACAACAATCAGCAGTTCAGTGACATTGACCCTTTCCAAGTGCATAGGTCTTACCTGCATACTAATATCACCTACCTGTGCTTTAGGTCCAAGTGCCACCTGTGCAGGAAAAGCTTGGGTTTTAGTGTCAGAAGAAGAAGGTACTGCTGAAGGAGTAGAATCACCTTAAGCTAAAGCAGGAATTCAAGCACATGGTTCTGATGTTAGTAAGTGCGGGCTCTGGCAGGCACTGTTCATCTTAACATCACATTATTATGAACAGAACTGAGGGAGTGACCTAGGTTTCACCAAACATTGCCAGGGTAGGTTGGCTCTACAGCTGGCTGCTCACAAGTTTTGCTTTCTTGGAGGAGCTAGTGTTATTTTAGGCATAATAAGTGAGAATGGAAAGGAATAAAATAGTTTTCTTTCATGGATAGTATAAACTAGTCTCACAGACACACACATGGAGAGAGACACACACATAACACTAACATTCACATTGAGAGACACACATATACCCACCCACACAGAGAGACACACAGACATACATAGACATACACACATGTTGTAAGTGTGTGTGTGTGTGTGTGTGTGTGTGTGTGTGTGTGTGTGTGAGAGAGAGAGAGAGAGAGAGAGAAGACTTTTGTAACTGGAGGTAAGATTATGGCCATACAGAAATTCAGGAGACCAATACTGTGTCTAATGATGTTTGGAAGAAGCTACACAGAGAAAACTGGGAACAAATTTCCCCAAGCAAACATTGAATTTCCCATTATAATATAATGCTTATCCTAAAGGAAGAAAAAATAGGGTCACACAGAATTTGTAAAATCATTAAGTATGAAATAAATAGCTACTTAATTAGTCCCTAAGACTCTGGCCCTTGTTTTAAGAATATGTAGCTCTTTCAACAAATGACATTACAAACTTTAGTTTGCTCCTGAATGATACCTTCAGGTGGCACCTTGAAAAATCTTCATCAAACATATGAATGAACATAATTCAACATATCTGTTTTAATTGCTTTTAAATTCTTTCCTCTTACTTTAGTCATAGTGAGTTAAAGAAAATATATAGATTTTTTTTTTATTACTATTTTTGAGCACCAGCATGTCATCAGAGACATATCTGTCTTTCAGGACCCATGATTTTGTCATGAGATTTTCTGTATCTAATGACCTGTAAATTAGTAAGAAAGTAAGGATGTAGGCATTCTCTCCTCTACCTCCTTTGGCTATTCCCTATGCACTGAGCATTCCCCAGTGTTCATATGCTGGAAACACAAGCCCAATGTGTCGAGGTTAAGACACTGACCTTTAAAATAAGATGGTGTCAGAAAGGTTCTGATCTCATGAATGGCTTATTGAATAAACATCAGTCAGGTAGAATTTGAAGAGTAGATTTGCTATGAAAGTGTGTTTGGATATATTGGTTCCCTCTGGTGTATTCTCTCTTCCTTTTACCACATCTTCTGTCTCAGGTTAGCTGATGCAGTCATTAGTGCACCTCACTCCTGCCACAGTTCCCTCATCTTCAACATTCCCAGTCTCCAACACCATGAGCCAAATTGTTTGTACTTACCCTGTCTTTGTAGCATTCTAGAAGGTATTCTAACAAAGTGTCTATCCTTACAACACTCCCGACATCCTTAGGGCTTTGTTTGACTTTCTCTTCATCCTTTATAACTTAAATATATTCTTATTCGCAATGACAGATACAGTCTCCATGAAGACAGGAAATCAGAGGTATGCCCAGTATGAAGGAGGGAGATCAACTACATTATAAGCAGCATATCACGGACATTTAACATTATTCATAGGTCAAAGTTCTAGATGGAAGATTCTAGAAAACAATGCCTTAGGGTTGTTTTATTTTTGTTTGTTTGTTTGTTTGCATGTTTCTGTGCAGTTGTTCTTTTTATGTGTTATCATTCCACCACTTGGCAAGGGCATGGCACACCTACCCACTGCTGTTAACTTCATCTGCACACCACTGATCGTGCTGTAATAGACATGGGGCCAGACAGTTATCACTTCCTTTGTGCTCCATCAAGATTATATACTTAGAAACAACTTTATAAAATTGAGTCTGTGTGAGAGAAACAGTGTTTTCTTTTCCGGATTTTAAAAGCTTACAATTTATTAATCTTGCAATTAATCAATATAAGGACAAATGGCAAATCAGGCAGGACTCCCATTGCTTGATGACTTTTTAGACAAATCTCAAAATCCAATTGACATTTCGTGCTATTTAAGTTCCACACTCAAACCTTATAATGACCTTTACTTTCAAGCATCTTATCTATTTTTAGAATGTTGATTACATTACTGAATAGATCTAGTACACACCATACATCAGCTTACACAGAGTCAAGTAGTCATAATTTTTTAAAAGTAAAATTATTTTAATGATATCATAATGGGATTCCTTTGAAGTAAAGTTTTATGTTATACCCTTTCGCAGTTGCATTCTTGTTTGCTCTTCTTCAAAGTACAATAAAATGGCACAAGGGCATCCAGCATTCAGTGAGTATATCACTGGCCTTCCTGTTGGCCTCTGAATATGATGTGGGACAACAATGCTTCCTCATTCTGACAAGGATTGTAACCTGTATAGAGTTTCTTTATAAAGTGTGTATAGGCTGGTAGGTGGCCATACAGAAGGACCACATTATGGTGAGTCCACTTGATTTGTGATCATTGTTCTCTGATTTGCAAACAAATGGAAAAGCATAGACCAAGGGATTTTGAAATATGTAAGTCAGTTGTGTATCATACACATTTATTTGAATTAAAATCATGGAATGAATATTCTATGTAGTGCTTTTTAACTTTTATTAAGATATATTTTCTTTTAAAATGATATCATATTTGCTTTCTTCGCTCATACTCAATGTGCAGTGAAATATATACTGACAATATTTTTCTATGTTATAAGAACCAGCTGTCATCATTGTTGACACTGATACTGTTTACTAACCTACTCTCTGATCACTTGAATGTTTTTTGCTACCTCAGTTCTGATATTTACATATATAATTAGCTGGAAAGATTTCATTATTTTTAAACTTACTAAAAGCCAAATGTAGATATTATCTTCAGACACCAAGGAATTAAAACACAAACATCTATTGTTGAAAAAAATGAACTGAGGCACTAATAAACCTACATTGAAAAACTCTCACTTGTAGTTGATGAGTTTTAATACTTCTCTTGGCCAAAGTCAAACATAGTTGACATAATGCAAGATCTGTGGCAATCATCACAAAAGAAGTGATGTTGCCCATCCTATATAGGTCTAAAAACACAACTATAAATAGAATTATTTTCAGAGACATTTCAGAGATCAAATGGGAAGAGTCACATGAACATTCAACTTACATGCTAAGTGATGTGAGTACCTGAATTCCAAAATTGCCATTAATATAGAGGAAAGTAGCCTGTGGGGATTAGTTCCTAGGAGTAAAGAACAAGGAAGACATTTTATACTGAGTCTAGACAGGATCTTAAAGAAGAGTCTGAAATAATTTAATATAATACACAGCAGTAAAAGTCTACTTTGTGTTCTAACTTCCTCCCACGGTTATTGCAAAGGAGTAATAGAAAGTCAGTAAGTATTCAGATGTGTTATGGGCTGGAGGTACATGCTTAGAATTCACATGTTGAAGCTTTAGGCTACAAGACTTCAGAACGTGACTGAGTTGAAAACTGGGTCTCTAAAGAAGTGGCTTAGTTAAAATAAGATTATTAAGGTTCTAATCCATTTGGACTGATCTCCTGATAATAAAATCAGAACACAAACACCCAGGCTACGTATGACAAGGATGAAAGACATGGCCAAAATATAACCTACTTCAAGCTAGAGAGTGAGGGAGCTCAAAAAAAAAAGTAATCGTTACTGTGGGGCAAGTGGAACCATGTCACCAGACAAAACTGGGAAGGCTGAGCCACTCTCATATCTGAGAATGGTAGGCATTTATTTTATCTACTCCTGACCCCAGTCCTGTCCTGGAGCATGTGACCACAATATCCGGCAAGAGGATCATGATCACTAGTCACATAGCATGAGTTCTCCATGCTAATGAGGTATCGACATAGGCTAACCCGAGGGTTTAGCCAATAAACTTCCCTTCCCACAAAGGTATTCACTTCCTGTAAAAGCTATTTAATCTCTGGTCCACCCTGAATAGGGTGTATTCATTCTTTTCACTACCAATAAACAGTTTGGACAAGTAAAGAATGTCTCTCTTATCAAGAACCGCTGTGAGGGGAAGCTGTCATACAGAGCTGTGCTACATAAGTCACCAGACCCAGAGACTCCCCCTTAGGTAAGCCGGAGTTCCCCCTGCTTCCCCACCCCAGGCTCATGACTGGCCTGCTGGTCCCCTTCATTCCTGACTTCTTACACTTACTGGAGGTGTCTGGGTATCCTAGAGTTAGAGAATCCCAGCTTCAGCCCCAGCCTATGTTGTTTCACACCTAGGCTGGGCCCTCCATACTAGGCTGTATTTTACCATCCCGACACCACAGTGACAGTGAGGATGGAATACAGCCCAGCACTTACTGTTTTAGTCTGCCCCAGCATCGTCGAGGCTGAATGCAAACTTACACATTACTGGATATCTGGCCCCCAGATAACTAAAAAAAAAAAAAAAAAGTCCATCCTGTAGTTAAACAGACAAGGAAAAAGAGAGCTAATAAAACTGGAAATATAAAATAGACCATTAATATGGATCTACAGTGATTAGGATTGAGGAAGAATATGGTGAACAACTGGGCAGGAAGAATTTGATTTTAAGAAATTTAAAAAAGATAAACTGTTAAAACAATTAGAAAATCTAAGTAGGCCTGAAATTCATGAGAAATTGAATCAGAATGGCAACATTTTTAAAAATACATAAGGTCTAATGAATTCTGCCAAATGTATAAAGAGTTAGCATCATCCTGTTATCTTATTTGGTATATTATGTTCAGTATTGACATAAGAAGACTAGAGAACTTTAACCATTATGAAGAAATACTCATGCAAAAGTCTTCAATAGAATAGGACCAAGCCCAATCTTCAGTGTGTCAAAAGGACTGTTTGCTGAGACAAGGCCAATTTACCCCTAAAACAATACCATTCATGAACGAAATATCTTTGGTTAATACCATACTCAAGGCTAAAAAATTGAGAGTATTTTCACTCAAATCATAAACAAGATAAAGATGATTGTTTTTTATGATTTCCCCTCATCTCAGAGATGGAACCCAGCCAAACTAATGAAGCAATCAAAATAAATAACATATATATATATATATATGGACTAGAATTGAGTGAGTGAGATGGCTCAGGAGGTAAAGGCACTTGTTCACATGCCTGAGGACCAGAGTTCAATCCCCAGAACCAACAGAGTAAATGGAGAGAGCCAATTCCTGCTAGCTCTCTGCTGACTCCAGAAATACACAATGGCATATTTACACAGATACACACATAGACACAACTCAATCAATCCATCAATAAATAAATACATATAAAACTACTTAAGAATTAGCCAAGAATGTCAATAAATTGTACAAGTTAATCTATAAAATACTGCTGAAAGAATTTATATATAAACAGAAACATATAAGTTCAGATTATTATATTGTTAAAATTAATTATTAAAAATTCCAATTTCATCCAAAGCTTTTGAGAAATTGAATATAACCCATTTCAAAATACCAATGAATTAATTTTTGTAGACTTGAAAAGCCCATCCTAAAATCATATCTCAGGGGTACTACATAATATACACTGCAATCCTGGAAAAATAAACATAGAAGACACACTCATTTCATTTCCCCCCAAAGCCACAGAAATCAAGAGTCAGCACCACCATCAAGTACAGAAATATAGACAGATGAAACACAATAGAGACCAGAAACCAACCGTATATATGTGACCAAATGATTTTTTAAGTGATAAAGGGGTTTTACTGGATAGCAGAACAAAGAGGTCAGTCTATGACAGCAAGGGAGTCCTGGAAGTAGCAACAGCCAGTGTGTGCTAGTCACATTTTCTTTTCACTCAGGAAAGCTAAGATCAAATGGCTTTTGACAAGTGTGTCAAGGAGAAATGTTAAACTACTGGAGCCTATGGGGACTATTTCTCATCTAAAACACCACCAGGATGATATAAGATTGGGTTACATTCACAGCTAACTGAGCACATGCATCCATGGGTCTCTGTGTTCACACTCCATAGACTGCGCTCTTCTTACCTTTTACCTGATATCATGCCATAGCCACAACTCACTGTGTAATCTTCAAGGCTGCTCATAACTTGGGTCTAGTCTGGGAAACCACAACACTAAATCTAGTCTGTTCTGCAAACACACATTAATGATAACAAACATCTATTTATTTATATCCAACCTTTGCCTTTACTTTTTGTTTTAATGGGGGAAGAGTGGCTAAATGTTGTTACCAAAGGCACTGGTTTACAAAAATTTACTATGTGCCTTTACAGAAAATAAAATCGATACATACCCTCATTATTCATTTGGGAAATGTATATTACCTAAGAGATCTTTTAAGTAACTTTTGACCTGTACAGACAAAAAAATGACTCTCTTTGAACTTGACAAAGAGCAGTTCTCAGTTGTCTCCAGAACTGGTTGCCAACAGGAAAAAGTCCTTTAAAATTCACATTAAGTGTTCTGTTAACACAGAGAATAATCACAATGAGACTGCTTTTCAATTTAGAAACAGGGGGGAGGGATGGGGACATAAGGGGTTTGTGGAGGGGAAACCAGGAAGGGGGATAACATTTGAAATGTCAATAAATAAAAAGTCAATATAAATAAACACACAAACAAACGTACATGAATGCCCGCTATAGCAAGAACGTCACGGGTTTCCACACTCCCTGTACTACACTAATTTCTTCATGCTATACAATTGGGGATTTTTATACGACATAATCACCCACATTTAAAATACTACAGTACTAATTATGTCTACTGCAAAAGAGATGAAAACTCATGTTCCTCATTTGATAGCAAAAAACCCAAGTCAAATATACTCCCCCAAAACCTGTCTTTAATGTGTACAGTTCAGTTCTGTCCTTCCTTGAGCACAGAGTTACAGAAACCTTCGGCACTGTGATCATCTATGCATGAATTCAGAACATTTGATCACTTCAAAAACATTTCCTCTTTCCTACTAAAAGACATCTACTCTCCAGTCCCTGGCAATTGCTGCCTGTTTGTCTTTTTCCCACACTGGCTTAGTCTGGACATTTCAAATAAGTGGAGGTATACAAATGGATTTTTGTGTCTGGCTGCTTTCATTTAGCATCACAGTATAAAGGTCAAGACTAGTGTTTACAGAGGCAAATACGCAAGGACGCAAGGACAAAAGAGAGTCTAGAGTCAACCTCAGTGAACATGGCTGTCGTAAGCATCCCCTAAGGAGAGACATCTAAGTCTCTGACTCTTCACATGTGGCAACGATTCTAGAAACCGTATTCATCTCATCAGACAATCCTGCTCCTTTCAGAAAAATAAAGACATTTTCAAGATGACTTGTTAGAAACTGGGCTGCCATTGTTGTTGCCAGTCAAGCATGGTAAAGATCCAGTAGCATCGCCCTTGGAGAAACTGACCTTTGAGGTAGAGAATGAACTTTCCCTGGTACTCACGCCTATAAAGCCAGGCTCCTATGTCCACCTTTTAAATTGTGTCTTTGTCAAAAGACGTTGTTGTCTCTCTTTCTTGAGTTAAAAATAAAACCTTTTTCTTGTCCGGGGAAGTCTGGAGTTTTTGATCAAACCCAAACCTTTGGATCTATATCCTTCATATGACCGTTGAAAAGATTCATCCTGGAAAGTTAAGTACATTTTAATGGAGGATTTCCTAATCTTTTTTATTTTTCTTCAATTCCTTCAGGAAACTTTAGAAATTTCATTTGTAATCTTCATATCTAATGCATTGTACTTTGTGGTTCAAAAAGAAAACTCCAGGACATCACATTAGCTATGTCAACTTTATTATGTGCCATTTAGTTAAATTTGAATTTTCTTCTAAAGAAAAAGGGGAGGGAGTGTGCATAACATTCTAGGAGGAACATGGGATGCTTGACATGAAATATCAGCTGGAGTAGAAAACTCGCTGATAGTCCTTTGAGAAAGCAGTCATGACTGCCCCACTTACAAGAAAAGGTGAGCTCACTCATCTGAGAAAACAAATGACCAAGACTTTTTCTCACCCAGGCAGAGTGTGTCCTGTGTGTTCTCCAACCCAGGAACTGGATCTTCCTAAAGCAATATAGGGAAATTATTAGGTATGTGGAGAACCATTTCCTTCCCACTGTGAAATAAAGGAGATACGCTTATCTACATTACCATCACCCAAATACATCCGTGATAAGCTTATTTACATTGCCATCCCCCAGTTACGACTGCTACTCAACATTCAGTTCTAATATTCTAAAGAAAGAAAACCAGAGGACGGAGCAGGTGGCTCCGAGGTTGAAAACACATACTACGACTCCTCTTTGTGTTCGGTTCCTAGCGCTCACAACCACAAACACAACCACAAAACAGCTCCAGGGGATTTAAAGCATCATCTGGCCTCTGAGGGCATCTGCATTTTGAGCAACATACCCACAGACATATGAAAATGCACGTAATTAGAATAAATTCTAAAACAAGAGAGAAGGCCAAGCTTGTCTCTGATAGATGCCTCCACCTCCATCCTGACATTTCTCCCATAGCACCATCCCTCCTTCCCGCTTCGATTGTCCCCTAAATGAAGTCTGAGATGATATGTGACACGCTTGTTTTTTACTGTAAAATAAACAAGAAGAATAATGAAAGAGTAACAAAAATACTCACCTGAACTAAGCAAGGAAAATTTATTTTAATTATCTGGATCTTTTGAGCCATTTTCATCCCTACCATCCCCATGACAGATATTACGGTTCCCTCAGGTCTAAAGACATGAGCTCATCTACACTGACACTTGCTATGAGAAAGGGCCTAGAAACTGAAAAATTATTACATTTCAATACTAAAGTGAAGTTGAAGGAGTCTAGATTCAATCTCAGTCTGACAAAATCAATGATGGAATTGGTGCTCATGATATAGGTATTTTATACACTGTAATCATTGATATAAATTTCATAAATTATATTAATGAAGTAATGGACTATTTACCAATTTGATTGTTTGGGAAGGACCTTGATAACCTTCCATTAGTCTAACCAGCAAGTATTTGCTAGAAATCTATATATCAGAGGTAAATCCCTTTCATAAGGTCTGAGGCTATGACACAAGCTATAGAAATGAGCTCACAGAATCCTTGGTTACAGATATAAGTAAACTCAGAGCATCCCTGGTTACAGGAGTGAGCTCATTCCTTGTTACGGAAATGACCTCACAGCGTTCCTGGTTACAGGAGTGAGCTCAGAGCATCCCTGGTTACAGAAACAAGCTCACAGGAGCGGCTGTTGAAGCAGGGGGGCCGCGGTCGACATGTTCCAGGGCATGGACGGCCAAGCTGGTGGGTTGGGCTCCATATCCGTGAAGGCCCCAGGAGGAGAATCGAGTGATCTTTTTGGAAGTTTAGAAGAACGTATTCCTTCAACAAGCAAACCTAATAGGATGGCATCTAATATTTTTGGACCACCTGAAGAGCCTAAAAATATACCCAAGAGAACAAATCCTCCAGGGGGCAAAGGAAGTGGGATTTTTGATGAATCAATTCCTGTCAAAACTCGCCAATGTCTGAATCCACCCGGTGGGAAGACCAGTGACATATTTGGGTCCCCAATCGCTGCCACTGCACCTCTGGCACACCCAAACAAGCCCAAGGATCATGTTTTGCTGTGTGAAGGCGAATACTCTAAATCTGACTTGAACGCTACAACAAATGCCACACCCAGAAGAGAGCATGCAAAGAAACCGGAGCCCACACCTACAGTTGACAGTCATGAGCCCAGACTGGGGCCAAGACCTCGTTCCCACAACAAAGTCCTGAACCCACCGGGAGGCAAATCCAGCATCGCCTTCTATTAAGAGGCTTCTGCTCTGCCTGTAACTAGATCAGATACTCGGAAATAGAGTGTTGAGTGTTAGTGTTTCCCTTTAACCCGAATGAGTTGGGGTGGGAGAGGGTTTGTCATGCGTGAGAGGTTGGCTGCTCATAGGCCTTGTCGTCATTGGAAGAGCTGCCCAGAGGACTGTGCCTTCTAGACTGCCAAGATATAAATCTGCAGTGAGAAAAATGGAATGTCTGGCTCCTCCTTCCTAGTTAGTTGCACTCTGTGAAACAGATCTGCAAAGTTGTGGGGAAGGCAGAAGAGATGGGACCCATTAGCAGAAGGATGCCGGGGTCTATTTTGTCCGTATCAGCAGTTTGCTGGCTGTTGGGCGTGTAAGTATGGCTTGGTTGTAAAAGAATCCAAAATACCCTCGCTTTGGAATGAAGGAGATACGCATAAACAAACCCTTAAAGGCGCAATACAAAAACAGAAACTTTTAAAGACAAAGTAGAGTCTACATAATGTCTTTTAGGAAATGCCTATCAACCTCTGAGATATCTCTGAACCCTATGTCCTCCCTGTATGTCACCCTATAGTATTGAAACATGATTGCTCTTTTTGGTAGCAGTCAACAGGAAATCAACCTATCATTCTCAGTCCTGTCCTGGGTGGAAGTTTTGTTTCTTTTTGTTTGTTTGTTTGTTTGTTTTTTAATACAACAATCTTCTGAATTGTCCCATACCTGCCCCTAAGGTCATGGCCGGATCTGAGGTAGCAGCCTGCCTTCCTCTACAGTTGGTTGGTTTCTGACGTGACAGAATTGCATGTTGGTTGTTCCTTTTGTTTGTCTCATCAGCCTTACCCATAGGCCTCAGCTCCACACCTGTGAGGGGTTCTCCCTGTTCATGGGTTCTTCCTGTACATAAGGTCTCTGGCCTCTGCAGGGCCATATATGTCCAGGTATTGGGTGGATTCCTGTTCTCCTGCCTTGCTTTGTTTCTGTGTTTGGGAGGAATGCCTGCTGAAGGACGTATGGTTGGGTTGGCTTCTATACCAATATCTGGGAAGGTGTTCTTGGTGTCAGCTTCTTGTAAATACCGGTGCACTGCTTGAACACTTAGAAAAGTGCTACTCTGTACACCAGAGCAGAAGAGCTGCCCAAGCCGCCTTTAGAAAGCTTTAGACTTCTTGACCTTGCTCGTAAACAGTGCTCCTGAGGCCAGGATTATTTTACAATAAGGTCACAACTGTCATTTGACAGCAGACTGTGGAGACTGGGCTCCACAGTCATGTCACTTCATCTGTCAGCCAGATGTCCCTCCGGTTCAGCCCTTGAGGAGTTCTTTATTTCCCTTCTGGTATGTATCTGTGAAAAGGGTGTCTAAGTGGTGCTACTTTTGGTTCTCCTGCCTACAGACAGCTTCAAAGCAGGTGCCAGAGATGCCCTCAATACATTTTGGAAGTGCAGCAGCCCTGTGGTCACACTCACACTGGCCTACAAGTGCCTGCAGGAGCTACCTGCAGAGCTCTGCTTCCTACACGGTCTGTTGAGGAGTTTGGCTTTGTCAACCAAAGAGTTCCCCCTTCAGCTTCCCTGTATTATGAAGCTAAGTAACATGTCTTACATGTATGTAGTTCTGTAACAACTCAAAAGGGGTGTGGTTCAGTCATCATGAGGATGTCATTTGGAATTCAGAGTACGTTTCCACTTAAGAAAAATGTCATAAATGGTGTTTGCTTTATTTGGCCCAGACCCTAACTTCTTTCGCTTATAAGGAAATAACAGAATGATAGAAATAAACCTTTTGTAACTGCTCTCCTAAGTAGAAAATGGTTTGTGCAATCCAAATTGAATTGTCAAGAAGGGATCTAACATCACTATGCTGATTCTTCTGCTAGCCCAGTGAAGGAAAAGCTCCAAGCTCCACCTGCTGGCCTGGATGGCTGGGAGGCTATAGGGACTTGTGACAGTGACCTACAGCAGTGACTGTCTTATTCATATCTTCATATGTCTATCTCTTCCACTACAGTCAGGCTCAAAGTGTAAATCTGAAAATTAGTCCCCAGCTAAATCCAGTGGTATACAGTGGTAAAAACAAGCTTATCTCGTTTTTAAGTGCATTTGGTGCCAACATTTTTCTATTGCTATGTCAGAGCAAGAAACCTGTCTTTACATCATAATGTAATCTTAGTAGAAACATTATGATTTTTTTTGAGGCAGAACTGGGTATAATGGTTGAATTAAACTTAGTAACTACAAAATAAATGAATAAGCAAAATCCGTGGTTGCAAGAGTAAGCTCAGAGCATCCCTAGCTACAGATGTGAGCTCAGAACATCCCTAGTTACAGATATGAGCTCATGACATCCCTGGCTATACAAGTGAACTCAGAGCAAAGAAGCATTGACTCAGACTATGTACACCCTCAGGGACAGGGCCACACTGAAAATGAATCCCAGCTTTCAATTTCCTAGTATGCACAGGGCTCTGGACAGGATTGTCAATTCCAGGGCAGTGGGGTAAATACAAAGGTTTTAAATATCGAGGTCAGGGGATAGAGCTCACTGGGAAAGTGCCTGTGCACTGTGTTCATGCTAGACTTTGGACTCTCTCACCCACCAGAGAAGGGAGAATCTTTTAAGCTCTCAAAACTGAATCAACTCAAAAAGTTCTACTCTGTTTTTATCAAGACATAAGCTTTGCAGGGAAAAAAAGCCATATTTTTTTCTTATTCTCCTATCATAGTAATCAGAGTCTATGAAGGGGTCAATACCAATACTTGCAGCCTTGCTGGCTCTGCTGTCAGGGTTGAAACACGAAAGCAGACACAGATCAGTCAATCAATGTGCACCTTGGTATACCCAAGGTTATTATTTTTAGAAACATTTTCTTTAAAAGCTGAATCTTACTGAGCCCCAGCAAAGAGTACTTAGATCTAGGTTCAATACAGGTGTTAGCTTAGTAGTTAAGGTAAAGATAACTCCACTTAATTAAAAGGAACCCCCAACTTGCTAAAAGCCAATTCCCATGTTTGGAAAATTTTATATACAAGTGAAAAACTTCAGCTTTAGGTTTGCATTTAGATAAAATAAGACTTTAAAAAGTTAGGGGAAAGCTTTAGAGATATAACCAGTTGTGTGCTAAACTCTCTGAAGAACTACCCAACAGCATGAAAAAGTTTCAGACTACAATTTGAACTGTAAAACCAAATGCAACTATAATCACATCATGGTTGAAACTGCAGGAGCTTAACATTTGATTAGAATGAAATTATTTTCAGTCAGAATCCACAATATTTGTCAGCAGGAAAAAAAAAATCACTTTTTCATATAGGAATTTAGTGTCAAGCTAATTAACCGAGTAAGATTTCCCTTTAAAATTCAGACAAATTTGCATTTCAGAGCCTGGTTCAAACACACAAGTATGCACACACAATCCAGGGTTAGTATCCAAAGGTTTATTCTTACTGATCCAACATCCAACCCTTATGCTTTCTGAATAAAAGAAAATAAAAGTATGAGTGGAAATTAATTGAATACCAACACACTATTAAAGAGAAGGGTGCGTTGTTGATGTTGTTGGAGACGTTTTGTTGTTGTTTTGTTTTGTTTTATCCAAGGGCTTGTGGTCATTCTTTATGCAGGTCAGTGGAGGAACTGGGTCCTCTCCCACTTCATAGGGGCATCCATATCGTCCTCGTGTCACTCTCCCGTGTCTCTGGTTTGAATGCCTTTAGCTTTCCTCACATCCTCACTGTTTCTTTGAACAAACTGAGGTTGAATCTGGGAAATGGTTTGGTTGGTTAATGAATGCTCTTACTGCTTTTGTGGAAAACACTCCCAGCACTCGGGAGGCAGAGGCAGGCAGATTTCTGAGTTTGAGGCCAGCCTGGTCTACAGAGTGAGTTCCAGGACAGCCAGGGGTACACAGAGAAACCCTGTCTCGAAAAAAAACATATATATATGATTTTCATACACTATATTCTGATTATGATTTCCCCCTCCCCAGCTCCTCCCAGATTCTCCCTACTACCTTCCAAATGCATAGTCTTTCTTGTCCTCTCAATAGAAAATAAATAAGCATCTAAAAAGGTAATTGATACCAATACAACTAATGCTAATAAGAATAGTACAATAAAATAAAAAACAAACCTAAATAGAAGAAAACAAATGGAAAAACAAGAATCCAATGAAAGTGCATCCTAAATAAATGCATGTAGACAGGTACATTGGCATGCAAAGAAATACTCTAAAAGCATAAAATTCAAAACCACAATGTATACACAAAAGACCTGAAGGGTAAGAAAAAGAAAAACAAATCCCAAACAAAGCATTTTGAGACAGAAAAAAAAAAATTCCTCCCAAAATACCATCGAGACAGTTTTATGTTGTGTTGGCCATGTACTGTTGGGCATGGGACCTGGCCTTGGGAGTGGTTTTATATAACTAGTGAGCGTCTGTTCAAGGATTTTCATTTGTGAGTGGTTATCAACTGGAGACAGTTTCTGGGTTAGAGATAGGAGCCTGTGTCTACTCTTAGCACTGGGACCACATCAGGCCCAGACATGTACAGGACATGTTCATGCTGCCATAGTCTCTGTGAGTTGCATATGGATATCAGTCCTGCTGTGTTTTAAAGGCCTTGTTACCTTTGTGTCCTCAATCTCCTCTGGCTCTTACACTTTCTCTGCCTCGGGAAGACAATTGGTGGAGACATCTCATTTAGGACTGGGTGTTCCAAGGTCTTTTACCCTCTTCACATTGACCAGCTGTGGGTCTCTGTATTTATTCCCATCTACTTCAGGAGAAAGTGTCTCTGATGATCGCCAAGTAAGACATTGATCTTATCTATAAATATAGCAGAATGTCATTAGGAGTCAGTTTATTGCTACATTCTTTTAGTAGAACAGTACTAGTTGGTTGGTCCCCCGGGATCTCTAGCATAGTCTCAGGTTCTTGGTATAGAATCCATCTTACAGAATAGGCCTTCAATCTAATCAGATATTAATTGGTTAGCCCCACAACCTTTGTGCCCCTATTACACTGGTGTTGAATTATTAAATAAATAAATTCCATTGGAATTGAGGCAGGTTCAGAACCTGCCTCAATGCTTTACATTCTGGAATGAAAGCCACGCACACAGCCTTTATGTTTTGATATTACTTAATCAGCACAATAGCTGGGTTACTGCTTAATCTCCACTACTGATAGGATCTGCCTCCCACAATAATTCTAAGTTAAAACTTATTAAATCTGTGCTCTCTCTTGGCTGCTCTGGGCTACCCTCTCCCATCTCCTTCATATGGCAGCCATGTTTCTTTGTCCTGCACTCTTCTCCTCCACACTCTCCCTGCATGGCGGATCTCCCCTTCCTTCTCTCTCCCAGTCCCAATGCCAGGAAAATCCAAAATCCTGCCTCTGTCTGTCCTTCCCAGGTATTGGCTGTTGGCATTTCTTAGAACATAAAAATTCCAAGATAACATGACATTCATTCATAAATAAACCTAAAAATAGGCTCATACAAAAAAATAAAAGGTAATTTAATTGAAGTTAAATATATAGGAAAGAATGTTAATCCAAGTTATATAAAGAGAAAGGCAATATAAATATATACACAGATACTCATCTCC
>JADRCH010000082.1:5676834-5758021 GCA_019843965.1 Rhynchomys soricoides | reverse complement strand
ATTCACCCCCCCTACAGTCTTTCCCATCCCCTCTTCCTTTTTCCTCTGAGTGGGTGAGGCCCCCGGATATTCTGCTACCCTGGCACATCAAAGCTCTCTGAGGACGCTATGTGCATCCTCTCCTACTGAGGCCAGACAAGGCAGCCCAGCTAGAAGAATATCTCTCACTCTCAGGCAACAGCTTTTTTGGATAGCCCTCTGCTCCAGTTGCTTGGGACCCACATGAAGACCAAGCTGCACATTTGTTACATGTGTGTAGGGAGGTCTAGGTCCAGTCTGTGTATTTTCTTTGGTTGGTGGTTTAGACTCTGAGAACCCCAAGATTCCAGGTTTGTTCACTCTGTTGGTCTTCCTGTGGAGTTCCTATTCCCTCTGAGGCCCACAATCCTTCCTATTCTTCCATAAGAGTTCCCAAGCTCTATCCACTGTTTGGCTGTGGGTATCTGCATCTGTCTGAGTCAGCTGATGGGTGTTGCCTGTCAGAGAACACCCATGTTAGACTCCTGTCTGCAAGCATAACAAAGTACCATTAATAATGTCTGGGACTAGTGCTGGCCCATAGTATGGGTATCAAGTTGGGCCTGTTATTGGTTGGCCATTCCATCAGTCTCTATTCCATCCCCCAACTCCCTGCATTTCTTTTAGATGATAAATTTGGGGTCAAAAGTTTTGTGGGTAGGTTGGCTTTCCTATTGCTCCATAAACAAATGACTTTATAAAGAGCTTCAGTCGGGAGAATAACCATCAAGTCTCATTGGCTGCACATAATGAATTGCTGTTGGCTTCTAGTGTGGTAATGTTTTAAATAGACAAATTACCCACATTCCACATTTCCTTCTCACAGCTTTTGTCTTGTAATAGCTCAAGTTCACCTTTTTGATCAGTCCAGTTCAAGCCCCAACAGCCTCATGCTCAGAAGCACCTAACCGCTGCCAGTGGCAAATTATGCTTCCATAACCACACCTTATCAAATCACAAGGAGAAACAAAGGAACCTCAAACTTAAAATGACTGTAATCCAAATGTATTTCTTTTATACACAAATTATCAAAAACCTCAATGAATTATTTGTCAATAAATATTTTTATATTTATAGGAGTATATAATTTTCTATAGGAATTTAAAGAAAGATAGGGACAATTATTTAAAAATCAAATGTGCTTAAAACACTTTGATTAAAAGGGAATAACATGAGCAAAACATCATATAAAATTCTCAGGGAACTAATAAATACATTAGGTTGACAATGCTGTTCTATGGGTTCATGCACTTGTGGCCAAGCCTGATAACCTGAGATCCACCCCGGAGATCCACAAGGTGGAAGGAGAGGATCAATTCCAACAAATTGTCCTCTGAACTCTACATTTACACACACACCACCACCACCACCAACAACAACAACAACAACGACAACCAACAAATAAATACTGTAATTAGGAAGATAAAGAAGAACTAAGCTCATCCTGCCCCACCATACCAGTCAGCCAATTTTGTTGTTGATCGAAGAGAGAACAGAGAATTACTTGACTCTGTTACCCAAAGATTACTTGTTTAAACATTTGAGTTTGCTGTGTATCATGCATAACTCCAAACCCTGCTGAATGCAGGATGAGGTGCAAGCCACTCAGTGTAAATCTGTGGAGGTTTATCTTCAAATCTCCTACTAGACCATAACATGAAAACTTGAGATGCCATTACCCATCCATATTTAAAGTTTTCAGGAAATCTATATAGCTCAGACTCTTAGGAAAAATAAACACATTCAAACTAGAAATGAGTGCCCTAAAAACTGTAACTACATACTCAGTTTAAGTATGTTTGTATCAATTGCTCTAAATTTCTAATTTTCTGGAGATTTACAACCATATGCACAAAGAAGTATAATCTTCTAATTATTAATTAATTATGGAATGCTTCCATTTTGTGGTAACCCTTAAGTGAGAACATACCTGTTTATGATTACTATCATTTTGAATATTCATCTGTTTCAGTGAGCATACAATACAGCAGACCAACATAAAATGCTAATGTACTATGTATGCTACATGAATTGATGTCCCTCATGTTAGAATTCCTGCTGGTAGAAATACTAAGGCATGTTATATTGAATATGTAAATATACAATGTCCATGCAAAAGTCTTTCTAATTTAAGGAATTGAGATGCATGAATATTAATTCATATATCTCCTAAGCTTTTGTGGATCAAAAATAGTAACTAAAACCTTAATTAAACGAACTATACATAACAAATGTTTACACATAGGGATTATTAAGAATCTTAGGTCTTGGATAGGTAACTATGCCTCCAAAATTATTAAGCTTGTTATAATATCATGTACAGAGCAGCAGCATATACCATATTTAAAATGGAGTTTATGACATATATTAAAGTAAGAACAATGAGAATATATTTACACAAAAGTTCCCTCAGAGATAAAAGTATAAAATAGTCATTTGTTTATATATATTTCCACTTATCTTCCTGATGTGTTCTTGAATTAGGTTTGACATATTTTATTGAGAATTTGTGTCCATGTTCATCAGCAATATTGGCCTATGATTTTCTCTTTTATTTGTTGGGTATTTGGTTTAGGTATCAGGGTAATACTGGCTTCAAAAAAAAGAATTTGGAAATGGTTCTTCTTTTATTTATTTTGTAGAAAAAGTTAAAGTGTGTTGGTATTGGGTGTTGCTTGGAGGTTTGTTAGAATTCTGTGCTGAATCCATATGGCCTTGGGATAGAATTTAGATTGGATCCTTTCAATTATTGCTTCTATTTCATTGGATATATGAGTCTACTTAATTGTTTATTTCATCTCAATTTAGCTTTGGTAGACCATATATATCTAGAAACTCATCCATTACTTTTAGATTTTTCAGTTTTGTGTGATCTAGATTTTTAATCAATCTCTCTCTCTCTCTTTCTCTCTCTCTTTCTCATTTTCTTTACTTCTTCAGTGTTTGTTATCTTCTGGTCACTAATTTTGTTAATCAAGGATCATTGTATAAGGTGTGTGAAGATTGTAATGAGCTACAGTCCACACTCCCACTAGTGCAGCTACACATAGGAACTCACATTGGTTATGATAGCTTGCACAAGTTGCATGCAAGCTCAAGCCAGACAAAATTCCAGGAAGGAGAAGTTACATGGGAATAATGTCCCACCCATTTCTTAGGAGCTACTGACAACTGATCATTTCTGGAAGAGGGACAATGCCACCCCTGGTAAGTTGGTCACACTCCAGAGAACAGCCATACATCCATGGAAATAATAAGTGCATAAATCAGAGTAGATGAATTTAAAAAATAAAATGCAAAGTAGTATGGGTGGGGAAGCTGGAATAGATCTGTGAGAGTTGGAAAGGAATAAATACGGTGAAAATATAATACTCTAAACTTCTCAAGAACTAATAAAAAGTAAAATAAAATTTATTAGCTTCTAGCAAAATCTAAGTTAAGTATACTATTTTCACAGAACTAATTTATATTTTTTATTTCCTAATAACTGTAATTTTGTATCAAAATAATAACCCTGTAAATCAGAATTGATGTCTGTGATTAACTGAAAACATTTTTTAAAAAAGAAATAGAAATGATGTGCAGATCTAAGACAACCTTCACTAAAATTCTATCCTCTCTTTTTTAAATAATAAAATCTGATCTAACTTTCACACAGAAATGAGAGGGATGTGGACTAGCCAAATTGATCCTGAGAGAAGAACAAAGTCAGAGCAGTCACATTTCTTAATTTCAAACTTACCACAAGGGTATATCAGTCAAAACATGGTTCTCTTCTCCCAGCAGAAAATGAGAACATAGATTTATCAAGCAGAACTAACCCTCCACAAATTAGTAGGTGTCTTCCCCTTTCAATCCCCATCCTGCATATTGTGTCAAGGTCTCTTGCTGAACCCAAGGCTTGCTATTTGGGATAACCAAGCTATCCAGTATGCTCCAGGGATCTTATCCCTGTTTTCCTAAAGCTAGGATTACAGGAAGGGTTATTTGATTTTATGTGGGTTATGATGATCTCAACTCTGGCCCCTTGTGCTTTCACATCAAGAACTTCACCTACGTAGCCATGTCTACAGCTTTACATATATAATTGATGCATAATGTATACATAATTATACATTTATTGTAACTTCTCTTACTGTATTATAATTTGATAGATAGATAGATAGATAGATAGATAGATAGAGATATATTTATCTAATTGGTACAGTTAAGGCATCAATCTCATCAAATGTCAATCATTTTTACTTGTGGGAACATTTTTGTCTTTCTATATACATTGATGTCTCTCATATTGGTATAGTTACCTTACTGGGAAAATAAAGATGCCTTCTCTTCTTTGTGTACTGGGGTTCCCTTATCTAGCACATATGTGCCCCTTTTTTCTGCCATTCTAAGCACCTGTCTTTGACTATTTCACTCCCTCCTCCTCAGAGGAGATATAGTTTCCATAAATGAGCGAGGGCACATGACACCTATCTGTGTCTGAATTACACTCTTTATTTTGTAATGGTAGATTTTATGTGATGTGGATATTAGCTCAAAATTCAAAAACAGTTAAGGCATAATTTTAGATTGCCACTTATTGGTTGTGAGCCTTAAGCCTTTAACAGCTATGTCACCTTTCCAGCCCCAAGTAACAAGTATACAAGATTTTTGCTTCCAGTTTTCCTTGCCCTTCCCTCTGGAGTTCCCTGTCTTGAATAAACTTCAAGATATCTTAATTCTATTCCAACTAACCTGTGATGGTTTGAGGATTGTGGTGGTGTTTAGTGCCGTTTTTTATGTTGTTTATTTATGTTGTTTCTTCTACTAGGTTTTATGTTTCCTAGCACACTCCTGAGATCCCTCTGGTTATGAGTCCTGTACATTGGAATGTTATTAATCAAGATGGAATCTTTGTTGGTGCATTTATCTATTTGATTCTCCTCTTCACTCTATCGGTTCATCATTCTTACCCATGGCTCTTGCACGGTTAACCTGCAAGCTGTGATTTGAATGTTTCTGACTATAGACCCATGGCTCCTTAATCAGAGAAGTATTTGCAGCTCCTTACCAAACAAATGTGCTAAGACTTGAGAGAAATATTTTGAATGTGCCAGGAGCACAGTGATTCTGGGGAATCTTGAGGCAGCAGATATTCTAGTACTGACTCAATGTGCTAGCCCAGAGCCAAACATCAATCACTCAGTGCCAAAGTGCCAAGCAAGCTGGTGAGGTAGAAAAAGTGCTAATTTCCCTCTGAGACCTACTTTTTCCCCATGGAATGGGACATGCATAGAGGACCAAGTGGGTCAACATACCAGAGACATGTAGGAGGCTGTCCTACAAGGAGTAGCCCATGGGAAAGCTTCAGGAAGCTGTGGTGATTCCACCAGGATGAGGGTGGGAGACAAGGGTATGACAAAGAGTGGGCAAGTTCTCAGGATCTGAGTCAGGGTAAACTGAGGAATATTGTCTTCAAGGTCCCTTTCATGTCCATGTAAGAATGCTGTAGCAAACTCTCCTGAGGAAGGCATCTGCTCAGAGCCTCAGATAAACAAAACTTTGGTGAGAACCTCTGGACTGGCATGCAGACCTCACTGAGGATATGACTGACAGAGAGTCCTTAATTCCTAACAGTTACCACCTGCAGATATAAAAGCAGTGACTATATACATCATCTTGTAATTGCATGAAGTATGACTCCAAAACTCTTAACTAGAAGCTCAAAAATGAGCTATCATATTTGCATAGGCATAGCTATCAGAGAAACATGAGTCCACAGCTCAGTGAAAGACCAGTCCTCGGGGTTAGCTGTTTAAAGCATACCCCCTACAGAAGTCTTTCACCTTATAAAATGAGTACCCAAGACAGACTTCAAGGAAAACATGATAGGATTTTAGTGCCAGGAATTACAGGAAGAACCAGAAAGTCCTTCACAAAAATACTTTTGGAAAACAATCAATCTTTCAGAGGCAGTGGCATCTCAAGAATTTAGAGAAATAATAAACAAAGATGTCAAGGCAAGAAAGACCAAAGTATCCAGGGAACAAAGTGAAATACAAAGGAATGGCTGAAGGCTCTAACAGGAGGTAGGGCATTCGTGACTTTCTTATTAAGCCTGTCCAACAGCCAGTGTGAAAGTCAAGTACTGAAAGAAATAGTGAGACTAATTTTTGGGACCGATTAAAGTTTGGCTAAAGAAAAATTATTCGCACTTATCTCTATTCACTGCATAATATAACTGTCTATATTTTAAGTCATTAATTTCCTTTTAAATTGCACAAGACCATTTCAAATGCTTGATAAAGTCTATGTCTATCAAAGACGGAGCATACACTCAACTCCTCTGAATAAAACAGGCAACCTGTGAAAAGCAACTGTCAGTTTTAACTCTGCAACTCCAAAACTGCCCTGCGCCTTACCAGAGAAGGCAATCGATCCATGGTTCCTGATTAAATGCTGTTCTGAAGTCCCAGCTCACCACAGTGCTGACATTCAATAAATGCACTTAACTCAGAAATGAAATGAAATCTATTTTACACCATTTTACCCCTTTTTATAAGCTTCTCAAAGCACTGTTAAAGTTTTAGGCTTATGGACAATCAATATCAAGAATAATAGTCATGGCAGTATATATAAACACCTTGGCTTATATAAAGTACCTGTTTTTCCTTCATTCTGGATAAACAGCATTCCATGACCTTATGATTGGTGGCCTGGTATACAAAATTAAACCATTGTGTAGGATTTTGTTGAAATTAGTAGTTTATATTTTGTTTGAATACAAAGTCTCGAGCCCCTCACATTTGGAATCCCTATGAAATTATATTCTCTAACTGCAATTATGAGTCCTGACCTGTCAGTAGATCACAAAAGCAGAAAGTCACTGTCCAATACTGTGTAAGATCAAGCAGGTCACCTCTCGCCTGTGATCACACACACACACAATACTAGTCTAGAGCACAGGAACATGATCAACAAGCCACAAAATCATTTGATTCCCTGGCGCTTCTATAAAACCTACATTGGAAATATTAAAATAGTTTTATGCTGGGAGAGGTAATACATTTCTTCTTGACTCAAATGTTGGAGTTCTACATCTCTTACATGATGGTTTTTTTTTTTAATATCAAATAAAACAATCAGGTGAACAAAACATTTAAGTAGATTTCCTGGGCAGAGAGTTGTACTTGGTGAAGGGGGTGGGGCAAACTCACAGAAGCATCAAAAGGAAAGCTATGCTTTGTAGGTGTTTACCATAGGTTTCAAAGAAATAGCTATAGGCCTGCCCTGAATTCAGAAAAAGCAAGCCCGATTGATGTGGTGGGTCCTATTCTGTTTGCTCTCCTTTGGGGTCGGATCATGGAAAATGGAAAGAGTTCACTTCAGCTTTATGACATACGATTCATGTTTTTAAAAGAAAGGAGGAAGAAAAGGGAATGTAGGCAAAGGGTGGAACTAAGGTGATTGAATCTGTGTGCACTGGGCATGGGGTACTGTAGAATGGTGAAGGTAGCTTCCAAAGGCTGGTATGGGAATCAGTAGAAAGGCCAGCACGATATTCTACCTTTTTACTAAAAACTCATCTTACTGTATGATATACATTGAGTCTTCTAAGACTCGATGTCAGAATAAAGTGTGGCTATGTTGTAGGAACTCATGAAACCTGACAGCCTCCAGAGTGCCTGATGTGCCATGAACTTGAAGAGGGAATGGGACACACACACACACACACACACACACACACACACACACGGCCCATTCTGCAGCTGCACTGGCAAATTAGAAGTGGCATTTGTCTAAAAGAGATATCTAAAGAACTACGCAAAGTACACACATGACACGATGGAAGTGAAGCTGGGTCCCGAGCAGAGAGAGCATGTGCTATCAGGCCATCAGGAAGAAGGGAAAGAACTCCTTCATGTGAACTACAGAAGAGCTAACCTGCTGAGAGGACCACGTTTCAGTGGGAAATGCTGGTCACCCACGCAATACTGAGCCTGAACTTGCTCAGTTTCATATTGTTAAAGCAATATTCTCACTTAGCTTCTGAGGCAGCAGAACCTGATGAAAAGAGATGGTGACTTCCTAGTTGAACTCTTCCTCTAGGGTTAGATGTTCAAGGGTATTTTATACTTGACAATCAGTCATTGAGTGGAACTCACAGGAGCCACCAAAACGTAAGAATGGACTAGCATTACTGCACCAGCAACCTTGGTTTTCCAAACTATTCACTAATCTTATATTAATATTTTAATATTTAATTTAATTATAATAAAATAAGAAATGTAGTATTGAGAACTGGAGAAAATCATTTAATGGTGAAGAGTACTTACTACTCTTCCAGAAGCCTGGAATCCAGTTTCCAACACACACATTAAGCAGTTCACAAGCAGTCTTTTGTACCTCCAGCTCCAGAGGATTCAATGCCCTCCTCTGGTCCCTGAACGCACCTGTACACATGTGGCTTACAAGCACATAAACACAAAAATAACAACAAATATTCAAAACACAGGACCAAATGTATTTTCCCATTGTTTCTAGCTTTTGTTTCCAGGGCAATTATCATCCCAGTTTCATCCATACTGAAAGAGGTGATGGAAATATTAAATACAAAACAGTGTCCTGGTTCAAATAAAGGCTGTTCCTGCTGAAAATCCCACCAAGATGAATCTCCAACCCTCTGTCATTACCAGTACACACAGGGCAAGTTCTCTGTGTTGCTGGCTTAATTGGGACTTGTGGGCAGGAAGCAAACATGGTTGTTGGTCCAAAGCAGCATTATGAGAACCCCAAAAGAAAGATGGCCTCAACCCTCGTCTAAGGAGCTTTTTTTTCTCCTTCTTTGGAAATCATCTCAGAAATCCACAACTGGTCAAAATGCAGGAAACAACTAACCACAAGGTACCCAACCCAACTGGTTCGTGTGTCATGCAACCCTACAACTAAGGGTCAGGGAATAGCTCAGAAGAAAGTGAGACTTTCTTCTATAAGACTGTAACTGTAAGAGTCACAGGACCATGACTCATGTTTGAGACAGTGTCTCCTATCCCTGGCAGGGAAGCTGCATGCATGGAGGCTCAATAACGTGTCTACTTAAACAAGACCTCTACAATAACACCATCAGTTGCCAGGTCATTGTGGATGGAGAAAATCTTGCAAGGGTCCACCCTGGATGAAGACCAAAGGCTAGAGAGAGAGAGAGAGAGAGAGAGAGAGAGAGAGAGAGATAATCAGTTAGTCCAGGTATGAGTTCTCTTATAGATAATCCAATGAATGGTCACCCCTAAACACATGGACAATGGAGCAACACTAATGGGCTCATCAGGCTTTCAATTTGTGTGAGTGTGAGCCTGTGCCACAAAAGGGATTATAGAAGAAGAGGGCATGAACTACAGAGAGTGTGGGCATAGTGGAAGTTGGAGAAGGAAGAGAGCAAGAGGGGGGAATTATACAAATACAGTACAATTATGAAATCGGAGACTCATCAGGAATACGTGCCTCACAACATACAATGTGACAACTCTCCTGAAAACATGTGTTCCATTTTTATGTGCAATTGCATGTGTATCACATGACAATTACTTGCTTGATTTTATTTGAGAATTTTAATATGTTTAAATACATAATGTATATGATGCCTGTGTCTGTCTGTCTGTCTGCCAGTCTATGTCTCTGCATGTGAATAATAGACCTGTGGGGGACAGAAAATTACATCAGCGCCTCATAAGCTGGAATTACCTGTGTTAATGTAAGATGCAAGCTGTGGGTTCTGGGAACTGAACTCAGGTCCTCAGCAAGAGGAAATACTATTATCCCTCAAGCTATCCCTCTAACGCTATCATTGATTTATTATACTGCATTCTGACAGCCACTTTGAAATAGCATCTCCTTGTGTATAAACAAAGCAAATGTGGTCTATGGATCTGTTACACAGTACAGAAACTCACTGACTCAGCTGCCCTATCTATTTTACAGTGGGAATGCAGAAACAGAGAAAGCTACACGCTCAAGCCATGAACTCCAATTAGTATCTAGATTATTTTGCCATTGCTGCCATAAAAATTACCCAGTGCTTAAAACACTCATTTGTTCTCTTATTGTTGAGTAGGGCAGAAGTGTGGCATCAGCTCCTTTGCTCAAATCAAGGTGTTTGCAGGCACGAGCTTCTTACTGGAACGTCTGGGAATGAGTCCAATCCCAATGCATTCAGTTGTTATCCTATTCAGACAAGTGCAATTCTGCAAAGAGAGTCCTGTCTCCTGCTTGGTTATCAGCCAGCAGGCAGTGCCTTCTCTTCCAGGCTGGCTGTGTGCTATCTCCTGCTCTCTGTGACCTCTTACTTCTCTTGCAGGCTGACTGTGTGCTATCTCTTGCTTTCTGTGAGCTCTTTGGAGCTCTCTGCTCCAGTCTTTACTTGGGGTCTGGAGGCTCCATAAGCATCAGTACTATATCCCATCTTTGTGCAAATCAGAATGCCATACTTCACTGACTGTCGACAGAGAAATTTCAGTACATAGATGGCTGAGTCGAGGCACCATCTAGGTTAACTGTTGAGCTAAGAGGCAAGAAGCTATTTTGACCTCCAGAGGCCTCTTTGACGATGGTGTGACCCAATCCAGGTCCCATAACTTATCCATGATCATGGCTGGAGAGGTCATTATTCATCCTGTCATAATACTGCCCAATTTTGATGATGTTAGTTTTGCCTAACCTTATAAATTACTTTAAGGTAATTTACTACAGTAAAGCTATTTGTTTGTACCTAGTTACAGGTGAGAAACCAATGAAGGAGGTGAACGTACCATAGCATGGTGCTCCATACATAGGTAGCTTTCCACCTGTTTCATACTCCTCATCGTTCACTCTCTCCCAGGAAGATCCACAAGTGGGATAGCTGGAATGGAGAGATGAAGAAAGGACTTAGTGGTTCCTACTCAAGAAACTGCCTCTACCTTCCGAAGCTCCCCAGTTTTTCTGTATCTTGATATATCCTAAACAAAGTGCCCCCCTCCCTCTCTGACACACACTACTAATGATCAGGCAGTAATGTATCACTGAAGTGTAGAATCATTTCTTTATGTGTCAGTCATAAATAATGATTTGCAAACCCACAGGAACTCATCCCTATTCATTCTATCCATCCCTGGCTTATAAATTATTTACAAAAGGCATTCCAGTTAATTCAACCTGAGTGATCATTAGAAATATCTTGAGCTGGCTTTAGGGGCTCTTTCATATGTTTTATTTATTCTATTAACAATTGATAAAGTTGATATTAATGATGAGAGAGAGAGAGAGAGAGAGAGAGAGAGAGAGAGAGAGAGAGAGACCTAATAGAATGGAGATATTCGAATGAATAAAATACAGAATAGAAACAGAGAGGTGAAGGGCTGCTCAAAGAGTGATTAGTTTAGATCAACATATTATCTGCTCATCTAAAAAGCTAACATTACACAGGCAGGCAGGAAATAGACTGAACACATTAATTTCAGGATATGTTCCCCTTTTTAATTAAGTTCTAGTGGAGAATATTTTTCCACTGAATGAATTTAATAGATGTCCTGTCTTCAGAAGAGACATTAAAGCATGCATTGTACAATTATAGAATCTCCACTGCAAACATATCAGACATATTAAGATTTGAGAATATGTAATATGCATCATATTTATATCAAATAAGCATAGATGTTAGTAATCAAACATCCTGTTATGGTGCACTTGGTCTGGAGCTTGGGAAACTGTCATTAGTATCATGTCTATGTCTCATCTACTGAGCTCCAGTCTTGCCTTGTTGGATCTACTGAATTCCTTAAACTCATGAAGCTACACAGTTTGCTGTTGTGTGACAAAGCCACTGTGTTCTATTTTCAAATGGTACATGATGTATTTCAGAAGGTAGCCATCCAGTTTACTGGTTAATAGTCCAGAAAACAAAGCTGTCCTGTGGAAGAGCACATGGAGTGTTTCATACTTTGCTGACATTGTTAAAAAGAGTAATGGCCCACAAAACCATGTCATGTCACAGATGCTCACAGGCTGGCGGGACTCGTGGCAACTGTTGGCTCTAAGCCAAAGATTGACAGAGCTCATCAGAGAGACCTCTGGAAACAAATGAGTCACAATTCAATTTGGGAGAGCTTATTAGATTTTGCAGGAAGAAGACTTCTGGCCGTGTGTGACCAAAGCATTGGACTAAATATGAAAATGTGCATAGTATCCATGTTTTAGGATACAGATATGCATTTAATACTCGAAAACCCCTGGAAATTAGGCACTAATACTACATACACATCACCTTAAAGCCTGATACTCTTCATCTTTATGTCTCAGACAGAATGGAAGTACAGAGAGAATAAGATTTGTTATGGGATTTAAACAAGACCATTGGACTGCCAGTCCAGACTCACCTTTGTGCTGGTAACGTAATGATTCTCCAGTTAGACATCCCAGAATTCCTTAGGAAAACACAGATTCCCTCCCATTAACACAGACTGAGTCTCTTGCCTTACTTTCTTTATAAACTGCGAGGGCATCAAAGGGCTGGCCTTAAGAGTGGGCAGTGCTTTGAAAGTGGCTTTGGAAACCATTGTCCACTGCAGGCTCCTTTTCTTATCATTTAAAATGCAATGATGAACTCAGCTGTACAAGCTTGCCATAAAGATTTTAAAAGAAAGAGTATCTGATACATACTGAAGACTTGCCCCCCCGCCCAAATGAGCACAATAGAGTTCATAGCCAGGCAAAGCCTGATGCTGGATATTGTGGAAAGTGATTCTTCCTTCATGCTGACTGGTAAAGTATATCATTTGGTTATGAAATTAATAAACATTTTATCATATGTTGTATATACTAGATGAAGAAAAATTTGTCTTTGAGGAATTCTAACAAAGAGGGAGTTTGTGAAACACTACTTTCCTATACACCTGAGAATGTAAAAGTGAGCAGACACATAGCTACAAATGTAGCTGCATTTGACAGAACAGGACCTGAGATCTGATGGGTAGACACACTGGATACATACAGAAAGCAAAGAGAAGAGTTCTCTGTTAAGTTCTATAACTGATGATGTTGTTCAAGACAATGTTTGATTCCTAAGGACTTAACTTGTAATTATGTAAAAAGAACAGAAATTAATGGCTTTACAAGAGAGATTAAAATTAAAGTTAGAAATAATGCCATAAAAATCATAATTTTTATGCTTTGACTTATTTTTAAAAAAAAAAAAAAAAAGGTAAGATCAAACTTCAGCTACAGCCTTTCTTTCTGCCAAAAAGAATTGCTGGGAGCCAGGCTATAGAAATAATTGCGTTGCAGCTCAGAGTAATTCTTAAACCTGACATTGAATACAATAAAAATGTAATAATCTCCATAACAATATCAGTGCTTCCCTTAGCTCTTGCTGATTTGTACACTGAGCCCATGCTATAATAAGCATTTCAGACTATCTAATGCATAGTTTCTGTTAATGATACCATAACACTCACATAGATTTTTTTTCCACCGGAAAAGAATCTTTAAAGCGATTTCTTAGCTGTGTTCAAACACAAGGGCTGTTTGTTATTTTGAGTACTGAAGGAATCTTAACCTCTAACAGTGATTAAGAACAAAGCTTGTTTCTCCTTCCTACGTTGTAATATACTTTCCAGGACAGCGATTACTCTTTAAAGAGCAAATACTCTAATGAGAATTAGAGATCCACACAAAGTACCGTTATGAAGTTTAAATACAGTGCTGAAGGTTATTTGTGGCATGAACTAAGCTCTTGGTATTAACTCAAGAAGGCTCCATGTACCTAAGGTTGTGGCATATTCAATAAAATCCAACAAACAGCCAAATGCACATAAATGTGAGACATTTACTACCCAGAGCACTTAACAGGAAATCTGTCAAAAGGTTAAATTAGTGAAATAGTTTTTGAAAAAGAAAATGGAACCTATGCAAATTTATACGAAAATGACTCAGGGTCATAGTATCATTCAAATATTGAGGAAATGATCATTGTTAATTTATTAACACCAATGCAAATATTAGAAGTGAATTAGAAGGAAAAACACAAAAGCCAGAAGCAAAATAGTGACATCGTGATTTTTAAATCATATGAGAGGATTAGAAGCTAAGTATACATAATCTAATGTCCATGAACTCTAAAATTAAAAAGTTGTTTTTTAAATTTTATTTTAATGCCATTCTGTGACAGGAAGTCTGAGAAAGGACCCTATTCAAAAAAAACCTTATGGACTTTAGAGTTTATTGAGAGAATTAGTTCATCTGAATGTATTTTATTTGAAGAATGCAGTGTACATCAAGGAAGAACCTCCTTTGTGAAGGTGTTCAAACTACATAGATCTCAGTCATTCATTTTTATCATAGCTATTTCTAGGCCTTTCTTCTTCCTCACTGCTAACTCTTTCAGATTTGGATTCCATGTAGTCCACCATACCACCTACTGAGTATCCCTTAACACAATCTATTCAGATCAAAGATGAGGCTGGAGAGATATCTCAGTTGATCAAAGTGCTTACTGTAGAGCATAAAAACTTGAGTTTAATCCCCACCACCTTTGGATGAGCTGTGGGTGGCCACCCATGCCCATAATCTCTATGCTATGGAGTTAGAAATGGGGGAATTAGTCAGGCTTTAGCCACCTAGTGTAACCAAATCAGGTTCATTGAGAGACTCCAATCTCAAAATTAAGGTGGAAAAAAAGTAGAGAAAGAGATTTAAAGTTGACTTCTGGCATCCATACATGTACTGTGTGCATACACCGCCAAGTACACATGCCCTATACCACTGTACACAAACATTCAAGTTTGTGTACATGTTCAAACCATTCAGCCATTGGCTGACTGTGTACCTGTGCCTATAAACCTGACACATTCTCTGCTCAATATACTAACAAAGGAACGTAGCAAAGACACAAACAACATTCTGTTACTAGATATTGGGGATGTGTGGATCAATCAGTCAAATGGAGAATGGCTAGAAAGCTGGAGTTGTTACTCTTGACCAGCCAAAGCATCATAGGCTTAGTTCTGTTGCTCTGTTTTCTCTATGAATTTCTTGTCCTCCTGGTTCTCATCCGGCATTTCAAAATCTATCCTCCTCCCTCCTCTGGTTCTGTTTTCTTGTCCCGTAGATGAGATTCTAGACACCAAATTTGTTCTATTTGTTTTAGTGAAGTCTATGATACACATAAAGCAGCTGGAAGGCTCACTGGAATGGAACAGGAGCCATCTGAAGAGACATTATCTTGTCTCCCACCAAAATTGTTTTTTTCCCCTGTGGATACCATGGTCCTTGCCTACTTTACCTCTGGATCCTATCGTGAGAAGGTGTCTTTCTTGTACCCATTAAATTATATATCTTATTGATTCTAGAACCTCTGCCTGCATTCATTCTTTTACTTCACACCTGCCAGCCAATGTCCATTTGCTGCTTTTCTTGTTGATTTCTCTTTTGAATAGAATTTATCTACATGGCATCTGTCCTCATGTGTCTCCTTCCACTCCCATCTTTGGATCTCAGGCATCCTTCAAATAGGTTTGATCCTGACATCTGCCATTTCTGATCTTAGTGAACTTTGCATTGCAAAAGGTAATGCTCATCTCTAAACTAGTCCTCCTGTGGTATTTGATGATGATCTGTTCAATCCTCCCAGAACACTTCTCACTACTTCCAGCCTCTCTGATCCTTCTCATCTCTACATTGCCAACTTCTCCACAGTCCCCCAGTGATGGATGCCCTATATACCTCCATTCTCTTATCTTTTCTACTCTTTTCCTTCCAGTGCTGGTTGTCTCTATTCTCCTAAGTTTAAACATCAATAATTCACTGGCTCTTTCAATTGCACTTCCAATCTGGATGCCTTCTCCAAACTATAACCTGATTATGAAACAAACTACACCTCTGACAGCTTATACAAGTGCCAACTAAACATTTCATCTCCTTTCCAAGTGTTTCTGCCTTGCCGTCTTCTTTGTCACATCCTGTAAGTGTACCACCTCACTGCTGACAGATAAGAAAACAAATAGTTATTCTTAAATACTCTATTCAATATTTTTTCAATGTTTCAATGTATCTTCATCATGTTGCATACACACTACATTAAGAGAATGGGTCTTCCCACTTAAGACACTAGTCTCCCAGACAAGTATCTCTTACCTACATCACTCATAAAGTCTTTCAATTCACTGTACTGCTTCACCTTTCTCAACCCATAGCTCCCTGTCAACACATAAGCCACGGTGATGCACTTAAAACTCTTGCTAATGGGTCTCCTGTGCTCTGAAGGACTCTTGTCTCTTCAGCAGCATCTGTCTCACTTAGAACGAGAATTAATGTCTCCATGACGACCTCGAAGCCACAAGCTCTTACTTAATTGGTCCTCTACTCTTTCTACTTTCTGAACAATACTGGCTTCCATGATTTTCCTCTGACATCCTAGGAACTTTCCCAGAGGGGTGCTTCCAGATGCCTGCTACCTTCACCATCAAGATTTTGCTTAAAATTGACACCCTTAGCGTTACCTTCCCTGCCTGCTTTTTAATTAAAATGCTGCGTGTTCGTTAACAACCCTCCTTTCTAAATTCTACTTTTTTTTCTCCTTCTCTCCTGTGTTTTTCCACACAACTTGGTCATTGTACTTAAAATACTGAATTTTTGCTTTATTTGATCTTCTACCTGCTTTCTATGGTAAATATTATATGACCTTTCTATGGTAGATATTATACCAACTCTATTCTCTGGTACATCTTCAATATTCATCACAGAACCTGGCATATAGCTGTTACTGTATACATATTTGTTGAATAAATGTCTGTAATAAATAGAAAATACAGATACAGAGCAAAAGATACTGACATATCACCATGAAACTTCAGTCTGCTAATTAAAAATATGTAATGTAAGCATCACAGGTCCTAATTAGTAAATACTAATTTCTGTCTCCATGTCTTACATTACTGATAGTAGACCAGAACCTACATATTCAATACCTGTGTCAATCTTTGGAAAACACCTTTACATTCTAGCTGGAGTAACAAGCATTTGAATTTTTATAACGTCCACTGTAAACTGGAGATTAAAAATCAATACAAATAGATGTGCGTTAGAAGGAATTCTAGGATTGTCAAGAAGCAGGTTTCCTTTGAGGACAAAAGAGCATCAACATTTGCCACAGAAATGCTAAAGGGTTTGGATCTGAAATAGAAAGACACAAACAGTTTGATTAATCCCCACAAATAAGGATAGTAAGTCATCCTAAGACTGTAAAACCCTTCTTTGGGAATCACATTAAAGCAAAGATACCATAACCTGACCTACTAAAGCATATGAAGAAAAATTTATTCATGTTTTCAGGTGCTACTCAAACTTGAGAAATTAGTTGCCCAGCTCTTCACTAAGAACCACAAGCTAGGCAGAAACAATTAAATGATAAATGTTAAACCTCAATTCTGAAAAGAAAAGAGCCACAGCTCTGCCAAGCAATTGCTAGGTTTTGCTAGGCAATTTCTGCCTAGCATGGAAGCTTTAGGAAGAAGAGGTCTTCAGCTTTGTGCTGTCTGTACATAGGTAAAATACAGGTAAAATAAACTATATGACAACTCCCAGATCACACATTTGGTATAAGGCATTCTTGCAAACTGCAATCCTGAGTGAGGTGCAGACTTTCCTTCTAGTTTGTAGAATATCAATGAAGCAGCTACTGTCAAGCTGAGTACAGATGTTGAGTTTGCCAACAATGCAACCACATGTACTTAGCTATTGGCTTCCATCCTTCAGACTCTCTACTGGTCAACCCTTCAGCATTGGAGTCAAGAGAAAATCCATAAAGTCCAAGGTTAGAAATGATTACCCTAGAAAATCTCTCATATCACGAAGATATGGGCTTCTTTGATTGACAGCTTCCATCTGATGCTGCGATCAGTTACAGCCCCTCCAACCCCCTTGGTGACAAGGTTCGACATGGAAAATGCCTCTATTCTATTTCTTCCTGTCAGCTCTTTTATCAAGTCATGCTTATTATTGGTGATAAGAGGTACTGGAAGAAAGTCAAGGCCCCATTTAAGTAAATTCTGTTGGATGTGACAAGGTCACATCAGACTTTCAGTTCACTAAGGAGCATTAATATGGCTGGAAGCATGCCTGGAACCTCTGAGAAGCACATCTTGTCACCTGTCCTCTTAAAATATATCCATAACCTGACCCATCCTCTCTATTTCCCTGATACCACAGTCACCCAAATCCCTGTTGGGTCTCACCTAGATTGCTGCAGGGTTAAAAAACCTCTCAGTTCTTGCTCATGCTGAGCTTGCCTGCACAGCATGCATAATGATCTTTAAGATATGACTTAGGCCATTTCGGTGTCTTGTTCATCATGCCTGCATGGTTTCTTGTCACTAACATAAAATCTAGACACATCACCGTGAACTACAGAGCTTACAATCCCTGTGCTTGTTTCTACCTGACGTCTTTCTTTCCTCCCTCTTGCTTATTTTCTCTGCTATAACCATCTCAGACTCAGCACTGTGCCAAAGCTATAACCAGTGATTTATCCATGCTCCATTCCTCTAGTTTCTAACATAACACAATTAACATTTGGAAAACAAGAGAATGACTTTAATAGAACTTTTGGAAATGGAAGGATGCAAAAATGTTCTTGCTTAGTAAAAGTTCTTTAAGATAGGGAATCTCAAAAGCAGGAAATGGTGCAGAAATGGAGATGAATAAAATCAAATTTTAGGATGAATAGATGGCTCAATGGACATGATCATTGATCTGCAAGTGTGAGGTCTAGTTATTAGAGTCCTCAGAAGGATAGACACAGTTGGAAAAGGGAAATAAATGAGCCCAGGAAATGGACAGACAATATGTGGTATAGAGACACTAAAATACAAAACATAAAGGTTAGATTTTATATTATTTTGGAAATGAGAAGTACATTCTGTCAAATAAAGCAACAATGATTAATGTTTGTTCGAGAGCACACGAATACTTGATGAAATTGTGTAACATGAGCACGTATTTCTGGTGGAGGAAGAAATTGATGTGTGTGTGTGAGTGTGTGTGTGTGTGTGTGTGTGTGTGTGTGTGTGCATGAACTTATAATCTCTAGCAGGCTCTCAAACCTGTTCATCATGGATATTCCCTCTCTGCTGATAAGCTATTCCTTGATGCTCCAACCTACCTTGCAACCTTCCTCCCTGACTCTGGGTTTTCCCAGTTTAGATGCTTCAACAGGTGTTTCTTGTCTAACTTTTCAAAAGGCCACATATGTGTACATAAACCATCAAGCCCTGGTGGCCTAAGTCTATCAAATACTAGACTTCCATAATGTGGAAAAAAGAAGAAGAAAACTACTTCAACCTCAGGAAATAGTCCAGGCAGTAGAGGAGAGAGAGAGTGACTCCCCTTAAGTGTATAATTGATGTGGACATTATTTACTATTGTTAAGGGGAAAAAATTCTTTGTGGAAACATTGAGCAAATGGAAACTCAAAATAGATAACATCTGGTTTGGGAAACAGCAATTCCTCATTCATTCTGAAATGCTTCCTGCCCAGCACTGGGGAGACATCTCTGAAAATGAGCTATATATTCTACCAGCACTCCATCAGAAAAACCATCCTGCATCAGGAAGGCCGTGAGTATCTTGGGGGCAAATTCACTGGAGTGACCCAGAGCATTACATAAGCAAAAGTAATGAGATAAAGAATATTTCGTAAAAGAAAAGCAATTCTCCTTCTGGTACTTTCCTAGACACTTCATCTTGTGTGTTGGAAGACTGACTGCCAATTTTCTGGGCTATACTAGAAATGGAATGCAAGAAATGGACCTCTAGATTGCTGCATGTCTCAGACCCATCTTAAAGTGATGTAGAGTAAAGCAAACACAACCATGTGATGTACATGTTAAATATGTCAATGATGAGGATGTTATTAAGATATTAATTAGCAGTATTGTTTTAATATTCTCTGCAATTACTCTGAATTTGATATCTTATCCTGACTGCTCAGTCTAAAGAACCTTTGATTTTCAGGCCTCATCTATTTTCTTTCAGTTATATGAACACAACTATATACACTTTAGCAATTTAGCCCGATGTGGTGATACACGCCTTTAATCCCAGCACTCAGGAGGCAGAGGCAGGTGGATCACTGTGAGTTTGAGGCCATCCTGGTCTACAGAGCAAATTCCAGGACAGGCAAGGTGGTAAGACAGAGAAACCCTGACTTGAAAAAAAAAACACAAAATTAAAATAAGTTAACAATTTTACCATATTAAGACAAGATCTGGACTCTACAGGTCCTCTTACCAGAGCTCAGGACTATGTTACACAAAGGTGACCTTCCCCAAGCATCTTCTCTCTACCCCGCCATCTTGCTCCCATCTGTGTCTCCTTCCATCACTCTCTCCACATATCTCCACTCACATAGCAAACCTACCTTCTGTGGATAGCATCCTCCATGGAGATGAAGGTGGAATTTGATTCATGTGACACACTCATTTAACTCAAAGCATTTCTCAGTAGCACAGTAACTCAGTGGGAAGGAAAGAACTGACTTAAGCTGTGGCGTGTAGAAGACAATGAGTGTGAAAACATTACCCACATGTAAATTGGAAAAATGCCTCATTTTCCGGTGTTAAGGAAATTTCTACATTCGGTTTAGAAAGGGAAAGATTCACTAATGGAGAACGGAATAAAGAAGTCAGAATCCCCAGTCCCCCATGATGGGAAACTGACACATAATGGTAATGCTACCTGCTATCAAAAACTAACATTTGTGTAAAATCTGTAATCAGAATCCTATTAACCAAGTCATCTGACTTACTCTAGCTGAATATGTCACTTGCAAAACACAGGTAATATATCTAAACTAGGGTGATGATCTCAGAAAATATCTACTAAGTTAATTACTAAATACATTTTCTTGAATTCTGAGGCCACAGATTTCCTGTCTATTGATGATGGCTGTTGTATAATTTCTTCAGAATTGGAAAAATTAAGACAGTCACCTCTTTAATACATATAAGAATTTTCCACGTGACACACATTGCCTAATATTAAAATTAATATCCTGATATTACGAAGTTCATGTGGTGTTATAAAAGTTACAGCTTTAATACTCCTTCTAGATTAATATATAACATTTGGAATATGAACACAGAATGCATCTGATCTGGATGAATTTATCACACAATGAACTTCCTTTGTAACTGACAAATATGTTATTATCTCATTATGCTTTCAATGGATGACTAAACAGTATTCTGTTTTGTAAGTCTACAGTGTTTCCTTCATTACATCATTCTCTAATGAGCACTGGAGTCTTTTATTTCTCGGCCACTGCAAATAGCTTTGAGCTAAACATGATCTGCAATGTCAACTAAGCCTATTGACATTACTTCTGGTGGACGGGTATGCAGGAAAGGGGTTGCTGGGACACATGATGGTTTTAAGACTGGGGGATCTCTCTACCAGCTTCTGTGATAATTTCACTGATTTACATCCCCATGAAGAGTGCACAGTGCACTCTTTTCCCACATCCTTACTTACACCATTAACACCTATCTTTTTGAGAATCATCATTCTAACTGGAATAAGCTGGCATGCCATCATGTCTAGTTTATGGCTACTGTGAAAACAAGACCATGGGCATTAGCACTAATGTCTTTGAGTGACTATATATTTTCAGTTTTCTCAGGTAGATCCTAGATGTCAACATTTCCGAGTGGTACAACCATTTTACCTTTGGATGAAGACCATATGAGATGATCGATGACCTTTGAAAGGAATTTAGGGCAGTGAACTTCTTCTATTAGGTTGCATTTTGGTACACACATCTGTTGAATATTTTTATAACTCCACAGGATGCACAGCATTAAACATAAGCCCTGTCAGCTATGATAAATATGTAATAATGATGTCAGCATAGGTTCATGAGTTTTATAAAAAGCATCATCCTGCTGGGAGATGTGGATGATGGATGAGGCTATTCATGTCTACAGATAGCTACTCCAAGAGGTTCTATAGCTTCTTGTCAGTTCTTTCAGCCTATAGGTGATCTTTAATAAAGATAGGCAGGACTATTGAGAAGAGAAACACATGTTGTAAAAGCTCACACTATCAGACCTGGCTGGAAATGCAGGAGTCAAAATTCTTTAATTCTGGAATATTCTATCAAAACAGGTCCTCCCTGGAAATACGAGATAGCACCTGTGAAGGTGAAGTGGCAATATGGACTTTGTCTATGCATTACCTGATGTTTCATTACTTAATGTTCTCTGCCTAGGAGAGGGAAAAGTGATGCAACTGGGATGCCTCAGAATCCTCAGCAGGAAGTCCCAACTGTACTCTCTGTGTCATAACCTTGCACATTCAATAAAGTTACAAAGTACCTGCTTCTCATAAGATGGTTCCCTACTGTGCACAAGTCTAATATACACACCAATAATCAGTAACAAGCTATGCTACCTCAATGATAACCTGCCTTCAACGTGTGCTAGTCCAATAGTGGCACAGAGTTTGTGGAAGCAACCAACCACTATCTGATTAGATGTAAAGCACACTCCATGATATGGAGCCCATCTCTGACACTTTGCAATAGCCAAGAACCTGAGACTAAATAAACATAGGGAAAAACTAAATACTATTGTTTTCATAAAGGAACATAGCAGTAGAATTACTAATAACATCTGGATACTCATAGATCAATGTCTCAATTCAGCTATCATCCAAGATGATTCCTCCTGCAGTAGATGGGAATACAGAGACCTGCCCACAATTGGTGCAGAAAGTGAGATACTTTGGATTACTCACTCCTCAGTTCAATGTCTTCAAAATATTGACCCTGTCAGGACTTAGGGTGCTACACAGAAAAGGATACAGAGAGATTGAAAGCCAGAAGAAGACACCAAGGAAACAGTGTCCTCCAGACAAACAGGACTGATATGCATAGGGCCTGCATAGGTTGGAGACATATGTCCCTGTGCTGAGATGGGGAAGCAGACACCAGGAATGGAGATTCCTAACTTGGAGTCTATCTCCAACTGACATCTCACAAAGAAAAAGTTAGTTTCCTCCAGTGGATTCCCACTGGGTATACAAACCACACTTCAGAATAGCCTCTATGTCCAGCATTAGATGGCCAATACAAAATGAACTCAATGGTATTTGGCATGATGTTTTATCTCATTATGCTTTATTTGTTTGGACAATTTTAGGTTTATTTTTCATTGTTGTTGATCTATTTTGGTTTACTACTTTGTGTGTTTATGAGTTTGGGGAGTGTGTGCATGTGTGTGTGTTTCTTATGCTTTTTCTTTGTTTTTCCCCCTCTGTCTTAGTTCTGGTTTGTTTGTTTGCTTCTTATACTGGCCTGTTGGTTTTCTAGAGAAAGAAGGTGTGGGCTTAGATTGGTGAGGAAGTGGGGAGGATCTTAGAGGGGACAAAGGAAGAAAAAATATGATCAGAATATACTATAAAAATATTTTCAAGTGAAAAATAGTAAAAGGCAGAGACAACCAACATCAAGCTTTAGCCTCACACACACATGTACTACACATGTACACATGTACGCCCACACACACATGTACTACACATGTACACATGTACCCCACACACACATGTACATCTACACATGTATACATGTACACATGTATGTCTACACATGTATACATGTACTCCTACACACATCTACTACACATGTACTCCCACACACACATATACTAAGCATGTATACATGTACTTACACACATGTATATTTACACATGTACACATGTGCTCATACACATGTACCTCTACACATGTACTCCCCCACACACATGTACTAAGCATGTATACATGTACTCAAACACATGTATGTTTACACATTTACACATGTGCTCATACACATGTACATCTACATATGTATACATGTACTCCCACACATGTGTAAACACACGCACACACTATATACTCATTCACAAAAATGCATCTGCACAAGTGCTCACACACACACATGCATACACCCCACCCCTAAAACTATAAAAGGAATTGACACCAATAAATCTCCAGTCACCTTAAGTGGAAACAATTTCTACAAATTTTCTAAGAGTATCATAAAAGTGGCTTTGAATGAAGTTTATTAATAAAAATAATTATAATCATCAAAACTCTCAGCATTTTAGCTCTGTGTTAAAAATGAGAAATCCTCCAGATGTGTGCCATTTTCTGCACCTCAAGAGGCTATTGCAGTGACTCTCAGAATAGACTTGGTTTAAATTATCTCCAATTACAAGTGCCACTTGGCACCTAAGGGTGGGCCAGAGAAAAGTGCTACAGCCAATGTTACATTATTTCTTCCCACTGAGATGTCCTGTCTCACTCATACTCTTACTCGGGGTTTGCTGAAAGGAGAAATCCTGAATCTCTCCTGTCCCTGAATGAGGTTTGTTAAGTACATGTAGCCTTGGCAACACATTTTCTACACTAGGCTCTGTCACCTCCTCTTCACTGATGTATTAAAGAAATGGATAATGACCCTTTTATATAATGCCAAAATGGCCGTTAATGTTGAACCTTAATGCAGTAATTATGTAAGAAAAAAGGTAAATTCACTACTTTTCAAGAGAATGTCTTATAAACATGGTACATTAGAACCCTTTATTTTTTTAAAGTTTTTACTTAGGCTACAAAATTAAATTATGCTTATAAAACACAATGCATAGAATATTACTTCCTTTCTAATTGATTAAATTATGATTTAATGTCTCATTTGCAGGAGCAATTATTTTATGTTGAGTCCATTAACATTTCTGGCTTTGAATATTTTTCTAAGCCTTTGAAACAAATTTTATTACTGTCTTACCTGTCAAACATTGATGGATTTCAAAGCTACAAGAATTAGCAGACCACTGTAGATCATTTAGACAGGACTTCAAACCAAAGACAATGTATATACTTCTGTAGATACGTGTGTTTCTGTTTAGGTTGGCAATTCAGTAATAAGACTTACAAAAAAATAACTATAAAATACAATTTTTAACCATAATAAAGTCTAGAAAATGATAAAAATGAACATTGAAATGGATAAAATATAGTGGCTAAAAAAGAGTAACAGATCAATAGTTAAATTATTTGGAAGAATACTTTAACTCAGAATATTCTAAAAATCAAACAAAAAATAATAATTTCTTGGGAATGGCACAATACTTAGCCTAACATGGCCTTTGAACCTCCACTGTTTTGTTTTGAGACCATTTACAGAGTTACATGTTATTTCCAATCTGCCTATCCTATTCTGGATTCTCTCACTGATGTGGCAGAGACAAAAAGCCAATGGACTTTGGTTGACTCATACATAGGGTGGCACACTGTCAAGTTCTTCCTAGACCTTTCAAGAAACAACCTCTCCTTTGTACGAACAGCCTGATTCTATCTGAGGATATTTGGTAAGGCTTCTTATACAGGATCCCAGGAGGAAGTCAGACAGAAACCATCTCTCTTGACTACCTTGACTACTTGAGATCTCTGGGATCAGGAAGGCCAGCACTTTGTTGGAATTTAATCCCTACATTTGCAAAGAGAAAGGAAGCAGGATTGGAGATGGAGCCACTCTCAGTTCTCCTCAGTCATGTCAGCATAGTGAGGAGCCCCAAAGCAAAGGCTACCTGTGTACAGAATCTCATCCTAGTCACAGGATGGAGGTCACTATGACAGACCGTGACCACAGTGCAAAATCTGAAACAAAGGCTCTAACAACCTCAACCATCAGCAAAACATCAGTCTTTATAGCAGTGAGTTCTTTCTTCATCGATCCACATGGGAAACACTCCACTAATGTGTCATGGTACAGTACAGTCCCAGATCAGTATTCAAAGCCCTGCCATTTCAATGCATGGAAGGCAGATTTGGCAAATCAGTTCTCTATATTGTTTCATCCTTGAGAAACATTGTGAAGCCTTTCCCAGATATGCTGTGCCACCTACCATCTGTGACCATCTGCCTCTGTGGAGGAAAGAAAGACAACTCTGATGGCGCCTGTCGTAATTCTTTAGCAATGTGTTTTGACGCTATAAGGCAAATCAATAAAAGGCACTCGTTTTTATGTTCAAGATTAATGACCTGTCATTGGCACCCTTTGGGTCACATGAGGAGGCACAGCTTTGAGTAGCAGGACCCTATGTTCCAAGGGTTTTAGCACCTGTCCAGCTAGGTTTCTTAATTCTCTCACAAATGCCAGAGATGGTCAGCTGCTAGACTGAAGCCTCCAGAAGAGATAACAGGGCATCCTGGTTGGAAGTAAGGAAGGGTCAACATTTTACATGATACCAAATGTAGCTTTCAATATAGTGCAGAAAGCTGGTTTGGCAGTGAACAGGTGCAGTTAAGCCAAAGGCTTGTGCAGCAGGAAAAATCAGGCATGGGCCAGTCTGAAGGACCGGAAAAGCTTGAAAGATTTTTGGCAGGTGCTTACATCAACAATGCTCACCTGGTAAAGGAATGACAGTTTGATTTATGTCTCGGGAATTCCTAAGAATTTCTGCTAATCATGGAAAGACACTACAAATCAGTTCTGACTCCCCTAAGATGCTGAGTTGACCTTACCATAGTTTCCCATGGGGATAAAAGCCAAGAAAAATCTTACCATGTCACTGAGTTTTAACTAGAAATATTTTCTTCCTTGCTGTGTAAGGAAATTCTGCCTCACTTTTACTTAGAAAATTTACATGTGGAGATTTATTTCAAAATGAATATGGCTTTTAGTAAATTTCTAATATAAAACTTCTGACATGGATTAGATTTAATGATTGGCTGGATAATCACATGCAGACATGCCACTGTGATATTCTACGACACAGCTCACTGAGTTTCCAGGTAGAGAGTAGCAATTCCCTAGGAAAGAAACAAAAGGAGCCTGAGACCACTAGTACTTTCCACTCAGTAATTACATAATTACATTAAAGCAAAATGACAACGTTGTTTATTTTAAGGCTACTCTAATGCAGTCCACTGGCCTTTTAACTGTAGTGGTGTTTGAAAGCCTGTTTGACATGGATTTTCAGAGAGGAGAATATTAACACATAGCATACAGGGGCTGTCACCAATAACTATGCTGGGAATTTGCTCCCTGTTGAGTAACAAACTTTTCTATCTGTAAGTCAATTCTTAACAAGTAAAACAAGTAGGGGGTAAGATATTCATTCATAGAGAATACTTTCTCTAATCAATGATCTTGACACAAAAGCATGTGTGTATGTGTAAATGTATGCATGCATCAGCTTGAGCATTCTTTCAATAGATAGATGAAAAGAAAATGTTTTCAGTTTTGTTTGCCTGTGCACAGTTTACTAACAGTGACTATCTCTGGTATTTATCTTAAGTTTGTAACCCTCTAAAATATTTATATATTGGCAAATTCTAATTATCACAGTTTGGATGTGCCACATCTTAGGAGACATGAGCTTGTAGATCCAACTAAAAGCAGTTTATTGGAAGGACAATCTATTTTGCCAATTGGCTTGGGGTCAATAATCTCCCCTTAATCATTACTGTCTATAATTCATATACAATTGAGAATAAAGATAATATCAAATGGGATGAGATTAGCCTCAGTCTGCATAGCTGCTGTGGTGGTTTGAATCAGCTTGGCTCAGAGGGAGTGGCACTATTAGGAGGTGTGGCCTTTTTGGGAAAAGTGTGTCACTGTGGGGCTGAACTTTGAGACCCTCCTCATAGCTGCCCATGAGACAATCTGCTCCTGGCTACCTTTGGCTGAAGATGTAGAACTCTCAGCTCCTCCCACACCATGCCTGCCTGGATGCTGCCATGCTTCCCACCATGATGATCATGGACTGAACCTCTGAGCCTGTAAGCCAGACCCAATTAAATGGTGTTCTTTATAAGAGTTGTGTTGGCCATGGTGTTTCTTCACAGCAATGGAAGCCTTAACTAGGACACCTGCTATTGTTTTATTAAGAGTTATGTAAAATAACTTTGAAGGAATACTGTAAAGAATATACCAAATGTGCAGGATTCAGAAATCTTGTTTTATTCTGAGTCTGGAGACTATGATTGAGCAGGCTTTAATTTTACTTCCCATTTTCTCTATCGTAGAGTCTAAGTTAAATATAAACAAAATCTGAAGAGTTACAGAAATCTTAACAGATAGCCTACCACAGCAGAGTCCCAGATAGACTCAAAAACAGTACAGATTGGCTCATGATCTGAGGAACAGAGATCTCCAAGGATTTGTTTCAAGCCTCACTAAAATTTTAGATTTACATTTCATAATTTTGGTCTATTTTCAATGCCACTCAAGCTCATAAACATGAATCCTAAACGTGGGGGTTTCATTAAAAAAAATCAAGAAGAAATACCATTGCTCTTAGCTTAAGATTTATCCTTGGAGCTTGTGTTGCTACATGAAATATTTTGCTAAGAAGATGTGAAGCTTGGTCTTTATGTAGGTCCCCAACAATAGGAGCAGGAGCTATCTCAGACTCTTTTGTCTGCCATTGGATCCCCTTCTCCTAACTGGACTGCCTGCTTGGACCTCAGTGGGAGAAGATGTACTTAGTCCTGGTAGGAGTAGATGTCCCAGGACAGGATGGTACCCAGGGGGGAGCCTTTCCTTCTCTGAAGAGGAGAGGGCACGTTGGGGGAGGGGCTTGTATGGACAGGACTGAGAGAAGAGAGGAAGGAGGTGGTAATTGGGATGTAAAGTGAATAAAAAAATAAATTATTAGAAAAAAGAAATATATCGCTAAGGACAACTTAAACCTGATTTTTGTCTCTAAGAGCAACTGTGACTTCAGGTCAAGTTGTCTACACTTTTGGGAAAGATCCTGTGTTAGCTAGCCGAGGAGCCAAGTGGGAAATAAAAGGAACATATGTCAATAATTATCACACTACACATATCTGTCTAAAGTCCTTGAGCTGTATGCATAAAAGGGGCACAGTGTTATATGTAAATGATTTTAGTAATATACTTCTTTAAACACACAATTACCAATATGGCAAACTAATATCAAAAAGTCTATAAATGTTGAAATACTATTCCATATATTCTGTTGCTACTGGTGTGTGTTTGTGTGTGTGTGTGTTTATTTCATTAAGAAATTGAAATTTTCCTGCTTAGTATTATAGTTATATTTCTAAAATGTGCGGTACATTTCTGCCTCAGGACATATCTAAAGATTTACAGTACAAACTGAAGGTAGCAATTATGTAGATTTCAAATTCACTCTTACTTAACCTTTTTCTAGGTTTCTGTCTTGGCGTTTTGCGGGCTACTGGTGTGGGGAGGCATCACGTCTTGGGTTTAATTTTTGTATCTAAGTAAAACTTTCAATAAGATATCATACAATCTCACATATAAAAACAAAAATCAATCGACAAACTAACTCCAAACCCATATAATCCACCTTAAGAACATTAATTTAACAGGACAGACGGTATTTTCTACTAAAAAGAAATCAGTGGCCTACTGGGTTACAAAGAAACATACATACAGTCTCAGCAAAAGTGTATAGGTAACTCCCTTCTGTCATAAAGTTTACGGTCAAGCAAAAGCAGGCAACATGTTATGGAATAACGTAAAACTTTAATTTGCTGGTGTCTTGTGATCAGATGCAACAGTAAGAATTTCTTAGAACCTTCCTTGTTTTGAATTCCGTTAGTATATATCCTAGTTAGCTTTAACTGCCTACTTGACCCAGCCTGGATAACCCAAGAAGGGAATCTCAATTGAAGAATTACCCAGATCAGATTGGCTATGTAGGTGGGATTGTCTTGATTATCTTGACTGAAGAGGCAGCACCATTCTCTGGACAGGTGGCCTGTGCTTTATAAGAAGGCTAGTTCATGATGAGCCTGCAAGCAGCAGTCCTCCAATATTTCTGCTTCAAGCTTCTGCCTTAGTTACACTTCCCACCATGATGGACTACAACCTGAATGTGCAAGCTAAACAAACTGCTTTCTTCTCTACGAGGCATTAGATCAGAGTGTTTCTCACAGCAACAGCAAACAAAGTATTACAGCCTAAGAAATCTATAAATCATTTGCATTCACTGGAAGATTAATTCTCTTTGTATCTTGATTGAATCCTGTCTCCAACTGATACGTAATCACTGAAATCAAGGTCAAAACACCTTTTGATGGTGTACCGGCTAGTTTTGTGTGTCAACCTGACACAAGCTTGAGTTATCGCAAAGAAAGGAGCTTCAGGTGAGAAAATGCCTTCATGAGATCCAGCTGTAAGGCATTTTCTCAATTAGTGATCAAGGTGGGGAGGGCCCATTGTGGGTGGTACCATCTGTGGGCTGGTAGTCTTGGGTTCTATAAGAAAGCAGGCTGAGCAAGCCATGAGAAGCAAGCAAGCAAGCAAGCAAGCAAGTAAGTAACATCCATCCATGGCCTCTGCATCAGCTCCTGCTTCCTGACCTGCTTGAGTTCTAGTCCTGACGTCCTTTGATGATGAACAGCAACGTGAAAATGTAAGCTCAACAAACCATTTCCTCCCCAACTTGCATCTTGGTCACGATGTTTGTGCAGGAATAAAAAACCATGGCTAAGACAGATGGCTATTCTATTGGATGTGTGACCCTAATGCCTTTTGGGTTTAATAATTATGAAGGGAAATTGTGAAGCTTTCAGATGCTTTACATTGTCCTTGGGGACCAAAAGCGACAGAACAGATTCCTAGTTTCTGTGAGGTACACATTCCACCCGTAATGTTTTCCTATTTAAAATACTAAACAGACTTTAAAATACATTTGCTATTTGATTAGCATTTTATAATGGAAAGTCATATACATATTATATGTTTAATAATATTTTCACCTACTCTCAAAACACATACTACAATAAAAACAAATAAAAATATGAGTCTGAACTTGTAGTGTCAATCACAGCAAGATTTCAAAGCTAAATTGTATAAATTTAATAATATGTGGACATGTTTACATTGCTGTTCTATCTTCCCATCTTTGAAACAGCAGTACAGAGCTTTAGCTAACATATAAAACAGTAAAGTGTACATTTCAGTAGGTTTTACAAAATGTGATCCACACCATACAGACATCAAGATGTTCATCATCTTCAAATGGTTTCTTGAGCAGATCTGTCCATCTGTAACTCAGTGGTTGGAGTCAGAATCCTTTTAAGTGAGCACCAAAAACATAAATAGTGTTGGTGGGATTTTAAACAAGTGTGGCTACTCAGAAATCAAGATGACAAATTCTAAGACACTTGAAAATAAATCTAACATTTGGTGCAGCTGCTTCCCTACTTGGAGAAGTTCTAAAGGACTCTATCTTGCTCTACAAATACTTGCTCAGCCATATTCATTGCCATCCTGTTAACAATTGCTAGACAATAAAAACAATCTAAACACCTTCAATGGATAGGTGGATATTGAAAATTTGATACACACACACCATCTGTAATGAAAAATGAAATCTCCAGGTAAATGAATGGAACTAGGAAAAATATTGCACTAACTGAATTATCCCAGACCCAGGAAAACAAACACTAAATAGTTTTCTCTCATGTGTGGATCCTAGCTCTGAATTTTTATATTGAGTATGGAATCTAGAACAAGAGAAGGGGCTAGAAAAATAAAAGGGAACCTTGGAGAGACATCTAGAGAGCAAGATAGTAGGACACGGGTGCTTTGAAGTGGGAAATAGGGAAATGGGGTATTTTAACTAGGGAGAGAGCAGAGAGGAGTAAGTAGAAGAATATATAACAATAGTGGGGTTTGGAAAAGCCATAGGAAAATATATTTCTCTATGGTTACTTAAAACCTCTTATACTGGTTTTGTCATGGAATATCTTGTTTTCTCCATCTATGATTATTGAGAGTTTTGCTGGGTATAGTAGCCTGGGCTGGCATTTGTGTTCTCTTAGGGTCTGTATGAGATCTGCCCAGAATCTTCTAGCTTTCATAGTCTCTGGTGAGAAGTCTGGTGTAAATCTGATAGGTCTGCCTTTGTATGTTACTTGACCCTTTTCCCTTACTGCTTTTAATATTCTTTCTTTGTTTAGTGCATTTGGTGTTGTGATTGTGACAAGAGGGAATTTCTTTTCTGGTCCAGTCTATTTGGAGTTCTGTAAGCTTCTTGAATGTTCATAGGCATCTCTTTCTTTAGGTTAGGAAAGTTTTCTTCTATATTTTTGTTGAAAATATTTACTGGCCCTTTAAATTGGGAATCTCAAACTGCCCTCTAAATATTGAAGCTTATAGTCATAGTCTGGAACTGCTCAAGATGTCAGTTAGAGAAGCTTCTTTTTGCAGTGGGCAGCAGCCAGTGGAGAGATGCATAGCTGGTCATGGTGCTGAGGAGAGACCCAGTGCCCAGCCCTAAAAAGGATAGCTATATCAATCACACTAACATTACAGCTCAAAAAATCATGGAAGAGGAGGTGGTTAATATAAGACTCATTATTTCATAACATAATAATTATATTATGAATTATATATTACATATTATACATATATTACACATATAATATGTTTCTGATATGCTATTATATATTAACACATATTATATATTATATTATATATTAACAATATATTAATATATTGATTAGTTATTATGATAATGTTAATTGAGTATATTCTAATATATTATGACAATATATAATATAATATCAAATAAAATATACCTATATTAATCAATATATTAATGCCAATATTTATTAATAATATTAATTTATTGGTTAATAGTAAACAATATATTAATGTTGACTCGTAGTAATATAAAGATTAATATAATTAATGTAATGTTAATATATTATATATTAACAGTTTAATGTATTATATGTTAGATGTAATATATAATGTATGTTAGTATATAACATATAACATTGTACTGGCTGGTTTTGTGTCAATTTGACACAAGCTGGAGTTATCACAGAGAAAGAAGTTTCAGTTGAGAAAATGCCTCCATGAGATCCAGCTGTAAGGCATTTTCTCAATTAGTGATGGGGGGGGGAGGGCCCCGTGTGGGTGGTACCATCCCTGAGTTCTATAAGAGAGTAAGCTGAGCAAGCCAGGGGAAGCAAGCCAGTAAGTAACATCCCTCCATGGCCTCTGCATCAGCTCCTGCTTCCTGACCTGCTTGAGTTCCAGTCCTGACTTCCTTTGGTGATGAACAGCAACGTGGAAATGTAATCTGAATAAACTCTTTCCTCCTCAACTTGCTTCTTGGTCAAGATGTTATGTGCAGGAATAAAAACCCTAAGACAAATATTATATTATATTATATTATATTATATTATATTATATTATATTATGAGTCAAACAATGGGAGGAGAGCTATGAAATGTTATCTTCTGGAAGCAGCATGACTATCATTGTCATGAATGCACAGCAGCTATGATTACTTTCACAAGATAAAGCCAGCCAAATAGCCAGCACAGGTGAGATAAATAACCTTTAGGCATCACTCCTTATCAAGAACCTATTCACCATGAGCTGTTGCTGGGACTGGAGAATTAGTCTTTCCTGTGTATAGTTTCTCAAGGTAGGTATGATACGTATGTGAATCAAAACTTCACTTAGAACCTCTCTTTGTGGAGTTTCATACACATCTAGTACAGAGGCCTGAAGAGGGAGTTACATCCCCTGGATCTGGAGTTATGATCAATTGTTAGCAACCTGTAGATGCTGGAGACCAAACTGGATCCTTTGCAAGTGCCTTAACCACTGAGCCATCTCTCCTACTCCTATAGTAGAATTTTAGACCTAGAAAGATATTGATCTTTTGGGCTAAAATAGTAGTGGGCTATTCAAAGCCTCACCAAGGTCACAATATTAGCAAATCAAAGTTCAAGCTGTGAATGTTGACATCCAAGTATTCTAAAGTATTCTTGAACATTTCAACCTCCATGAAGCAATACTGTAATCACCCTGGCTAGCAGGTCAGGGGGACAGTCCTCAATGAATTAACTTAAGCAGGTATTAGAGAAGCGGCATTCACTGTTGAGCTATAAGTGCTTATAAATGTCTCAGTATGACACATAAGAAACAATTGTGAAATGGGCAAAATACACTTGACAGCTTGCATGTCTTTATACTCATGATTGTAAATACTTTGGAATATATAAAAATTCAGTGAACTGTTCCCTTGAGAAGGAGAAAATAATGTTCATCAGATCCCACAGAGGTTGACAGAACAAAGTCACCAGCCAGTCAAAGACACCTAGGATGAGTTCCTGAGACCCAAAAAACAACTGCTCTCTGGCTTTTATAAGCCATCTTTGAAAATGCAGATAATGCACTTTTAGTATCCTTACTAAAAGTTGACCTCTGGGTTATTATCCTCATGTTTATAACTTGCATTCTTATTTTTAAATCTCTGTCAATGAATAGCTTTGCACCATTATCTTCCATAAATCTTTTAACTCCTGCATTTAAATTTTGAGCTACGACAAAACTGTAATTTTCCATACTCCCATTTATAGCATCTTATACATCCTGAAAACACCTCTACTTATCTTTCTGAGGATTTTTCCCTCACAGTCACAAGATTTACTTCTGCCAGTGTTGCAGAACTCTGGGAGCCTCTACTCCTCTGGACTGTCATCAACTGGGACCTAAGAGAGATGTAAATGACTCATAGGGGTTTATTTTAATAACCTAAAATATACTTCAGGGCTGGTGCTGAGGTTCACAGATGCCATGGAAGACTGATTTCTGATCCCCCTGCTTCACAGCCTTAGGAGGGACTTTGCTGCTGGAGACATCAAGACACCCACTGTGTGCCTTATGTGTCCGCATTAGTTACTTCTCTCATTCTGTGACCAAGTAGCTGGTAAGAGGACACTTTAAGGAGAAAGACTTCTTTCTGGCTTATAGTCCAAGGAGACCCTTCCATCATGGTGGGAAAGGTGTAGAGGAGGAGGCTACTGGTCACATTGCAACCATATTCAGAACATGGAAAGGAATAGCAAGTGGGGATTGGTCTTAAAACCTCAGGTCCACCTCCCAATGACTCCTCTTCTCCAGCAACATGCCGTCTTCTCTAGGTTCTAAATCTTTCCAGTGAGAGCCAGTGAGAGCTTATAAGAAACATTGCATATTTGGTTCACAAATGTATCATATCTGTGTTATAGCTGAAGAGATAAACAAGTAGATTGTGTTAAAGAATGAACGGTAGTCTTAGGTGATTCTATCCATTTTATGAAGCAACACTTGAAAAAGTCCATCTGGAAATGTTCTACTATAGCTCACAAGACACAGCCAACCCTCTGGGCCAGAACACCAAGGACTTTAGGGGAAATTAGCATCTGGTCCTTCATTGTGGAGTTTAGGACTAGACTAAACTTGGGGAGATTTCCTCAACATCAACAGAGAAATAGTGTCTCCTATAGCAAGTGCTTTCTGCATAATTACCATTTTCATTGAATTAGGCCAATGAAGCTCTTGGATGAGGTTTATCAACTTCATCTGGGTCAACTGTAGATACAATACTCACCAAAGGATGAGCAGGTGTGGGCATGGCTGCTTTGTTGGATCCATTATTAATATCAGTAAATCTCTAGGGCTGATCCATAAAACAGAAAAGATATTGGAATCTCCAAAAGAAGAAGTATAAGTTTGTTGCCACAATTTCAGGACTTAACCTAATGCCCTACATTACTTTGCAGAATGGTGGCATCCTTGAGGTCCTGCATAGTTTCAAGTGGAACCTTGCTCACACTGATGGCACAATTGGCTGGCACCTTGGGCAGAACCTGGGATGTTTAAGATTTCACATTCATCCAGTGTTTGCAGAAGTCAAGTTCTGTTCATTGTTGTCATTATTATTGTTTGTCTATCATCTCTAAAGATCAGCTGCCTGTGTTCCGCTCACTCTCCCTTCAGCTGTTCACATTGTCGGTTAGCTGAGGAAGCCTGTTAGCACAGTTCTGCTATGCTCTCCTTTTCTATCCTCTGTCATTCTCAGTTTTCCTCATCTCAGGTTTATCGCTGTCTTAATCATTTTTATAGCTTTCGATTTAATATCTAATGAAACTGAGAGTTTAACCCACTTTTCTTTCTCACGCAGCCTGTCACTAAGACAATCTCCTCCATTTCTCTATACCTGAAGGATATTTCAGAGCAAGAATGAATCGGTTCATAAACAAACATCCAGCAACGTATCCCAAAAAGCTCCAGTGTCTTACATTAGTGAAAATTACTCTCAAAATCAATTATCTTTAAAGTACTTTCACCAAAAACTAAAATAAAAAAATATAAAAGGATATACTGGAAGGTAAAGTTCACTTTATTACTACATGAGGCAATTCTTTCCAGTTGTCTACCATAAAACAGCAACTCAGTTTAATTATACTCCACAGATACTTTCCATGGTCCTTAAAAAGTCACAGGCTGGTGCTTCAGAAACCTTATTTGGCTCTAAACATAAAGTATGATTCTATCATAGTCTGCAAATACTCTGTAGAAGCCAGCAAACATACACACATACAGCCCCACACACAGAGACACACACATATACCCACACCCCAAACACACACACACACACACACACACACACACTCCTACACCTGCACTGCATACAACCCATCCTCCAAACACACACATACATACCTATATGCATACATATTTACATACACACATATACACATACATCTCCAAACACAGACACATAATTCATATATGCATACATACAAATACTCATAAAAATCACACACACACACATGCATACACACAAACGTATACATACATATTGCCAATTCTATACAGAAAGATATAATTTCCATTAGAAAAATGAGGCCCCTTGAGAAAACATGAGAGATATTGGCATGGATCTAAGGAATATGAGTGACTTTGAAAACAGGGAATCGGAGATCCAACCCTGTAGAAGGGGTGTGCTTTACTGATCTTCATCTTTGTCCCTTGTTTCTTTGTAATACACATTTCAGCTCAAGCTTATGATTTCATTTCACAGGCAGACAAACTACTCATTCATTCATTCATTCATTCATTCGTTTAATGTGTATGAATGTTTTGCCTGCATGTACTCACATGCACAATGCGTATGCCTAATGCCCTTAGAGGGGAGAAAATAGCATCTAATCACCTGCACCTTAGAACTGTGAGCCATCATGCTAGGTTCTTGAAATCAAACCCAGACCCTCTTCAAGAAGAAGTGCTCTTAATCACTGAGCCATTTCTCCAGCCCCATGATATGCAAACTCTTAACACCCAGTGTATTTTTTTATACATAGTGTCATCCAATTTTAGTATCTTAGGAATTCTATACAATTGTGCATAATGTGTCCTATTTTTGGCCATAGACACACTCTATGCATAACTATATTCAGGAACTTTTGAGGAACAGGGGGAGTTTGGGAGATCATTTCAATTCTCCAAGCAATATTTTCTCTGCAAAGTTTCCATCCCATAGAGTAAATTCAAGGGGAGTGTCTCTGGATAAAGAAACAACTGCCTTGACATTTCTTGTTATTCTAATAGTTTTTGCTATTAGGGTTACCATTATTCATTACATGGTAGCATAAACATTTTAGGGTTTTCTCATTGTTCTAGTTGTCTTACTGGGGATCCCATGGAAATTGGCACAAAGAAAAATCCAAGTATAGAGATGAATGTAAGATCTGCATTCATATGTACATCCACAAACATGGGTAACTCAAGTTTACCACCCTGCTCAGCTTCTGAATCTTTGCTGTTAAACAACACAGGAAAAAAAAACAACTCTATAATAATTTGCAGTTTGTATTTGATAGTTTTGAATAATCTAGTATCTAATAAGCCCCCTGAAGTGGTAAATACAGTCAACTTGATTGGGTTGAGAGACACCTCTAAGTTTTATGAACTCCTTTGGGTGTAACCATGAGCATGTTTCCAAAAAGAATGATTCAATGTAATGAGTGGTAAAACTTTGACCTGACCTGGTGCTGTTGGAATGGTAGACACTGGAGGTGGATTCAGAAGCCCTGACTTCCCTGTTACTCAGCTTTCCAGCCAGCATGATTTCAGCTCCTCTGTCCTATGGTGTCACCTTGCCACAGCTCAGCCTTACTGTGGACTCACAGTAATGGGGACATGTGGCCAAGGGGTGAACAAGGATAAACCCCTACAAATAAGGTGATTTTCTCAGGTTCAGACATAGCAATGATGATATAAACAATCATCCCTGAGGTGATACCTCAGTATCCCTGTCCACTTAATTTTATTCTTCTACAACTAATTACTTCCTCACTTTGTCCTATGTTGATGAATAGAATTCGGCTTTCCTTTAAAATAGATAGAATATTCTCTTTTTTAATTTTTTTTTATTTTTCCTAGTTTATTTACATTTCATATGTTTCCCCCTTTCCAGACCTCCCCTTTGGAACCTCCCCATTTCCTCCCACATTCCCCTGCCACTATGGGGGTATTTTCCCACCCATCCACCCACCCACACTTGTCTTCCCTCCTTGGCATTCTCCTCTACTGGGGGATCTAACACTTTCAGGCCCAAGGGCCTCTCCTCCCCCTGATGGCCAACAAGACCCTCCTCTGTAGCACATGTGGCCAGCACCATGGGTCCCTCCATGTGTGTTCCCTGGTTGGTGGATCAGTCTCCAGGAGTATCGGGGAGTTCAGGCCAGTTGCCCCAGAGATGCAAATTCCTTCAGCTCCTTCAGTCCCTTCTCCAACTCCTCCAGCTGGGAACTCACACTCAGCCCTACAGTTGCTGTGAAGTGACTCTTGGGTATTTCAAACTTTTGAGCTAATAACCACTTAACAGTGAGAACATACCATGTTCATTCTTTTGTGACTGTGTTACCTCACTCAGGATGATATTTTCAAGTTCCATCCATTTGTCTGCGAATTTCATGAAATCATTGTTTTTAATAGCTGAGTAGTATTCCATTGTGTAAATGTACCACATTTTCTGTATCCATTCCTCTGTGGAGAGACATCTGGGTTGATTCCAGTTTCTGGCTATTATAAATATGGCTGCTATGAACATAGTGGAAAATGTGTCTTTATTACATGTTGGAGCATCTTCTGGGTATATGCCAGGAGTGGAATAGCTGGGTCCTCAGGTAGTATTATGTTCATTTTTCTTAGGGTCTGCCAAACTGATTTCCAGAGAGGTTGTATTAGCTTGCATTCCCACCAGCAATGGAGGAGTGTTCCTCTTTCTCCACATCCTCGCCAACATCTGCTGTCACCTCAGTTTTTGATCTTAGCCATTCTGACTGGGTGCGGGGTGAAATCACAGGGTTGTTTTGATTTGCATTTCCCTGATGACTAAGGATGTTGAACACTTCTTTAGGTGCTTCTCGGCCATTCGATAGTTCCCTGCCTAGACAGATGAAACACAGAAGAATATAAATATTGGGATCTATGGGGGCTAGAAAGGGATCTCAGCAGAGAAGAGCAACCAATTTCTCTTCAAGAAGACCCAGGTTCAGTTCCCAGTGCCCATATGGCCTCTCACAACCACAATAAGCTTTAACTCCAGTTCCAAGAGAACTGATACCCTCTTACATCCTCCAGACATGGTATGTATATGTTCACAGACAGACAGACATGTTAAATAAATATATATTTTTAAACCACATAGATATTGTATTGTGGCAAAGGGCCATAATTTTTTTATTAACTTTCCAATATTCAACTGTTATGTTATTTCACCAAATAAATAAAATTCTTAGCAGTACAAAGAGAAGGCACTGGTGTGCATGAGTCTATCTACTACACTCAACTCTGAAGAGAGCTGCATACACAGAAAAGAAATTTACACGTTTATTTACAAACCTAACACTTAAGAAAATACTCCATTTATTGTCTTCCCTCTCCAAAAAAACAATTTAGGCTTTAAAAAGGAATGCAATTCTTCCACTGTGAATTAGGCCATTGAGTGAGGATATTCTTTCCAAGGTAAAATTAATGTACTGAAGTTCATGAGAACTGTTGTTGGCTCATATAGTTGTGTGCTCTCCTGTTAGAATCTTTTCTCAAATACAAATAATGTGTAATTTTAGAGGATGCTATACATCTATATTTCAAAATGCATAAAAGAGAAAAATAGTATGGAAATTATACAGAATCGGATGATGGGATTTATGTGTTAACTTGGCAGGCCATGAGGAGTCAGATCAAACATCATTTCTAGCTGTGTCTGTGAGGGAATTTCCAGTGGAGAATAACTTGTTTTGTTCTTCTTGTTTGTTTTCATAAAATAAGTTATTTAATGTTCTGGACATTTGGACCAAAAATAGGTGTCAATCTCATCTGTCTTAAGGTGTTTTATGCTATGCCTGGTATGATCTGCCCCAGAACCTCCATTCACCAATAGAGAACAACTCAAAGCCAGAAAAAAGTGCTATGGAGAACAGAAAAAAATAGCCAACTACCACAGGAAAGGGATGAACCAGGTGCAACTGTGCCCTCAAACATTCAAAAATCTGTGTGTTTACAGAAAAGACTGCTAGGTCTGTTTGGGAACCAGAACAGGATAAATGGCTGGTCCTCTAGTAAGACCCTTCACCCTTCCTCGTTTTCCTTCCTTGTATAATGCCAAAGCCTCACCAAATCCCAATATGGCTTTATTGTCCCTCACAATGCCCCTACTCCTCAGTAGAACAGTTATTTGGAGAATAAAGACAAAGACTGTGGAGGGACATTCTATCGTTGTAGAAACATTCTGACACAACACCAAATTCAGTGATGAGTTCTTACCAGGCAAGGAAGATGATGCTCTCAGATACCTAGCTATATTCTCCAACCTGCTCACAGTAGGAAGATAATATTCACTGACACCATGGCCTTGAGACATTGCTATATCCTGCATCCTAATCAGGAAGATGAAGCTCTCACACCTCATGACATGAATGTATCTTGCATCATTTAGATGAAAAAGATTACTCACACCAGGGCACAATGACCTGGATGGATCATCTATGCTGCTCACAATAGGGAGATGATGCCCTGAGCTACCATGACCTGGCTGTATCCTCATCCTGGATCATACAGTCTGGATTTCCTTGGAAGAAATTGTTTGTGTCCAGGTTAATGAATTCTACAAGAAGGCTTACAGTCACAGTCTGAAAATTGAAGTTCCCAAAACAAGTTTAAGAGGACCAGCTTGAATGCCTTCAGCCAGGATTCAATAAGCTGTTTTCTTGTATTCCTTGGTCTTCTGTGAGTTGAGTAATTTGGAGCATACACACAAGCCATTTCTTCTTGTGTCTACCTGAAGCCACAGGTCATGTAAGTCCCCACTGATTGATCAGTCCTCTTCCATTCTCCTCATGTTCTTCCTTAAGTGTCACCTGAATTTGGATCTCTTGATTCATCCTCACTTCAAATCTTCATCTCCAGAAACTTCATGAAGGAAGCATATGGGATGAGTCCTACAGAGTCCTCATTCACACAAGGCTAGTACTGAGCTTTGGCCAATTAAATCAGTTTTCAAATCTATGACTATAACTATATAATCTGTGGAGGCCTGGGTCCAGCAAAGGGCTAAGAAACATAATTCTATTTTTTTTTCCCCTTATTTGAGCTGGGTCCTTTCACTTCATCTCTTGTTTTAGGCTCAGCATGGGATTTATGCCTCAGAGTCTCATCACTCTTGGGCCTTTTAAATCAAAATGAATTATATCACTGGTTGTCCTGGGCCTAGTAGCAGAAAACACATTGGAAATGTTTTTCTCCTGAGTATTCCTATAAGGCCATTTCTCATAAGAGCTCGCTCTCTCTCTCTCTCTCTCTCTCTCTCTCTCTCTCTCTCTCTCCCTCCCTCCTTCCCTCCCTCCCTCACATGCTCTTAAGATATCTGATATCTACTTCTCTGGAGAACTCTGATATGCAAATATTAAACTGATGTAAGATTTGAAATCTTTTTATATGTAGTCCTTCAGTTCATATTCCAAAAATACCAAGACAATTGTAAAATCTTGTACTTTGCAGGGTATGGAGATGGCATTGTAAGTAAAGGCTTTGATGTGCAAAGGACTAGTGTTCAATCTCCATAACACATGTAAAAAGACAATAAAAATAAAATTAAATTAAATTAAAAACCCACCCAGGCATGGTGGCACACAGTTGAAACACTGGCACAGATAAGGCAAAGCAAGGAAAATTCCTGGGGTCGGGTGGCAGCAGATATACCTGAATCAGAGAGGTCCAGGATTGCCAAGAAACCCTACTTCAGAAAACAAGATAGTGATTGATAAAAACATCCATCGAATGTTGACCTCTGGCCTCCATTCGTATCCCTGCACACACATTTGTAAACACATATATATGTACATGTACACTCAAAAGCAACACCTGACCATAGAATCCACTTTATCCTCCTTACCTGCACATTCCAACTTTCCTCCAGTACAAAATGAGAGAAGGAACCTCAATGATCTTGAGCTGAACCTTTAGGATGACCTTGAGAAGAACCGCAGGTTCTCAGAACTAGTAATTCTATTATTCTTCATTTCTCTCTTGAGGTGACAGTTTCTGCTTTGTAAGTTCAGAGTGTTCTATTGAGAATGTGACAGAAAACTTATTTGTATCAGCTGTGGATCATCTGAAGAAGTATCTCCCACTTAGGCCAAAGTTGTGAGCTAATGAGCTGACCCTCCCAGCAGAGTGGTCTTGGGTTTATTAGAGTGAGTGTCCTTCTTATGAAAGCTTTTGTGTCCATTTTATTTAACAGACACTGTTCTTCTAAAATTCTTTCAAAGCCTAGGTAATGAACCAATTCATCCAACTCAATTAATACCATAAACTTCAATCATCTTTAAAAACCAATACTGTCAGCAACAAGAACAATACAAATGACCTAATTGTGCTGGAGATAAATGAGAATTTTTCCAAAAAATAAAAACATAACACAAAATGTTTCATACTCTGCAACCTCTGCAGGCTGTTCTTCATTTAATGGGAGACCTGATATTATCTCTCCTTCCAAAAGAAATAGATAATGACAAAACAAAGCTGTCCGGCAGCTTCTCATTCTTCCTCCAATGTCATTTTTATTTTTACTTTTTTCCTCCTCTTGAAGTGCTCAGATGGAGAGCTGAGCCAATGTTTACATTGCTAATCACAAAGGTTAAGATCTTGTTTCTCAAGAGACTATTTTGTTCTCTGCTTCCACATGGGCTTTATTTCTAGATCTCAGTATCTGAATGTATGAGAAGCAAATGACTATTGCTCAGGGCACCATTTAATTCTTAACATTTGGAGCACAGCACAACTTGAAGTGCTATCTGTTGACCCTTCTTGAAGCAGAGGAGCATAAAAATGCTAAAAATCATTTTCCATGCATAAGTCATTACTCCAAAACCCTGAAATTATTAATATATTTACAAGCGATATAACGTAAAAGTTACTTGCTATAAAAAAATTACCCTTGACCCCTAGATTACTAGTGATGTCAAGCTTAGGCAAGATTCCTGAAGAAGATAATTCCAATGTCTGAGTTCTGAAAGAGGTTAACACTTTGTCCAGTGAAAATGAACTACTAACACAATCTTGAAAAGTGTCACTTTATTTGATCAGGGCTTCCTACAGGGAAGATTGCATGCCAGGTTACACAGTATTTCCCTCTCTGGCCAAGAAGGAAACTGACATTAATTTCATGTAATGGAGTCAGGTACTCTGAACTGTGCTATGTACTGTTAATTTTAGTGATGATATTTCATTATCTTTCGAATTGCTTCATCACCTACAAATTTACTCTTTGATATAGTCAGCATTCACATTGGGCTCATTCTATTTTCTCACCACATTAGGTTTTCACAACTTCTCCCTTGATGTTCAGGTTCCTTATGGTCCACATTACACCATGTTCCAAACACTCCAGTTGACCTTCATGTAGCACCCTTACTGTGAAAGCCAGATTTTCATTACTCGACAAACACCAAAATATCCAGCATATCACAAAAGACAGATTGCCATGGCTCACGGTTTAAGGCATTTCAGGCTGTGGTTATTTGGCACATATCTTTTGGCCCAGGGTGAACCCACAAACCCCAGAGAAAAGATATGGCAGAGGATGTTCATAATATACAAAGCGTGTGGCAGAGGAAACATGTGGCAGAGGAAGTGTCTTACTTAGGGCTGGAAACCAAAGATTTAGAAACCGAAGCCATCCTAAGCAGTATCTCTGAGTTCCTCTGTTGGTTTAGCTCTTCTATAAGCATAACTGCACATGTGCAACCTGTCTCATACTATTCCTGCTACCATAATCCAAATGGAGTAAAACTAGGGCCTTTCTCAAGCCACTTCCTCTTCCTTATAAAAATAAAAGCCAAAGCAAGAGAAAAAAACTAAAGGCCAGATTTTTATCTGAGCTAAAAGAATAAGTATACCTTTACGTCTATCCTAGTTAAATTTCTATAATGGATTAAAACTCTGAAAAAGGTTGCTGTTGATGGATTAGACTAAATAGTAAGACTCATCTAATTCATGCCATTTATAAAAATGAAGCTCATGCAATTGGAATATGAAGACAAAGATGGGCAAAATAATGCAAGATTGGGTTTAAAAAGGAAGAAGATATTCTGTAAGCACTTCTTCTGAAAACACAAACAGGAGTGAAGCAAGCCTGGCTATACTATTCTCAACACATTTTACAAAATTTAAAATGTGTTCAACTAATAAAGCTTTGAATTCTTTTTAACAGGATACACACACACACACACACACACACACACACACACACACATACACACTCATTCAGGCCTGGAAGCCACAACAGGAAATCACTCTGACTGGGCTAAAATCAAGGTGTTGGTTGGGCTGGGGAGTCTGTCCAGCATCCCAGTGGAAGGTTCTATTTCTTTGGTTTCCCCAGCTTGAAGATTTGCTTCCGAGCATTGGCTTCACTGGCCCATTTTTGTGTCTCACCACTCTGCCACTGACCACCTTGACTCCTCTTTTCTTTTCAAGGACCCTGTGATTATTGAAGACCCATCATGGACTCACAGACTGATGGTATAGCTGAGCCATTTTATGACAGCCTTAAGTTAGCAAGCTCTGGCTTCTGCTTGAAACTAACACAGAAAGTTCTTTGTTTAGTACATTTATCACAGGCTACCAGTGCACTTTTAGCCCTGTTATTAGGTGTTCATGACTGAGCAAACCACTTCATGCCTCTGAGCTTCTAGTTTCAAAAAAATGGAAAAAGTTTTTTTTCTCTGGTTTCACACAGGATTACACTGAAGTTGAATTTGGAAATTTCTAGACACTACAGAACCAAAAGAGATTTTTGCTAGTTGGTTACATTTACTAATGAAAAAGGAAAACCTTGAAATATCATACAGATCTCATTGGGCTTGTGAGATTCTGATGCCAAAAGGTATCTCTGTCTTTGATGGTGGATTATCTAGGAATTCCTTTCAATGAAATGAGTGCAGCTTTACTCTCACCCCAGGCTTCAGCCCTGAAACCTTCCTACCACAGTAGGTGGCCAAGATCTCAGGTGCTGTCTTAGAAACAGACTCAGAGCAACTTCAACAAATGTGATATTACCATTATTACAAATTACTGTCAGAACTCTACTGCAATCTCACAGCAGCAAACCTTAGCATCAATCACGTATGTACCCTAGAAGAAGACTGTCTAATTAAAAATATCCCATTGAAATAGACCTTTATGCACTAGTAAAATGTGTATATTCTATTATTTATTTCAAACAGTAGAATTGCAAATAAAAGAAAGAAATAGTTTTAATATATTTTTGAGCTCTTACCTAGATGTTCCTCTGATACTGGCCATAGCTCCCTGGTAGAGAAAATTACAGGATGATTTTGAGTGGTAGGAATCTGTTGATTGAGATGAGAAGAGATCAGAAATTTCCTGAGAACTGCAAAGATGCAATTCTTACCCTGTTATACTCGTGGCATCTGTAAGTTATCTTACCTTAAGTTACTTGCAATTTTGTTGCTTGATGGGTAAAAGCCAAAGGAAGTACCTATGATTAATGTCTTTGAAGCATTTTTGATGCTTCCTCCCACATTTGCTGCATAAAAACATATAGTGTATATTTCAAAAACTATATTTGTAGTATCCACTGCTACCAAGAAAATAATAACTTAACCCATGAAAGAAAAAATATAATTATCTCTCTAGCTAAATTCTGTCACCTTTACACTTTATTTTGGCCATCATTATACCTGTGTCTCTTGTTTGTTTGTTTGTTTGTTTGTTTGTTTTTTGAGACAGGTTTTCTCTGAGTAGCCCTGGCTGTCCTGGAAATCACTCTGTAGACCAGGCTGGCCTCGAACTCAGAAATCTACCTGCCTCTGCCTCCCAAGTGTTGAGATTAAAGGCGTGTGCACCACCACTGACCAGCCTTGCCTATGTCTCTTAAATTTACCAATTTTGATGACATGGAGTGATGGACCAGTAAGTAAAGTCACAAAGGATGGAGACTGTGAAAGTGAACACTTATTAGTGGCCATTGATGGTGGTCAAACATGATCAAAACTCTCTTACCTATGCCTGCCATCCTGAAGAACCACAACCAAGTTACCATACAGATAGCATAAAAATCAACTGTTTCACAGACAGCAATGAAATAAACAACTAAAAAAAGTGCAAAAAGGGACCATAATGGCTAGAGAAATATCTACCTACAATGGTAACAAGACACCAACCTGTATCACCTTTTACATCATGAAATCGTGACCAAGAGTTGGGGTGAGGATAAGGATTTTGTGATGGTTAAAAAGTGGGCCTGACCCTGTGACAGTGTGGACAGAGCTATAAGCTCTGAATAGTTAAAATGATCCAAAACTTGCCATCTCTTCTATTTCTTTCTATGGCTGTGATAAAATATCCTGACAAATGACAAAAATCAACTCAGGGAAGAAAGGGTTTGTTTTAGTTCACACTTCCAGGTTACAACCAACCATTTTCAGGAAGTCATAATACAGGACAATGAAGCAGCTGGTGACATTGCATCATCCACAGGAACAGAGAATGAACACGGCTCTGCTCCTGCTCAGCCTGATCTATTTTTATAAAGACAAGATCCCGAAACCAGCAATTAGTGCTGCCTACATTCAGGCAGAGTCTTCCTACTTTCTGATTACCTCATCTCAATAAGGAAAGTCTTTGAAATCTCATCTCTTTCCATCTTGCAACTGGGATATTAAAAATGGGAGCCAACCATCGGACTGAGCCCGGGACCCCAATGGAAGAGCTAGGGGAAGGACTGAAGGAGCTGAAGGGGATTGCAACCCCATATGAAGAACAATATCAACCTAACTGGACCACCCAGAGCTCCCAGGGACTAAACCACCAACTAAAGAGTATACATGGAAGGAGTCATGGCTCCAGATACATATTTAGGGGAGGATGGCCTTATCTGACATCATTTGGAGAGGAGGCCCTTGGGCCTGTGGAGGCTTGATGAGCCAGCATAGGGGGATGCTAGAAAAGTGAGTGGGAGTGGATAAGTGTGTGGAGGAGTATCCTCATAGAGCAAAGAGGAGCGTGAGAGGGACATGGGGTGGGTATTTGTGGAGGTGTAACTGGGAAGGGGGATATCCTTTGATACGTAAACAAATAAAATACTAAATAAAAAATGGGGTATGCCTAGAAAAAATACATGAAATTAATCATGATTTTTGTACTACTAGGAGAGTGGTATGTGAATAATAATTTGTAAATAGACAGAAGAAACTCACCACTAACACAGTAGCAAATCTTTTCATATGTTCATGGAGTTCAGGAGCAGCAGCTTCGTTAGTACATACACTCATGATTTGCTCTTTAAAAACCTAGCTAAGGTCTCCTACTGTCACCTATGGACAGAGGAGACCCAATTCTTGAAGCATTGCTACATCTAGCCTTTAAAAGCATGAACATTTTCTTTTATCCTCAAGTGGATATCTAAAAGTGCAATGCTTGCACTCTTAATGGAAAAAAAAATCAGCTGTTCACATCATATATCAGACTTGGTGTTAGTGTGTTTTTATCCAACAACCAGAGCTCTGAGAAAAGCATCCCATCTCATCGGAGGGAGAGGAAAGTGCAATCCGGTACTATCTCTAGCTGCTTGTTGCCATGCGATGATGCAACTCTCTAAGGAGAAACACAATAATAAAGAGAAAGAGATAAGCCAGGAATCACAAGTGGGTGAAGATTGAGGTGCCACTCAGATGTCCTCAACATGCCAGCAGCATGAAAACATGACTGTGCATGGTGAGGAGCCCAGGCACTCTTATGACAATGGTTATATTTGTGTAATATATATTTACTTTTTTTTTTCCAGTCCAGTCATGGCCCTGTCCCAGTCCCCCTCCCACAGTTCCTCATCCCATTCCTCCCCTCCTCTCATCTTCAAGAGGATGCCCCCACCCTTGCTGCCAGGCTTCCCCCCTCCCTGGGGCCTCAAGTCTCTTGAGGGTTGGACATATCTTCTCCCACTGAGGCCAGACCAGGCAGTCCTCTGCTGTATATGTGAAGGGAGCTTTGTACCAGCTAGTGTATGCTGCCTGGTTGGTGGTTCGTTGTCTGAGAGATCTCACACATCTGGGCTAGTTGGGACTGCTGATCTTCCTATGGCATTACCCTCCTCCTCAGCTTCTTCCAGCCTTTCTGTAATTCAACCACAGGAATCAAACTTTGAACTTCAGTCCAATGGTTGGGTGTAAGTATCTGCATCTGTCTAAGTCAGCTGCTTCTTGGGCCTCTCAGAGAACAGTCATGCTAGGCTCCTGTCTGTATGCACACCATAGCATCAGTAATAGTGTCATGTCTTGGAGCCTCTCCTTGAGATGGATCCCAAGTTGGGCCAGTCAATGGACCTCCTTTCCCTAAGTCTCTTCTCCATTTTTGTCCCTGAAGTTATTTTAGACAGGAACAATTCTGGGTCAGGGTTTTTAACTGTGGGATGGCAACCCCATCCTCCACTTGATGCTCTGTCTTTCTGTAGGAGGTGGACTCTTCAAGTTCCCTCTCCCCACTGTTGGGCCTTTCATCTAAGATCCCTCCCTTTGAGTCCTGAGAGTCTCTCATCTCCCAGGTCTTTGGTACTTTCTAAAGGGTTGCCCCCACCTCCCACCCCCTGAGGTTGCATGGTGTGTACTCACTAGTAAGTGGATATTAGCCCCCCCCCCAAAAAAGAGTACAGAATACCTAGGATACAATCCACAGAACTAAAGGTTAACACACAGAGGGCCCAAGTGAGAATACTTCAATACCACTTGGAAGGGAGAAGAAAACAATCATCAGCAGCAGAGGGAAGGAGGAACCTGGGTGGGAGAGGGGGAAGGGAAAAGAGGAACATAATTTGGTATGAGGAGAAACAGAAGAGAAGCCCTGAGGACCAGCAGAATGAATCTTTTCCATTTTAAATAAAAATGTTTCAACTTGGATGATAGTTGCATGAACATTCAAACCATATATAATAATGCAAAGACTTATTACATATTTCAGGAAATTACCTTGCCTCATAAGATTGCTTTGTTTTGCCTTAGGAAATACAGAAGCATTAAATATAAGATCAATTTGCCTTGCTTTGTATAGGATAAAATTTAATTTCAATTAAAATATTCTATGCTTTTCACTTCAGTGTAAAGTGCTTGTGAGTTTACTGTAGATTTGGGGGTTTGTTGTTGTTGTTTTGTTTTGTTTTCTTCATGGTGAAACATTATCTTGAAGTAACTACACTAGTGGTGACTTTGCTATAGTATGTGAAGCTCCCCTTCAACAATCTCTGATATTTAATGTCTCAGACATAATGTTAAAGAAGAAAACTAAACAACTCCAAAATCTGTTGCTTGGTGTGTTTCTGACCTAATTCATCTAGCAATGTTTATTAACACCTTCTCATTTCACAGACCATAATTATTAACTATCTCTTGTCTGAAGTAATAAATTTGGTTGAATTATTTTATCATTTTTAGTATTGGGGATACTTGCAGTTCCTAGTTTAAAACAAAGAAAGTCTTTCTATGTGTTTGTTGTGGTAAAGCAAGATGCATAAGCCTGATCTGTATGGAGTATCAGTATGAAGATTTAAAGCAAACTGAGGCAATCCTTTGCTCTGCCTCCATTAACATGAAACACCTGAAGACTGAGACTGCCTTCATTCCACTACAAGCATTCTTTAAAGAAAAAAATCTCCAAGTAATTTCGAGACTTTAAATTCTAGAAGTGTTTTATTGTTCCATCAAGGATCTGCACTCCGTTCCATCTCGTGCTCTAAGCCATTCTCTTGCTAACTTTATCTCCTAAATAGCTCCATAAACCAAGGAAGGCCCAGGAATTTTATAGTCTAAGTTCAAACACAGAGATATTGAGTGAACTAGGCATTCCTTTTCAAACCCACAATGCAAACTCCAGACATGCATCTGGGAGGAGAAGAAGAAGACAAACTAACGACTACATTTGCTTCTGAATGCTCCTGTAACAAAGTGATGCAAGGTAATTAGATTTTTTAAAAAATTTACTACCTTACAGACCTTTAAAGTCAGAGTCCAAAATGAACAAAGTAAAGATCAGGGGAAATGCATTCCTGGTTCTTTTTGAATGTTTAGAGGCTGTTCTCCTCTCTGGTTGTGACCCCATCCTATGTCTTCAGACTAATGAAACAGTATCCCACCTCTGCCTCTCTTCTTCCTTCTCTACCCCTCTTCTCTTATTTCCCCTCTCTCTGATTTCCCCTTCCATTCTTAGATCTCTGAATTCCTGAAAACTCTCTAAATCTGATATTCTTTACACCTGTTGTGTGGCAAATTTTTCCTGGGAAATGCAGTGCAAATCCACATGCATGTGCGCCTACTTACCCCAGAAAGGGAGCCATGCCAAACCAAACTATGAATACCATTTGTACTGGCTAGTTTTATGTCAACTTGACACAAGCTGAAGTAATCTGAGAGAAGATAACCTCAATTAAGAAAATGCTTTTGATTGAGGACCCTGAAGGAAAGAGGAACTCTATAGGAAGACCAACAGAGTCAACTAACCCTTGGGGGTTCTCAGTGACTGAGCCACCAACCAAAGAGCATTAATAAGTTCAACCAAGGTGCTAGGCATAAATGTAGCAGATGTGCACCTCAGTCTTCATGTGAGTCCCCCAACAACTAGAACAGGGGCTAGCCCCATAGCTGTTGCCTGTCTGTGGAATGTTTCCCAACTGGGCTGCCTTGTCTGGCCTTGGTGGGTGAGGATTGCCTAACCCTGCAGAGGTTTGATTCTCCAGGGTAGGGTGATGGGGGTATCCTCTCAGAGGAGAATAGGAGGGGAATAAGGGAGGAACTCTTTATGGGGGAGATCAGGAGAGGGGACAGAGTTCAGAATGTAAAATGAATAAATAAACAGGAAAAAAAATCTTCCATAAGATCAGGTTGTAGGCATTTACTCAATTAGTGATGAATGTAGGAGGGCCCAGTCCATTGTGGGTAGGGCCACTCCTGGGCTGGTGCTTCTAGGTTCTATAAAAAAGGCAGGCGAGCCAGCCATGAGAAACAAGACAACAAGCTTCCATGGTCTCTGCACCAGCTCCTGCCTCCAGTTTCCTACCTTGCTTGAGTTCCTGTCCTGACTTATTTTGATGATAAACTGTGATGTGGAAGTATAAGCCAAATAAATCCTTTCCTTCCTAACTTGCTTTTTGGTCATGGTGTTTCATCACAGCAAATGAAAACCCTAAGACACAACCAACATCTAAATTGTTGAAACAAAAAGTTTTATTGGGGTTCATTATAGGAATGTGGTTGAGGGGTTATTTACAGAAGGAGAAATGACTCAAAAGCAATTGCACCATCAAAACCCGCCCTAGCACAGGTAACAATCCATGGAGGCTGCATGGTTCAGACTGCAGTGCCTACAGGTTGCACTAGAGGCTAGGGTGTCCTTTCCCAGTGGTTCGGTGGCCTGAACATCTTCCAGATCTTTGTGGCTGCTTGGTCAGTCTGTGCTTCTTCCAGGTGGCTGGGTTTGCCTAAGACTGACATTCTGTAGTCTTTACTAATCATATACTATTGAGGAGTGGATCTGGTCAGCTTTAGGGACTTCCTGAAGCTTTTTTGAGTTGATCATTTCCTGTCTTAAGGAGTTTCCTGGCAGGGTGGAATGTTCTCAGAGAAATCTCCAGTGCATCACCAGCACATCTCTTCTTCCCAAAGCCTGGAGTATAATTACACAAAAGGTCTCCTTTGCCCTATAAGGTCACATGATTAGATTCTAAAGCTTAGGACATAGGCATGATTGAGAGGTGTGTTTCACTGAAACTCAACACTAGTGTAAACAATGGATTTTTGTCTAGCTTGAATATTACAGTTCTCCATTAAAGAATAGTTTGACTATAACTTATTCAACTCATGCTTTTGGACTCATTATAGGGAATTACTTGTGATTAGAAGCTAGCCACCAGAGCCACCTTCCCCACAGAAGATCAATGTCCTAACAGAGTAATGAATGTATGCTGAAAAATATTTAAACATGGACAAGCACTTTAGCTTGAAACTTCCACCAAAAAAAGCTATTTTAAGAAACATGTCAATCAAAATCAGCCTCAGTCTGATGGCTTGTTACCATGCACATTTCAGCTTTGAATCTTTTTTTTAATAGTAATAACCAATAAATATTCTTTAGTTATAAAAAGGCTGCTAAGATTTTGTCAAGACTTAATTTTTTCTAACAGAAATATATTCTAAGATCAAAAAATATTATTTTAAATGCTTTAACTGAATGACAACTCTAATTAGAAGGACTTTTGTCTCTGAACTATACACATTAGTTCCAAAAATATGCCTTGATTAAGGTTTTATTAAATCTGACCTATGTGAAATCAAATCAATGCTGATACACACCATACAATATTTTTGTTGACTTAAGGTTTTTGAATGAGATCTGTAATTAATATGTCACTGAATATTTTAACTTACATGCCATATTAAAATCAAATGAAATTATTAATTGAAAATTTCCCATTTTATGCAAGTGGGTTTTCTGAACTCCCTGGCTTATTAAGTGGCTTCTCCTGATGAGTAGAAATGGGGGGGGGTGACTTGGGAAACAAATGAAGAAAATGTCAAATTCTCTCTGTAATTCACCCTCTCCTCTGGAGAGACATCTGCAAATTCCATGCCTTTCAGAGTCTGGCAATAACTCCTAAGGTAAATGCCATTTTGCACACAAGCAGTGTGTGCTGCTGGAGCAGCCTCTAAACCACAGTCCTTACAACACCTGACTTCGGTGCAAAAGTATGGACATTCCTCTTTCTACACATTGGGTAATGAATTCCAGAGCAACAAAATCATGGCAGAGAAAAACCACCCTTTTTCTCATAACCTGGACCAAACACTGAACCTTCCAATAACTACTACTAAGGGAGTCATCTCTTCATTTTCTTGGAAGACAGTAGTGCATAGACATGTTCTATGGAACCCTTCCTCCATGCTCCTATTACAGAAGACAGTAGTGCATAGACATGTTCTATGGAGCCCTTCCTCCATGCTCCTATTACAGAAGACAGTAGTGCGTAGTCATGTTCTATGGAGCCCTTCCTCCATGCTCCTATTACAGAAGACAGTAGTGCGTAGTCATGTTCTATGGAGCCCATCCTCCATGCTCCTATTACAGAAGACAGTAGTGCGTAGTCATGTCCTATGGAACCCTTCCTCCACGCTCCTATTACAGAAGACAGTAGTGCGTAGACATGTTCTATGGAACCCTTTCTCCATGTTCCTATTACAGAAGACATGGAACTAAAAACTCTTCTGTGGTTATTTCCTTGAGTTCCTTAATAAATCCCTATCAAACGAGCAACTGGCAAAGGCATTCTCTGTTGCCATGGCCTGTTTCTTCATACTGTCTATGGTTTATCTGGAAGGTCAGAAGCTTCAGTGTGATGTGATCCTACGAGTCATTGCTTGCTATTATTCTTGAGCTATTAGAATTCTTTTTCACTTTAGTAATGTCTTCTTTTTCTTTGAAACACACACACACATGCATATATATATGCCTCTATCTTAACATCATGTCATTTTTTTTTAGATTGCTATTTCTGCTTTTACTCTAGAATTTCGTAGTAGTTACAGACATTTTAAAAAATGAAAAACCAGGTTAAAACTTCTTCTCTTCTCAGACCGAATATCTGAATTGCCTCCATTAGGTTGTCAATTCCTTTCTGACCCCATAACCTTGAAATATTTGAAACCAACAATCCTTGGTTCTTTGTCATTGATCTTTGCATCCACTTCCTGAGCCATCATGTCTCACATGCTCTGTCTATGCTGAGTCCTCAGCTTTGGTTGTTACATTTTATCCCAGATCCTCCTTTTCTCCCACCTTCCAGCACTTCCATTCCTCCCAAGACTGTTTGTGACTGACCTTCTCTGCTCTGTGTGTGCCTTCACATACCACTGCTAAATAATCCGGGACTTGGGAGACTGGTTTTGTATTTTCTAGTTGGATTGCTGCTCTCTACTTTCTGTTAAATCTGCCTGAAAGAGAAAAACCATCTGCCTGGTTTTTGTTCAAGAAACCTTACAAATCTTTTCATGATGGTGAATAACCTGGTAGCCATATTTTCAGTATGCACTTGTAAGATCCTGACTCGGTTCATACAAGCCCAGCTAACCATCGGCTGTGCTTTGGCATTTTCTGCAATTTTTTTTATTAATGAACTTTATAGATCCATGAATAAATCTAATTAAACATAATAAACTTCATGAGCAGTTACCTGCTTGGATGTAACCAGGGACAGCTTTGCTGGGTGCTTTGACTTTCTCCCATGGGTGGGTTTTTCAAGCTTCATGTGAATATAAACTGAAGATCTGAGTCCCAAATCTGAAAAGGTGGGTGCTGAGCCAATAGATGGGAACATTTGGAAAGCAGTAGGTAAATAATATAAATTTGTCCCTTTTTCCCCCCCACAAGATTTCTTCAGAAAGCTTTTCAGGACTGCTGTTGAACATTCTGTGTTTCATCTTATATGTGTACACATACATATACATTATACATATGCACATACACACATATATATACGTATATATAATATATATACGTATATATATATATATATATTTTCCATCATATATATATATATATATATATATATATATATATGCATGGCTTGTGGTTTGAGGCCAATGCCTGTGGACACCTGCAACATGAATACATCAGAAGCAAAGGACAGTAAATAAAACCAAGGCCAGAAAGATTAGTTTTTACCAAATCCAAACAATAACTAAAGGCTACGATTCTCCTTGAGATAAAAATCTGTGTCCACATTTAGACATGCTTATGTACAGAGTTTAAAAGTAGTGATTTAGGAAACAAAGGACATTATGATGAATTTTCAGTCTCCTCTTCTATTTTTCAAGATCATTCCATGGCTACTCAAACTAGGAATAATGCCATTCTGGAGGGATACAGACCACCACAGTTTACAATGTAGTGTTGATTATGCATTTCCTTTAAGGGGGCAGGTAAGAGATTACTATCCAGTGCATGAAATGCAGGTGAAAACTGCACAAAGCAACATTTTCTAGCTGGAGAATCAAAGACTATCTCTTCAAACTAAGAATTCTGCTACACGTAGTACTATCCAAAGTTATGTTTTTATTTATTTCCTTATTTGTTTACTGTCTCCCTACAATAAAATGTGAGTACTTGAAAGTGGAGATCTCTTCCATCTTGCTCACTGTGACATTACAGGTTGGAGTGGATTATTCATGAACCATTTAGTAGTTCCAATAGGTACAATCACTGTGACCTTCTCCTGGCAGAATGTGAACCACACTAAAATAATCTGAGAAGGAAAATGCTTTGTTTTCTCTCCCTAGTGGGCAAGCACACAGTATGACTGCCCAGAACACTGATTTTACTTTGCATAGCCAATGAAAACTGAAAGTGGTGTTAGCGACAGGCACGACTGCAAATAAAAATGGAGAGTTTTGTGTTCTTGGGCTTGACCAACAAGCTCTGATGACATCACACATGCACCTTTATTTGAGAGATCAGTTAGGAACGTGGGCCCAAAGCAAGGGCAAAATTCATTTGACCTCAATGGAAGCCATTTTGAAAGTTCCATGTGAGAAGAGACACATCATTTTAATTATTTATTAAGATTCTTAAAGTAACAAAATTGATCCGTTTATCTTACTACATCAGCTCAACCCTGTTCACTTCTCTACGTAGTACATTTCCTCATCCAATATTCACATCATTTTGAGAACTCTTTATGATGGATAAATGTTCTCTCACCTTTCAATTTAACCAAAGAGTGAAACTATGAAAGAGAGAGAAACATCATGGATTTGGGAGTTTAAAGCTTGTACTTTTTGTCCAAAGTCTATTATCAAAGCAATGTCCTGCTGAGAAGTTAGTAAAGTATATGTCTTTACAAATCACTCAATGTATGTTTATTTTATTACAAATATTATCCCTCAATCAATCAAGAGATTGCATTTGCAATAGTTGCAAATATGTATATATGTATATATAAATATATGTATGTATTTTTAATGAAATATTTTTCTTTACTTATCCACTTTACACTTCTTTTGAAATTCATGAGAAGCTTGTTTTTTACAGAAGTGTCTTTAATTTTTTTATTTAAACATTGATCATTCTTATCTGCTTTTCTCTCGCCTAAACCTATTAATATTATTTTCCAATAACAGCAATAATAACCTATCTGTTTTATCTTTATAGTCATGTATCCCATGACACTGTTTTTGTTGTTGTTGTTTTGGCTTTTTTTTTTTTTTTTTGGTTTTTTGAGACAGGATTTCTCTGTGTGGCCCTGGCTGTCCTGGAATTCACTCTGTAGACCATGCTGGCCTTGAACTCAGAAATCCACCTGTCTCTGCCTTCCAAGTGCTGGGATTAAAAGAATGCTCCACCATTGCCTGGCTCCCATGACACTTGTTCATAAATATACTATAATCAATGTGTGTGGGAATCTGGAATATGACTTTAATATACCTCAAATCACTGTGTGAGGTCATGCTGTGTAAATATTAGTGGCCAGGTGACTTCTGATAATGCTAGCTTGGTTTAAACAGCATTCTGAGAAAGCTTTCTAAGTTATTCAATAGTATAATATCTGGAGATACTCCAGCTACTTATTTCTAGAAAATAATCTGCCATTAAAGAGCTCCATGAGACTTCACAAACTGTGATGTTTGACTTTCACCAAAAGATAAAAACATCCCTTATGGCTCATTGTGTCCAGCACATCATTTATTCTGACAAACCAAGACAAGAAGAATTGCTGTGAATTTTTATGGTTTTAAGTGTGAGGATATTTTTCCTGCTTTTACAAATATCAAGGTCATTAATTTTATTTAAAAGACCCTGTCTATGGCTTTCAAATTCTTTGTATATAAAGTATGAGTGTCTTACAGCTAGACTATGACCCTGAATCACTGCATCATCCCTCATCCTTCGGATTATCCCACCTCTTCATTGTCCATATGGCAACTTGACAAAGGTGAAAGATTGGTTTATAATTTTCCTTGATTGGAAAATAACAACACAATGGAGAGACAGTGTTTGTCTTCATTTAAGCCAGCATTAAGTGAATGAATGGTAGGAGCCTTCCAGTTACTCAGGCATCTCTCTCATCTGAGTGTGTACAATATACAAGCATCTCTAGCATCTACATGTAGAATATATTATAGCTATCCATTTCCTACTTAACTTGATGATGTCAACATTTACACCAGGAGAACCATACTACTGCACACAGTCACAGAGCAGTGTATGAGAGATATATGGTCCATTTTAGAACAATAATGAACAACACTGATGTGAAGCTAAAAATAAGTTTGTGACCACCCTGTTCATGGTAATAAAAATATGAACCCATTTTGGATACCGTATATTGATATTCATTTATAAAAATGTGATGTGACACACAAATATTAAATTTTAAGAGAGGTAGATTCTACATTTTGAAAAACTGTGGACAAAGCTTTAAAATTCCTGATAAGAGTTACTGAAGAGAAGAACTCCTGGAGGACTAGGTTGTCAGTGATCAAGAGACTGGCTTAGTTTATTTAAAAAAAAAAAAAACTGTTGGCATGGGAGCCTGTGTGCTATAAATGGCACTTCAGCTAACAAAATGTGGGTAGCCTCTGGATGTCCCCTAAAAGTAACTTCCAGAATCTTCAAACTCAATGTGTAGGATAATTTCCTAGAATACAAGTACGTATCATGATGGAACCCAATCATGTTCATGTTATAAGGCTCAGCTAATTGAACATTACAGCTCTACTTCCAAGTTAGCCAAGTTAGGAGATCAACTTACACTAATATTATTAGTTGTGGGGGAAAACACGAATGAAATGTAAAAGGTTTTAAATGGGCAGGAAAAAAAATGTTCTTTGTAGGCTTCCCCATTCAACAAAAATTGAAAGAGTTTTCAATCATTGTGTTACAAAAGAATGAATGGATGGATGGATGGATGGATGGATGGATGGATGGATGGGAGAGGGAGGCAAGGAGAGAGGGATGAAGCAAGGAAGGAAAGGAAGAAGGAAGGAAGAAGGAAGAATGGAAGGAATTATTGAGATTGTAAAGACTGAACTTGCCTATCAAAGAAATGAAGCATGTATGAGAGGAGCTTTGTCCAGCTGCTAATGGGTGTTGAAATTTCAAGTGTCTATGAACCCAATCTACTAACCATACCAGGAAGGACTTGAAATTTGGTGACTGAGATTGTGGTGATTCCTAGTGATAAAGGTATAAAAATTAATGATTGAAAAATCAAATAATCCTGTGAGTTTGTGAACTGATTTATTCACTGCATGTTTGGCGACATACAACACTGTGCATTTTGTCATCTTGCTGTGGGAAAGAAACCTTTACAGACCACTGAGAGGGGGGAAGATGGGTATCAGCTAGGAAACTGAGATTTAGTTCAACGGAATCTTGGGAGATAGGTGATGGGTATCTAGAAGTTTGGAGCATGTGTCATGCTGAAGGAGGTTATTTCAAATGCAGTTTTAGCATTTAGGAAGCTAGAATTAGAAACAATTGTTGGAAAGTCATACAGTGGACTATTTCACCTATTAGTTATAACATTTGCACACACACATCATCCATTCAGTCGAAAAACTGACTACACTGGAATAACCTTTCTCATCATTGCCACAGTTAATCAGAAAACCCATGTGGTCAGGGAAGCTATGCAGAAGATTTTCCTTTGGGTACGGCTTGAACCAAATGATGATCCAGCTTCACCTAGACTTAATTCCCCAATCCCAGGAATATCATTCTCATTACGAAAAAATGTATGAGCACAAGTCTGTAAATACTTAGATAATGAGCAGTGTGAGGGAATAGAGGGAAAAATGCAATTAAGTAAGCGTGACATTTAATAAAACTAACCTGCTTTGTGTTAGTCATCGGCCAGGGGTTCTTGTTACGTTATTTAGAACAAAGAAACAACCTTTCTTTTTAAATATGAGTCAGTAGAGAACATAAAACAAAATGAACCAGAGAGTACAACAGTAGCCACAGGGGAAATTGAGAGGAAGAAAGAATAGATGCACAGGATTAATTAAATTACTAATGCAACTGCCTTGGGGGGGAGCTTAGCACTGCAAAAGAACAAACAGTCATTCATCAATAATTTCATTTAATTAATCATTCCAGAAGTTTAAGAGATTGGCCCTCTGGAGCCAGACATAGCTATATTTATAGACTGGTACCATCACTTCTAATTTTGTGCCTGTTTCCAATAGCAATAACACTCTAAGCCCAGGTTTTTTAGACAGTAAAAATAAATCATCATAATAAATCATTGCATTGCTATCAAGATTGTTTTAGGCAATTAGTATCTAGGTTTCAAAAGAAAGCCCAGCACAGAGAAGAATAGCCAAAAATGCTGCCACAGCAGCAGTAGTATTATGTCATCACCTTATCTAGTTAGCCATAGGAAAGGTGATTTAATTTAAATGGTGACTTAAGAATGAGGTCTTAAGGAAGAGCTAAGTATTATCTGGGATGCAGTAAGAAGCAAACAGCCAGGCAGGCAGCAAGCATGTCCTCGGGGCAAGTACTCACATGTAGTTTGAGGCATGATAAAATGTAGTTGCTAATCATGACAACCTCCATCCTTTGATGAATGAATCAATGAGTCAATGAAATCAATGAAATTCTACTATTTTCTTTTTAATCAGATTTTTTGAGAGAAGATTTGGCATTATCATTTACCCTGTTCTGAACACCCCATATTAATCCAGCCACCAAAGGGTTATTGGCTAAGCACTAAGCTATTGTTAATTTTTACCACCCGCCTATCACCACCATTACTGCCATGAGTATGTCTCAGAAATATGTATTTTCACCTATGTGCCATTTTTACTGAAATCATCTATGCTGAAAAAAAAAAACTTTTAAATTGCAAGTAAGGGCTATTTAATTTTGGCTAGACAGCCTTTGCCATAAGCTGAGCTAACTAGACACGATTTCCTTACTTAAGGAAGATGTTCTTCTCTTTTGTTAGAGCACCTACTTTGGATATTTTATGATTCACAGTTCTTTCTTTGTCATTGAGTTATTATACTCACATCCTTTTTAAAAACTCCTATTGCCAGTGCTATGGCATGATGTGATCGATCTCAAAAGACCCCTGTTTTGAATCATCATAATATGAATACAGGAATGCCATCCCTCAGTCAGCACTTACTATACAGGCTATATTATACAGGAACCTGTAGACCTTTAGAATCATGTTACTAAAGAATTCAAAATTGTGACCAGAAGTATTCAGCTGACAATGGAGAAGAATAACCATTGTAATAATTTGCATATAGAAACAATCCCAACTGGCACAGAAGAAACAGACATTAAAACAAGACACAACCTGGAAGGTAGAAACACCAGCAGATTCATTTTAGTATTGAAGTATCCATATAGATTTGGTGGGTCTGGGTCTGGCATAGCTGCGTAAGGGGAGGTGTGACATAGTTCCTGCCCATGGAGCATTGCCACGCCATTGATCTCATGATCTCCACATTTGCTGATGGTTGCTATTTCCCTGAAGCTGACCTGCTGTCTTTAATACTCTGCTTACAATCTTTCTTTCTGGGAAATATACTTCCTCCCTATTACTTAGAGCTAAGCATGCCATAGTCATTGAAACAGATGCAGTTCTTAGGAATGAGGAATGGAGATGATCATGAGGCTGTGGAGGACAAGGAGCAGACCTTCCGCTTGGCCTTTAGGGCCACAGGAAAGGATCTAGACAACATAATCATAAGGGCCATAAAAGCCTACGTGGTCCTTTGTAGAAACAGTCCATTGCCAGACGTGGCCTTGAATGTAGAACCATGAGGAGACACATGTACCCTCTGGTCCAATGACTGCTGCATCAATTAGCCAAGGTGAACTTGGGGACATCAAGGATAGAGAGTTACAGTGGTCTTAGGAGAAAAAGGTATGGATAGAAAAATAGGAACATATGTATGATTTAGGAGTAAATAATGTTGGAAGGAGAGTACCCAGCACTGTCGAATTGCTAGGCTGGGGAAACAAGGATTAGAGAATTAGCAGATGCTGTAGAAGAATATAAAAAGTTAATACTCTGGGTTGTTTTGTTTTGTTTTGTTTAACTGATTGAAGAATTGGAGATAACAATGCCTTAAAAATATTAGAGAGAGCTGTTTTTCTTACATAAATTCCAAATTCTGTAAGGAATCATTTTAATTTTAGTAGACTGTTATCTTCCTGGTTTTACATGAGAATAGTTACTAAAGACTTCTGTCTGCTGTACCAGAAAGCCACAAGAGCTGTGTCCAGCTACCTGTGAGGAACAGGCTGTGTAAACCTACAAGGAAATGTGCTTTTGCTTTGTGCTTGGTTCTGCTCTAAGGAAATGGAGGCTGGGACTATTGATCTGATACTCATAGAGTTTATATAAATTTAAGAATTTTTGATAATTATTAACAATGATCAAAGCCTTGATGACATATTTAAAGTAATGATTGGTCTTCTGGCTAAGAATGCTGTCCACGCAAATCAGTCCGCATTTCTTTCCATCACACACTGAGACACTATTGATCACTGCATCTTCACAAGTTGTCTGACTCAATTTGCCGCTGTTGGGTGCTTTGTGTCAATGCCTTATTCACAAGGCACTGGTTAATTTTCTCAGTGAACTCTATGTCCTTGATGCTTCTGAAGTTCTAAATTGCAAAAGAACTTGTGAGACAGACAAGAAGTAGCTCTTGAATCTCTTGACAGTCTTGGAACAAGTTTCAGAGGGGGCCACGTAACATGGGCAACCATGACCCCTTTTGAATATTGACATAAGAATTGATTTTTCTCAGACAACTGCACTAAGAAGAGACCAAGGGAATTAGGCAGGCAAGAAGTGAGAATCTTCTTTGTGTATACAAAATCATTTATTAGGGAAATAAAAATTATATACTTGTTCAAGAAATTTAAACAATAAAAATAATATTTACAAAATCCTAGAGTCTGGTTGTCTTGGACCTAGCTTTATATTCCAGAGAATCTTCTGTAGCATAGTGTGCACTTTGCAAAGAACAATGAGGAATCAATTTATTTGTTTGCTTCTTAATATATTTTTCTCAATTAGCACAGAACTGTGTATATTCATAACATACAATATATTATTCCAATACCTGCACTTTTTATGTAATAACCAGATTAGAGTGAGTAGTCTAACCACCACCTCAAAGATTTATCATTTCTTTTCAGTAAGAATATTAAAATTCTCACTAATAGCTGCTTGGAAATAGAAAACAAAACATGATCTTGTTAGCTATTGTCATTCTAATTATGACTTCCATGTGTGTTAGAAATATAAAAAATAAATGACTAAATGGCAAAATCATGAATCATATCAATATTGATGTTAGTGAAAACATTTAAATATTATTAGACACCTTCTGCATTTATCTTGTAGGCTGGAAAGAAACAGCTCTTAGGTTCTACCACTTGAGGACCACACTCCCACATCACTGATCTTGATACTACTGCTCAGTGTCTCTTCCATAAATAAACAATAATCTATATGGTGATTTTTAAATATATATTTTTATCTTTAAATTAAGAGGCCAAGAAACTTTGGCAGGCAGAAAGAATACTATTGCTTGTTACATAAAGCTAATTCTTAGAAACAAATGGGAAATGAGACATTTGTCATACAATTTAAATAGCTGGCATATGCAGTTAAAAATAGGGCAAAAAATAGGACCTAGGACCCCTGCACATATGTAGCAGGTGTGCAGCTTGGTCTTTATTCGGGTCCCCCAGCAACTGGAGCTGGGGCTGTCCCTGAATCTGTTGCCTGCCTGAGGATCCTGTTCCCCTAACTGAACCCTCAGTGGAAGATGATGTGACTTCATGCACCAGGATCTGAGGATACCCAGCGGGGCCTTCCCCTTCTCAGAGAAGAAGGGGAGGGTGCAATGGGGGAGGAGCTTTGTGAGGACAGGACTGAGAGAAGGGGGGCTAATATTGGGGTGTACAGTGAATAAATTAATGAATGAATGAAAAAAATCAAAGAGTGCATGCCTACAAACATGCAAAACATTTGGCGTAATTTTCAGTGCCGCATCCTAATTAAACATACTAGCAATCCTTGGACATCACAGAACAAAATGTCCACCCACTTCATATGACAAGTCACATATGACTTATGACCTCTCAGAAACCTTACCAAAGCACTGTTGATGGAAAACCTCTTTCAAATAGTCAATTAATGAATGGCGTGCATCTTATAGGCCCTCTGTGTAAACACAAAGCCAGACAGACAAACTGCTCCTGGGAGAAGATTCGTGTCAAGCAGCTTTTCAAATAAAATAGAAAAGCACATGAACCCATTGCCCCAGCAGCGAGAAGTAGATAAAATGATTCCATTATTACAGTGATACTATTGGTCATCAAGACCCTGTTTCAATATCACTGTGCTGATAATTATCATGGTACAATGTTACTATGGCTAATCATCATGTAGCACACTGTTGTAACTGGCTATTCATTATCATGGTACAGTTATGATAACTAGTTATTACCACAGTCTAGTGTTGCTACAGCTAGACATAACCACTGCAGTGTTACTATGTCTAATAAAGACCATGGAACAATGTTACTATGGATAATTATTACTATGGTGTAATAACACTATGGTACAGTATTATTATGCCTAAAGTACAGTGTCACTGTGGCAGTCATTACTACAGTTGGTGTCACTATGGCTACTCATTATTACTATAATACATTGTCACTATGGCAATTATTACTATGGTTCAGGATTACTATGACTAATCATTACTGTGGTAAAATATCCTTAAGGAAACATTACTACCGTACAGTGTCACTATGAATAATCATTACTACGGTATATTGTCATTATGGTAATGATTACTATGGTTTGTTTTCACTTTGGTAATGATTACTGTGGTATATTGTCACTATGGTAATGATTACCATGGTACATTGTCACTATGGTAGTCATTACTATGGTTTGTTTTCACTTTGGTAATGATTACTATGCTGTATTGTCAGTCTAGTAATCATTACTGTTGTTCAATGTAACTACGACAATCATTACCATAGTAGAGTTTTGCTATAGAAGTCACTGCTATAATACAGTGTCACCATGGCTAATCTTTGCTATAGTATAGTATAGTGCCACTCTGGATTAAAACTATCATAGTACAACACTACTAGGGATAATCTCTACTGGATGGCTGTGTCACTATAGCCCATCATTACTACAGTACAGTGTTACTGTGGCAATCATTACTGTGGTACAATATTGCTACAGCAATCATTCCCTTGGAGCAGTGTGATTTGGTATGACCATTACTGTGATATGGTATTATTATCACCATCCTGCCGTTTTACAATGGATAATTATATGTAGTTGTGATTTATCATTTCATCTTTATGTGTGCTTATATTTCTCCTAGAGGCCTACACACCATGTGTTATCTCTTTATACATAAATTGTGATAAAATATACCTTACTTATGTTTTTTGTGCATGCATTATTGTAGGAAATGTTAGATATTTATCTGTCTGCATTTTAAATATTCAATATTGTCTTAGTTAGGATTTTACTGCTGTTAACAGACACCATGACCAAGGCAACTCTTATAAGGACAACATTTAATTGGGGATGGCTTACCATTTCAGAGGTTATCATCAAGGTGGGGCCATGGCAGTGTCCAGGCAGACATGGCACAGTAGGAGCTGAGAGTTCTACATCTTGATCTGAAGGCCTTTAGGAGAAGACTGACTCCTATGTGGCTAGGATGAGGAACTCTAAGCCGATTGTGACATACTTCCTCCAACAAGACCACACCTACCAACAAGACTATACCTCCTAATTATATCTCTCCTTGGGTCAGACATATTCAAACCACCATAAGCATATAATGTTTTTATATTCCTAGCTCTTATTCCTAGCTCACAGGCTAGCTATTTCAGCCATTTTAAAAAATCTACTCGATCTCCAGCACTACAAAAAAAACAAGTAAACTGAAATTCTCATTTAAAATAAATCTCCAAAATCAACTTATTAAGTGGCAAAAATTATTTAAGTGATATTGTTTAACTGTACATGACTGAATTGAAATTCAAGAACAATTATATTTGGGTGAATCAGGTTACCAAAAGAAATGAAAATTTAGAAAAACACCTTATAAAGAGAAAATGTATCTAATACGCATGCCCTACTCAGCATCATCCTTTGGCCCATAGTACAGTATAACCTCTGGTATGCCTAGAAGCTGTGGCCAAGCCACTGACCAGCACCTCATGACAGGGACATAACATATGGCCCTCATCCAGAAAATGTGTCCGTTTAAAAGGTGCAGTGTGGTTACTACTGAGTGTCATTTCATACCATCACAAAGGGGAACCATAGTGAGTCAAGGATTGCCTCTGCGCAGATGTCACATACTTTTAGACATACACGCAATCTGCATAGCACTCCTTCCTGGAGAACAAGCTACTTCTAATGAGAATTCCTCAGAGTGAGTTGCAGTTAACATATAATCTCTGGAGATGAGCCTTAGACTGGAGCCATGTCTTTAATTATCTGAATAGCCCCAGCAAAAGGCTTGGCCATGCTAGCCATAAACAAAGCAATGAAAACAACGGTCATTGTCCTTTAATGATATGAAGGACAGGACAAAATGAAAATCATTTTGTTTACATATTCTGAAATGAACAAAATTAACCCAGTGATTTGCCAGGATGTACAGAAAAGAAAGCAACATAAATGTCATTTTGATCACATCTTAGAGATCTGGTCTTATAATACCAATTCTAGTCATTGTATGTATTTTTTAACTTTTTATTGGTTCTTTGGGAATGTCTCATCATGCACCCCAATCCCACTTATGTCCCCCTCCCCTTGTATCCAACCTCTACCCTGTAACCTCCTCCCCAACAGAGAAAAAATTCTCATTGTAGAAGCTGTACTGTGTCACAGTGTATCCCACAGTATACCCATTTGTCCACACTTCTTTGCTTGCAAATGGTCATTTCAATGACTCATTGGTCTGGTTTAAGGCCTCTGGATTCTGCTACACTATCAATACTGGAACCTCTCAGGGACTTCTCTCTGCTATACTGTTGTTGCCCTGTGTCATTGAAATCCTGTAGTTTGGATCTGTAGGACTGGCCCCTTAATGCACTCCAGCAGTTCATCAATAGGGTAGATGTTGGGGTGAACCAAATCAAAGCCCTGGATCTGGGCCTGAGAGGTATCTGAGCTGGTCAACCCACCAGCTGTCCCATTCTCAGGCCCACTGGCCAATTCACTAGCAAGCCCTGCCACAGGGGAAGGCCAGCTGCCCTGCGCACAGGGGAGGTATAAGGCCTGCTCTCCAGAGTGTTACAGATGATAACAGACATGGCCAATTCTCCCACTCTCATGACCTCAGAGCCAGCTTTCCTGCCTGCCATAGATGGCAAGGGATGAGGGAGGGCTTGAGAGAATCTCTCCCTCTTCCTCGACACTGCCCAGCAGACAAGAAACAGGGCCTGCTCTCCCAAACCACACCTTCAGGGTGTAACCTCCATATACAAGACTTGATCTACTGTGCTGCCCAAGTGAGGTACAATGCCCATTCTCCCAAGTGCTGAAGCTGGTGATAGTCAGGGCAAGGCCCAAGTGGTGAAGGGCAAAAGGGGTGGATAGTATCTATCCCTCATCCATGCCATAGCATGGGAGATGAGTGGTACAGCCAGGTCTCCCACACTCGTATCTTTGGGGGCTATCTCATCTCCAACTCCTGCAATGTGCTAGCCACTCTCCTTCGTACTGCAGCTGGCTGTAGCAGGGCCAGCTCTTCTGCTCTCATGCCCGCAGGGTCATCTCATCCATGATACCCATGTGATGAGTGGGACCAGTTCTGCATAGCCCTCAGACATCAACATATCCCTGGGTGGCAGCCTAGATTAGAGATACCTGCCTGGCCTTTGATGGTATCAGACCCCTGCTGCTGCAGGGCCATTAACCCAGACATGGGTCCTGGTGGTAGTACAGGAAAGGACCCCACCATGGTCCCAGGTGGCATCACGGACTACTCACATCTGTCTGTTCTTCACTACCCTCTGGTCTCCAGTTCTGCCTTCCTTCATTTTGCCCACATCCTTCTGTTTCTCTTTCTCTTTCTACTCCATTTCTCCACCACTTACTTGCTCCTTCTAGTGGCCCCCAGGGTCTCTGGGAGTCTGAGATCATCTCAGGAGTTGTCTCCAGAGTGCTATACCCCATTCATGCATTATGGCACTGGACTGAGGTCACTTCAAGCATGGTTTTCCGTGCCCCAAGACTGTTCGGTACTCAACTGATGGTCATTTCAGGCCAGCTCCCTGTCCAGGCTCCATGGCACTGGTCTGGCGGTCATCTCGGAGTTGCTTCTCACCAGGTCTGCCCAAGTGACCCATGTGGGGGGTCTTCTATCTTGGGCTCACTCTCACCCCAGGTCCTCAGATCCAGATGGGGTTTCTCTAGTCTTTGGCTTGCCCCTGGTCCTGGGAACCTTTAGGGCCTACCTACACGGTGCCAGACTGGTGGTCATTTCAGACTTATTCCCTGTTTGAGCCCCATGGCATTGGACTGGTGGTCATCTCAGGCTCGCTTTTTTCAGGGAGTGCTGGGCTACTAATCATTCAGATGTTCATACATCAGAACTCTGAACGTAGATGTAGCCTTTCTCCTTTCTGCCACCTACTGACACACATAGGACACAGCAGCCATACCTGCAATGCCTCTAGGAACAGAAGTCATTGTATATTTTAATTCTAAGTAACGTAATGTAACATTTTATACTGCAGTTTCATGATTATAGTTCCTCAAAGTAATATAGCTAACATTTAAGAGCCTTGTTTTACTAAGGAATATGGACCCCACAGTTCACTAGGCCTAACCATCACAGTGTGGATTTGACCTACCTGCCAGCCAAATCCTGTATTTATAAGGTGAGAACTCTTTCATGATAATTGTGGTTGGTTGTTGGATAATTTTGATAAGCAAGTGAATTACAAAGGGTGTGCTTCATGGTGCCAAATTCCTGAAAACATATCCAGAGGTGGTAATTAGAAGGAAAGCTAGCCAGAAAGGCCATTAGGCCTTTGCAAATAATTATCAGCTCTCCTTTGGAATCCATTCATATCTGGGCATTGCCTCTCCTTGCATTTTGAAGAGTAGTTACTGTGCTGGACCGGTTGCTAGGCAAGCTTAGACCCAATTGCAGGTTTTTTTTTTTTAACTCCCCGTAACAAGAACTGTTAATTTTAGTTCCTAGAGATGTTCCTCCTTCAGAAGCACAATGGTCTAGTGTGGTCCACAGGACGGTGTGAGAAGGCAGCCCTTAGAAACAGTCCAGGAGAAGATCCTCAGGTTTTCCAGCAATCTCCAGTTGTATCTTGCCACGCACTGTGACATCCTGAAAGCTGGTTTCTGAACTGTGTGCCATTATGGAGCATAAGCATGATGTTAGTTGTGAACACAGAAGCGGGTACAGCGATGGTGTGATCGTTGTTGGTTTTCAGACTCAGAAACATACTCAGGACTAGATTAGTTGAGAGTGTGAGAATCATTGTTTACTAAAGCCATCACACAGGCCTTTGCCAGTGTGGCTCAAAATACAAGCTTGACACTGGGAACAAAGTGCATCTGAAATTAATAAGTACAATACAAGTAGTCTTAAAATATAAGTCTTTAAAAGGCTTATGTTTCCTTGTCCCATTCTCTGTGACCAAATAAATATACTACTGCTGTTTACTATCTACTAATTTTCCAATGGTAACATTCATGGGAAGATTCATCATCATCTCAACAGATACTAAGATCTTTAAGATGTTCCTGAGATTACCTTTAATTGAAATATCTGTTCGAGGTAGGTAAAAGGACAGAGGAGATTAGGTTGCACACAACTTCGTGGAAAGACATTTTAAATTAGTAATCAAGACATTTGAAGTTTTAACCCTGGACCATGAGCACACCATTCGCTGATTTTTAAGTTAGGAATGCCAGGTCAGCCTTTTTCCTCCCCCCCCCCCCAGAGTCATTTTAAATGTCTCACTAAATTACAGAAAACCATGAATAAAAAGGACAGAATATGAATTTCATAAAAATATGATCCTAATCTAATCATATATAAAGAGGCATCAACACGGGCCTCTTTCTCTCTGTCAGCATGGGTTTAGATTCACTGTCTCCTCCTCTTGGTCTGTGTGTGGAAGTAATTTTTCAATCTTAAAAACTGTGGTTTTATCATCTTAGAACAAAATATAGTTCTCCACCTATTCTACCAATCTTATTCTGACTTTTAAAATATTTGCCCCTGTGAGATCTAAGCCATTGAATAATCTTGGAGTCAACTTTGCCATCTTCCTGGGTCCTGTACTAATCTGTTAAATAAGATTTTGGCTCATACTCATTTTGGATAAGAGTCATGCTGTTTTGTGGGGTATTGCCAGCTGAATCAAGTCATGTGACACAATGCAGAGACACTGATCTCACTTTGAAAGGCACACTTGTACTTTGGAAACCCAGCAGCTTTATATAAAGTCAGACAAAATGCAGAACAACTAGTAGGTTGCTATGAAAATGATGTCTTTGCATTCCCTTCTTGCCAGACCCTAACTGTTTGATCTAGGGAAGAAAAGGTAAGTTAGTGCCTCTCCACAGTCCTGAGAATGACTTTGCACATCTTTGAAATGGGTACAGTTCTCCTGTTACAGATATTTCTATATTAGTTACAAGGTAAACCATCTATAGAGAGCTTTCTGAACCATTAGCTGGTTGTATTTGAATGCGTCTATCTAGAGTTTTTTCAGGGACCATTATTCCTCATTTCCCATGTCATTTTAATACAGATGCCCCAAGTTCAGCCAATATTAAATATAACTAAAGCAAAGAATTCTTTCATTCTCTTTGGTATGGCCTGCTCATTATTGGGCAAACCACCTCTTCGTCTCCCTCCCGCCCCTTTGTGTGTGTGTGTGTGTGTGTGTGTGTGTGTGTGTGTGTATGTGTGTGTGTCTCTGTGTCAGATTTCAAAGGATGCTCTGGGAAAATGTCTGTGTACTGACCTGAGATTGTTGCTGTGGCTATCATTTGTAATTCTCCAAAGAAAATATCAATAGAAAAATAACTCATCCGCAGAGGACAGGATAAACACAGTTCCGACCTGGATACCATTGTTTGTTCACAAGTAAATAGGTCATCCTGACTTCTAGCCTCCTAGGACACAGTCATCTGTACTTCACAGAACTACTGGGCACTGTGGCCATTCTCAGAGTATCTCAACCTCAGTCTGTATTTTCAGTAGTTTCTCTAGTGAACCCAGTAGTCAGCACTGTTCCTTTCCATAGGCTTTGACCTATGGAAGATTATAACCACCTTTCCAATGGCTCATTTTTATTCATTCATTTAACAGATATCAAGCCAGCTTCTAGTACTGTAGTATATATTATCGCAAAAATCTTTGATAGTTGCCCTTGATACTCAGGCTGAGGGACAAACCTGACTTATTCTAAAGCAATGTCACCTGGAGCCCCAGTGACTGCCAAGGCAGTGAGTATTATCCCATTTTACCACAATGTAACTGTCACCAATGGTATCAGAACACCTTGATAAAGCCAACATTATGTTTTAAAGTGATCTGCTATACTCTGTAGACCAGGCTGGCCTCGAACTCAGAAATCCGCCTGCCTCTGCCTCCCAAGTGCTGGGATTAAAGGCGTGCGCCACCACTGCCCGTCTGTGATCTGCCATTATTATAACTATTATTACCTCATAGCAGACCAGCTTCCTCATGTAGTAAAATGATTTACTACAGGGCTGTGTTTGCCCAGTCAGTAAAGTACTTGCCATGCAAGAAGTGGGAAGACCTCAGTCTAATCCTTAGAACCCATGTAAAAAAAAAAACAAAAACAACAGGGTGCTATGGCATATGTTTGTAATCCCAGAGATGGGGAGGTAGAAACAAGAACATCCCTGGGGCTCACTGGCCAGCCAGTCTAAAGAAATCATTGAGATCCAGACTCAGTGAGAAACCTTGCTTCAAAAAATAAGATAGAGAGAAATTAAGGAAATTAAGGACCTTTGGCCTCCATGGGTATCCATGTGTGTGTGCTTCACACACACATGCATGCACACACACACACACACACACACACATATGCACACATGCATGCATGCAAACATACATGCACATGCCCATAGACACAAACATATGTACACCCACACACAGTCACACATATACACACAGACATACATGCACATCCACACACAGAGACACACATACAAACAGACACACACATGCACCAAGACACACAGAGATACACACAAACACACAGTCACATGTACACAGACATACAGACAGACGCACATACATATGCATAGACACTTACTACACCATAAGCCAAATCTATTAAGCTACCCGGAGTTTCCTTTGTAACCTAAGAAGCTGGATTATAAAGTTCCTGAGGAATACTTATTTGTTCCTCATTATTTTTAGCACATTTTTTCTAGTACTGTCGTGTCCTAATAAATTCTACTGACTAGGCATAATACAATGCCCCATTTTGCATCTCAGACACTCTATCTGTGTCATCAAACATTGCTTTAGTTCTTTTAAAAAAAAAATAGCCAATTCACAACAGAAGAGGATTTCCTTTAGCTTGTGTTCTAAAAAGACCACGCTTTAGAGAGCTAGGGAGGTTAGCAGAAGAGAGGAAGAGAGAGCAGGTATACCTGAAAATCATTTAAACTTGATTCTCCACCAGAGAACTATATTATTTTAGTCTCCTAGGATATGTTTTCAAAAATCCTGGGGTTTGCTCTTTTATATTCTGCTTTTCTGTGTGCTTACAAAATCATCTCTAAGTAAGGAATATATTTTCTTTCAGGAAAACATCTCTTCAAGACAGCATACTGAAGAAGGGAATTATTAACTAATTCTGTCATTTGAACAGATTGACAATGTGGCATAAGACATTAGTTTTGTGTGGTAGGCAAACCATTTGGTTTCTTTGACAAAGATAAACACATCATCAATTTACTTAAATGCCCCCACTACCCTCTCTAGGTTTCTTTTATACGTTTTCAAGAAGTAGTGACTAGAGACAGAGAACAGCACAGCAGAAAGAGATGTTTTCCTGTTTGTTTGTTTGTTTGTTTGTTTAACCAGTCAGCTTAATCTTCTATTACCATAAAATTATGACGAATAACAAAACCAGTCCTCATACTTCCTTACTCTGTAGAAATAAGAGTGGTCACATGTGGTGCTATATAAGGCACTAATAATAAGATTTTTAAGCTCTGCTTTCAACCTAAATATATGCATTAAAATGCTAAAAAAAGTACTACCATTTTAATCTTAGACATATATGACCAAAGAATAAATACATTTCAAGGTGTTTTATCTACAGTACTGATGTTAGATGTTGAGGTTTAGTGGGTACTTCAGGAGGGGCTCTCAGTTCTGTGGTTAGTACAAAGAATTAGAGACATGCAGGTAAAAGTGGAAGCAGGGGTGGGTTATCAGAAAAAGGTACACTTGTGAGACAGAAGACTGGCTGAAGCAAAGAAGAGTTTCATCAGTTCAGCTGGTAAGAGTGCTCAGTGCTTTTCCAGAGGACCCAAATTCTGTTCCCAACACCCTCATCACAACTAATCTCATAGTAGATCACAACTGCCTGTAACTCAAACTCCAGGAGATTCATTCCGTCTTCTGGCCTCTGAAAGAAGCTACTTATTTATCCTCCTCCTCCTCCTCCTCCTCCTCCTCCTCCTCCTCCTCCTCCTCCTTCTCCTTCTCTTCCTTCTCCTCCCCCTCCTCCTCCTCCTCCTTCTCCTCCTCCTTCTTCTCCTCCTCCTCTTCTCCCTCTCTTTCTCTCTCCCTCCCTCGCTCTCTCCCTCTTTCTCTCTTTTCTTCTCTCCCTCCCCCCACTACACACACACACCACACACACACACACACACACACACACACCACACACAGACACACACACACACACCACACACACACACACCATACACACACACACACACACACACACACACATATGCTTTAAAAGGAAGTGTTAAGTACTTAGATTGACAATGCTATTTTGTCATCCCTTATTGACTTTTGGGTCATTTGCGTTTCTTGGGCTTTACCATGCTCAGTCTATCTGTAACGTGACACCACGATTCTAGAATTGCATGCCTCGTTGTGCCTAAACCCCACTCCCAACTACATGGAGTTTTGTATTTTATCCTGACTTCTAATACCGTAAACTAAACTTAGTTACTAAGCATAGTTTCCCAGTCTAAATTTTCTATTTTACCCTATAATATCATTGCTTCCTTTCTGAAACAGGGGAGTAGTTTTAATCAGTCAGATATATAATCATACAATATTTGTTCACCCTTCCTCCATAACTCATTTTAAATGATTTTGAAAGTTGAAGTATGTTATATTTCATGAAAAAAAAAAAAAAAAGTCTTGTGGTGGTTTGAGTAAGAATGGCCCACATAGGCTCGTATATTTTAATGCTAAGTCACCAGAGAGTGACACTACTGAGGAGTATTAGGAAATGTTGGAGGAAGTGTGTCAATAGAGCCTGGGCTTCCAAGTTTCAAAATCCCAAGCCAGGTCCAGCTCCCACTTTCCCCTTGCAGATCAGGATATAGCTTAAGCACCACACATGCCTGCCACCATGTTCTCTACCATGATCCATGATGAGAGTGAACTAAGAATCTGAAAGTGTAAACAAGTCCCCAATTAAATACTTTCTTTTATTTAAAAAATAAGTGCTTTGGTCATGGTATCTCTTCATGGTCATGAAACAATGACTAAGAGTTAGTACCAGGATATTGCTGGGATATTGCTGATAGCCCTGACCATTAAGTTTGTTTGAAGACTATAGAGACTTAGGGACAATGGGTAAGAAAAGAGTTTGGATGTTTCAAGCAGGGCTCAATGGGCCATCCTACTTGGAGCATAGAAGGCAGTGGCATTGAGGGTAAGATGAATTGTGGGTGCCTGGCTCAGGAGTTTCAGATGAGAAGAATATTAGTAAGTTGAATGGCCTAGTGACATTTTTTTTTTTTTACTATTCTACAGATCTTTATTAGAGTATCAGTTGTAGGTTGACCTAACCACAGAATACATTAGGAAGTATCATAGGTGACTTTAGGAATAATAAAGTCATTGGTCTGTGTAATAGTTTCTATACAATGGTTTATGCAATACTTCCAAAAGGTGTTTTGGATCAGAAGAAAATCAATGCTCCATGTGTACATTGCCGAGAAGAGTAGGAGTAGCAGCAGATCACAGAATTGGCAGCCTATTGACAATTATCATGGAGCACATTTTCATCTAATAAAAACTAAGAAAACTTTATATGGGACAAGTGAAATTTGTCTTCACTAGACAAAAGGAAAGAACTACTATGTGACTATGAACCCCATGTGACTATGGGGGCTAGGGACAGAGAAAGCTGTGGAAGGGGGCCCTGATTTTAAGAAAACTATACCTTCTCTAGTCTTTTTTTTTTTCATATTTTATTTACATTTCAAATGTTTCAGATCTTCCCTTTGGAACCTCCCCATTCCCTCCGCCTTCCCCCTGCCAATATGAGGATATTCTCCAACCCACCCTCCCAACCACCCACCCACTCTCGTCTTTCCTCCTTGTCATTCTCCTATACTAGGAGATCTAACACCCTCAGGCCCAAGGGCCTCTCCTCCCCCTGAGGGATAACAAGACCCTCCTCTGCTACATTTGTGGCTAGAACCATGGGTATCTCCATGTGGATCAGTCTCCAGAAGTATCGGGGGATCAGGCCAGTTGACACTGTTGCTACCTCCCTGGGGCTGCACACTCCCTCAGATCCTTCAGTCCTTTCTCCAAGCCCTCCATTTGGGATGTCACGCTCAGAACTACTGTTGTTGTGAAGTGACTCTTGGGTATTTCAAACTTTTGGGCTAATAACCTCTTAACAGTGAGTACATACCATGTTCATTCTTTTGTGACTGCTTTACCTCGCTCAGGATGATATTTTCAAGATCCATCCATTTGTCTACGAATTTCATGAAGTCATTGTTTTTAATAGCTGAGTTGTATTCCATTGTGTAAATGTACCACATTTTCTGTATCCATTCCTCTGTGGAGGGACATCTGGGTTGTTTCCAGCTTCTGGCTATTATAAATATGGCTGCTATGAACATAGTGGAAAATGTGTCTTTATTACATGTTGGAGCATCTTCTGGGTATATGCCCAGGAGTGGAATAACTGGGTCCACAGGTAGTATTATGTTCATTTTTCTGAGGGTCCGCCAAACTGATTTCCAGAGAGGTTGTATCATCTTGCATTCCCACCAGCAATGGAGGAGTGTTCCTCTTTCTCCACATCCTCCTCAACATCTGCTATCACCTGAGTATTTGATCTTAGCCATTCTGACTGGTATGAGGTGGAATCTCAGGGTTGTTTTGATTTGCATTTCCCTGATGACTAAGGATGCTGAACATTTCTTTAGGTGCTTCTCGGCCATTCGAGTTTCCTCAGTTGAGAATTCTCTGTTTAGCTCTCTTCCCCATTTTTTGATAGGGTTATTTGGATCTCTGGCATCTAACTTCTTGAGTTCTTTGTATACTTTGGATATTAGCCCTCTATCAGATGTAGGATTGGTAAAGATCTTTTCCCAATCTGTAGGTTGCTGTTTTGCACTATTCACAGTGTCCTTTGCCTTACAGAAGCTTTGTAATTTTATGAGGTCCCATCTGTCAATTCTTGATCTTAGAGCACAAGCCATTGGTGTTCTGTTCAGGAACAATTCCCCTGTGCCCAAGTGTTTGAGATTCTTCCCCACTTTCTCTTCTATTAGATTCAGTGTATCTGGCTTTATGTGAATGTCCTTGATCCACTTGGACTTGAACTTTGTACAGGGAGATAGGAATGGATCAATTCACAATCTTCTACATGTAGACCACCAGTTGATCCAGCACCATCTGTTGAAGATGTTGGTTTTTTTCCACTGTATGGTTTTAGCTCCTTTGTCAAAGATCAAGTGACCATATGTGTGTGGGTTCATTTCTGGGTCTTCGATTCTATTCCATTGATCTACCTGCCTGTCATTGTACCAATACTATGCATTTTTTATCACTACTGCCCTGTAGTACAGCTTGAGGTCAGGGAGGCTGATTCCCCCAGAAGACCTTTTATTGTTGAGGATAGTTTTTTGCTATCCTGGGTTTTTTGTTATTCCCTATGAATTTGAGAATTGCTCTTTATAGGTCTATGAAGAATTAAGTTGGGATTTTGATGGGGATAGCATTGAATCTGTATATTGCTTTCGGCAGGATGGCCATTTTAACTATGTTAATCCTGCCAATCCATGAGCATGGGAGATCTTTCCATTCTTGTGATACGTTGTCTTAAAAAAAATCTGAGAGTTTTAGATTGAAGGGTTTGGATTAATCATGTTGGCAAAGGAGATTTCAAGATAGCCTAGTATTGACTCTTTCGTGTGGTTATCAGTAATAGCTATCAAGCTGATCCATAATGCAAAGGAGCAAGGCGGACCAAAAAAATGTGATTTTCAGTTTGAGAAGAAAAGGAACACAAGGAAATGTTTTGTTGGAGCTGAGTCTTATGTTCAAAGAAAGGTCTGATGCTAGATAAACAAAGTGATGACATCAGGGCAAAAATCCCACCCATCTCAGCTTCCAGTTCATGAAAAAAAGAATTAAAGGCAAGCTCAAATAATTAAGAAAACCATCAAAAACAAAAACATGCAGATGTAAATGAAAGAATGGGCTGAGTTCAAGTCCCATCAAGCAGTAGAACTTGGCAGCTTCAGCCACATGATTCTGGCTTTAGAGTCAAGAATACAAGAATGGAGTTGGGGAATCTCTCTCCATGGTTAAGGAAAGCTGCTGAGGCCAGGTATATGCCAGGATGTCCCTGCATGGAGACCAAGAGAGGGCACTAGCTGAAACTGTGAAGACGAAGCCTGGATTATGTTAAAAAAACCCAACATGCTGGAGATGCCAGATTAATGGGAGACCTGCTGAGGAAAACTGCAGACTCATATGGAACCAGCCTAAGAGAAACAAATGTGAAGATCATTTTAACATCAGACATGGAGATGCAGAATTTAGAGCTTGGCCCACTGGATTTCAGTCTTGTTTTGGCCTATTTCCTCACTATCTCTCTTCCATTTTGGAATGTTAAGGTATATTCTGTGCCACTGTATATTGGAAGTGTGTGGTCAGTTTTTTAATTTTTTTTCTCTCATATATTTACATACTGACTGCAGTTTCCTCATTTCCCTTTTTCTCCACATCCACCTTCCCTCTGCCTCCCCTCAGAAAAGAGCAGGCCTACCAGAGATATCAACCAAACACAGGATAACAGGCTACAATAATACCAGGCACATACCTTTACATCAAGGCTGGACAAGGCAACCAAGTAGGAGGAAAAGGGTCCCACAAGTAGACAAAATAGTCAGGGATGGCCCTGCTCCTACTACTAGGAGCCCCACAAGAACACCAAGGTACTCTTCCATAACATATATTTAGAGGACCTAGGTCAGAACCCTTATTTCTGTGAGTCCCCACCAGTTCCAGTCAGTTGATTCTGTGGACCTTTGTTCTTGTTGTGTGGCCCTGACCCCTCTGGTTCCTCTGTTTCTTCCTCCCTCTCCTCAACAGGACTTCTCAACTCTGCCTAATGTTTGGCTATGAAACTGAATCTCCTCCCATCAGTTTCTGGATGAAGTCTCTCTGGTCGCTTTAATAATGATTCTGCTAGGCTCTTGGCCAAGAACACTTTGCAGGCAGGACAAACTGTAGGCCAAAGGTTTTGTGGCTGGTTTGGAGTCTCAATCTCTCCACTTGAGGTTTTGTCTTGTTATAGAAGATGGAGAGTTTGGGGTTACAGTTAAAAGGTTGTCATCAGTCTCAGAAGAAACTTTGAGTGTTGGACATTTAAATATTATCAAGGCTGTGGTAGACTATGGGAACTTTTGAAATTGGACTAAATGCAGTTTTGAGGTTATAATATGGCCCGTTGAAACCAGGGAATGGAATACAGTGGTTTGAATAAGAATGGCTTTCATAAACTCATATATCTGAATGTTTAGTCACCAGAGAGCTTTGTTTGAGAAGGATTAGCAGGAACTATGTCACTGTTTGTGGGCTTTGATGTTTCAAAACTAAACCCAAAATCAATCAATCTCTCTCTCTCTCTCTCTCTCTCTCTCTCTCTCTCTCTCTCTCTCTCAGGTAACTCTTGGCTACTCCTCCAGCAACATACATGACTGCTACCATGTTCCTCCCATTATGAAAATGGAGTAAGCCTCTGAAACTGTAAATAAGCCCCCAATTAAATGCTTTCATTAAGAAAAGAAAATGTCTTGGTCATGGTATCTCTTCATAGTAATAGAATAATGACTAAGACAAGCCTTAAAATCAAAAAGCTGAAATTGAGCAAGTAGCTCTTTTTCAATATGCCCCACCAAATACACCATGCTAAACATGATTAATCTCAAGCATTGTGCATGTGCATATGTATGAGTATTTTTTGATAAAACATGAAGATTAAATGTTTTGAAAGAAGTCATGGATATGGAAAACATTTCCTATAGGTTAAATGGTCCTCTTAATAGATACACTTAAAGACATCATAGGAAGAATAAATAGCAAAAAATTAAAGTTATTATCTTCTCTCCATTATATTAAACAATCATTTCACTGACTCTATGCACAACACTTGATTGTGATTACTCTCACAGTGGGTTGATGACTCTTTGTAAAGGCAATTGAATTCATTTCTTGAGAATTAGCCCATTGCTTTTTCTAGGTGTCCATCTGTTAGCCTCAGTAAATGAGATGGGAAACAATTAGAAAATTTGATCACAATAATTACCATAATTCTACAACACCTCCATTATTCTGCCCCATGCCAACAGGTACAAATTACATGATTCATTTCAATTTAACAAAATCAGAAATGTCTGTGTGTGTGCTGCTTGCAATGTATGGGGTTAGTCACTGAGAATGATGCAAAGATAAAAGGTGCCATACATCTTTATCCCAAGGATCAAGATCATCATCTGAAGCCCAGAAAGAGAGAAAATTAAGCAGAAAAAAAAACAGTAAAAAATGCATTGAGGGTTATTTGTACAAAGTCCTGTCCTTTGGATACACAGAATAGAAGATCTTAGCACTAAGGAAGATCAATCTAGTACTCAGCAGTGGACAATGGAAAAGCAATTTCTGAGAAGGTGGCATGGCTAATCTGAGCCAGAGACAATGGTGCCAGCAAAATCAGAGATGTGAGAAGCCAACTTGGACTCAGCCTGCAGTCCCAAACCAACAGCAATAGAATAGGCTGAAAATGAATACCAGGGACCCACATCAGCTAACTATAATAAGAAATTCTATTCAGGGACAACAGACATGGTCCAGTGAGAAAGTCCTTGCCTTACAAGCATGAATATCTGAGCCAGATCCCCAGAACCCATGAAAGGGAAGCCATCCATAGTGGTATAAGCATTTAATCACAGCACTGGGGAGGTGGAGACAGAAGATCCCTAGAACTCTCTTGCTTCTCCTTATCCCAAACCCAAGAACACTGGGCCAATGAGAGATGCTATCTCAAAAACAGGTACACAGCAACTAAAAAAAAAAAAAAATCTGATGCCAACCTCTGGTTACCATGTACATGTGTGTACATGTGCACACAAAAACAAACTCATATACACTTATACAAAAGAAAACATTAAGTTGTGCTCAGAAAATAAAGATGTTATTAAACAGCCTGGATTGATGACTTAGAGTTTAAAAGTTTCTTCAGCTCATAAGAAGCAGAACAAAGAAAACAGCTCTCACTCTCACCCCATTATTGATATTCCAACTTAGCATGGGAAGACAAAAACCATAAGAAGGTTCCTCAAAGGGCCCACCATTTTTAACCCCAATGAGGTTTCCAGAGATGCCTCTTCCTCTTACTCAGAAGCTGGTTCCATAAGAGGGCTACCCCTCCTACTGACTAACAAGGTTCCTCAAAAGTCCAATCCTTCTTAGTCCCCAATAAGGATCCTTATAGGAGGTGTATCCCTCCTAACCAGAGAAAAATTAAGTATACAGATTTAAATTTTAGGAGTGTCAGAAGAATTCATCCATTTTGGTGTCTGGAAAGATAGCAGTAATTCCAAACCTCTCCAGGCTCAGTAGGAAGCACAGGGCCCTGGGACATTTTTAAAGTGTACATCTCCTACAGTGATGTACACTTCTCCTGTGGGAAAGGAGGGTAACCTCACTGGGGCCTCTAGAAAATGAAATGCTCACATGAAAAAGATACAGAAAACTATACTGATTAAGCCAAGTAAAAGTACACAAACCCTGTATTCTAGGCTAGTGACCAAGACCAGTTCATGCCTTAGAGTATCTTGGTGCCAAACCTTGAGGGTACAGTTTTTTGTTTGTTTGTTTGGTTGGTTGGCTTGTTTGTTTGTTTTTAAAAGCAAAAAGGAGGGTTATAGTAACCTTGCAACATTAGCTATTGGCAAAACATAGTAATCAAACTCAATATGATAATTAATTTTGATTAATAAATTTTAGGTATTTTAGTTTATGTTTAGTTTGTATAAACACTAGCTATTTTGGTTAATACACTTGGACCAGGGTTAGGATCATAGAAATCTCAAATGCATTGCCAAAGGATATGTGGCTATTGGGAATAGAGGGCTAGGAAGTATCTAAGTAGAAA
>JADRCH010000082.1:5615288-5676824 GCA_019843965.1 Rhynchomys soricoides | reverse complement strand
CAGTGGTGTCCCCATTCAAACATGTAATCAACTGCAGATTGACAATATCTGAAAAACACAATTGTGTCAGTATTGTGAATGCACATTAGGCCATCATTCCCTAAAAAGATAACATTCCTATTTATACAGCATTCACATTGTATTATGTCATAAATAATAAACATATACTTTAAAGGATATGGGAATATACATTAATTTATATGTAAATAGATGCTACATAATATTAGAAACTCTTATATCCACTGACTTGAAGGAAGCTTCTGGAACTGCTGCTCTTCATGGGATACTATGGGATGAACAATCACATTAAAAGTCTCTTGCTAACTTAAGACTTAGGTAATGTCTATTTGTCATGGAACCAGCACTGAAAGATGGTACCTCCATCTCACAATGTATGGAAGATCGGAAATTCAACTTTGGTGGGACATTGCTCTAAAAAAATCATATATCTCTAATCATGTACAAATGAGAAGTTTTCATCTTGTTTTGAATAACAGCATTTAATAAGCATGGTTGACCTAGGATCACCCACATCCTGCTCTCAAACTTCCATTCTTTGGCATATTAGTATCAGAGCAAACTTTTCTCCTTATTGCAATAGTTTTTGTTGTTGCTGCTGCTGCTGCTGTTGTTGTTGTTGTTGTTCTTTGTTTGTTTTTTTCAGTAATCACAGCATCCATCATGGCTTGGTCTGGAAAATTGACTAGGGTGAGGAAGGAATTAAGTAAAGACAAACATGCAGATGGTTGCACAGAAAAAGTCACTATCAACAAGGATCTCTTTTAAGTAAATATGTATATGTATATATGTATAGTACCTATCAGATGCTTTGTAGAATTCTCTAATATTTGAGCACTGATAAATATCATAATTAAAAGACTGAACACTCTTTGAATTGCTTCCAAAATTGAAACATTGTCATTTCCCATGGAACCATATGCCATGTGTCACCCAAGAGCTCCCATGAACTTAGGACTGATGAGTTCACTGGGGCAAATATTTCTGAAATGAAAGAAATAATTAGCAATCACATAGTGCCATCTTTTTATTTCCTTAGTGATAAAATATAAACACCATTTATCATTCAACCATTTCAGTTGTAGACTTTTAGGACAGATAGCTGCCATCTTGATGCAGCAAATTAGTCTCCAAACTTGTACTTCTCAGGCTAAGGCTACACGTGTGTAATTCCTGAGTTAAAGCCACATTTTGTACTTTATCAGGTAAATATGCACATGTATATTCCTCCTGCAGATAAATCTACATTTGTGGACTTTCTGTGGATTTTTTTCTTTTACATAATCTCTAAGTTGTAAAAGTGCTATAGTCAAAAATAAATTGAGAATCTCTCAAGTTCCAGTTTGTATTGAAAATATAAATCTATTAATTCTTAAATATATTTCCCTTGAGTATAACATATAATACATAATATTGCATATTATATACAAATAAATATATAATATATATATACAAGTTTGGATATATATATTCAAAGTATATGTATATATATAAACATATATATTCAAAGGATATATATGCATATATATATTCAAAGTATATATACATACTTTGAATGAATTTTATCTTCCATGGCTGTGTCTTACCATTCTAGAATAATCTAAATGTGCACGAAGAACACATCCAGGTAGCACATTTGCATATTGTGAAGTATTTAGACACAGGTGATATATATTGATTGTCATCAAAACAATAGGCCTTACTTCCTACCTAACCACAGCCAGTAGAGTTTGAAGACATGTCCTAACTTGAACCAATGAACTGAAAAATAGAGCTGTTTCTAGGAGCTGCAATAAGAAATTCTGCAAATCAAGAGAGCCCCACGTATTTGGGGGACACATAATGATTAAAAGTAATATCCCAAGTTAAAATTGCCAGGGCAAACAATTAATAAAGGAAAGAAAAAAACTGAGAGAAATAAGTTGTAAAATAATCAATATGAAAATCTGTATTCTGTGCAAGTTTTCATGTAGACTAGTGTTGGTAATGAAGGCACAGAGCAAATGTAGATGTATCAGTTCCCATTAACCTGCTTAGTAAGCCACAAAAAGGACCCTACAGACAAGTACTGCACGTGTTTGTTCTTTAAGTGACCTATATTTAAAAATTAAGCTTAGTGAAGACATAAACAAAGCTCATTACAGAACAATTTTATATCATTTATATTCCATTGTACATAGAAAAGGCAAGAGACCATGTGTGACTCTTCAGAGATTAATTTCAGAACTATTTACAATGGCTTTCTTCAGAAAATTCCACACTTTTGATCTGAGGATTGGATGACTAGATCTTATTATCTAAGATGATAATACGTGTCCACAATATTATATGACATGGAGCAAGGATACCTGTCTTGTAAAATCTTATAAAAACTCTAAGCATCTTTTCATGGTATGTGTTATAGGAGTACCAAAGAGCTATGGCTTTGATAGTGAGAACAGGAGACAAAGTAGATTAAAGAGATGGATAATCTGCTAAGCTATAAACTTTGAAAGAATGTACAGACCCAAAACACTGTATATCCTGACAAAAGGAAGCCTGTGGCTTTCTTCCTAGTAATCAGGTGGCAAGTGTTGGCCATGAAGCAGACAGATGAACACTATGTTTGAACATAGGTCATCTCAGACAAGTAATTAAAATGTTCTCATCTTTAGTTTCCAATCTCATGAAGTGTAAATGTAAATGTCACATTTATTTCCTCAGATAAAGTGATGAGATGAGAGCCATACCCTAGCTCTATAAATGCATAGCTTGGGCTGAGCCCAGTGTTTCCTTCTCTGTGGTAACTATCTCTAAGTCTAGGCCTGGACGTTTGTTGCTGTTTTACAATCTAATTTTCTACAAGCCCAGATCTTGAAGGCTTCAGCCTCCAGCTTTTGTCAGCTAAACTAGGCCTAGAATGTTTCAGCCACTGAGATTTACTACTGAATAAACTCATTCTTTCTAGCTCTTAATGAACTCTTCCTAGCCTGTTCAATTCAGCAGTGCTGGATCAAACTATCTCTGAGCTGATGGATTCAAGCTGGCTTCTCTTAGCCTCTGACTTAATAGCTCTACTTAAAAAGTCTGCCTCTGCAGAACTCCCACACCAACCTACCCACAAAATCTTTGACCTAAAACTTATCCTGACTGCAAGAAGTTCAGGGGCAAAGATGGAGCAGAGACTGAGGGAATGCCCAATCAGTGACTAGCCCAACTTGAGACCCATTCCACAGGTAAACAGCAATCCCTGATACTATTAGTGATACTCTATTATGCTTGCAGACTGGAGACTAGCATAACTTTCCTCTGAGAAGCTCCATACAGCAGCTGATCAAAACAGATGCAGAGACTCACAGCCTAACTTTAGAGAGAGCTTGGGGACTCTTGTGGAAGAGTTGAGGAAAGAATTAAGGGACCAGAAAAGGAAAGGAACTCCACAAAAAGACCAACAGAATCAATTAACCTGTACCATTGAGGGCTCCCAGAGACTGAACCATCAACTAAAGAGAATATATGGGGTGGACCTATACATATGTAGCAGAAGTGCACTTTGGTCTTCGTGTAGGTCCTCCAACAATGGAAAGGGAGCTGTCCCCGATTCTGTTGCCCATCTGTGAATCCTATTACCCTACTTGGGCTGCCTTATCTGGCCTCAGTGGGAGAGGATACATCTACTCCTGCAGTGACTTGATGTGTCAGGGTAGGTTGGTACCCAGGGGGGTCCTTCCTCTTCTCATAAGAGAAAGGAAATGAAAATGGAAGAAGAGGCTATGTGAAGGCAGGGCTGGGTGGGGAGCAGGGCTGCAGATGGAATGTAAAGTAAATAAATAAATAAATAAATAAATATTTCTAAAAAGAAAAAGACAGGCAAGCAGACAGATAGACAGATAGATAGACTGTCTCTGAATTCCACAAACTGAACTTCTCCAAATTCAACTGCTCTGCTCTGAACTGAACTTAGCACAACTGACCTGAATTCAGTTGACTCTCTCCCTTGCTGATCTTTAAGTAGCCTCTATTCCCTCTCTGTTTTCATAAGAGTTGGGCATATTCTATCACTGATTCATGCTGTTAAATCTTTCTCTGATTCATCACTTTGCCCCTCATTAGATGCCATTATTTGGAATTAAAGGTTTGTACTATAGGGGTGTCTGTATTCTAGCCAGAGGGATTAAAGGTATATGTTGCAGCTGGATCATGTCTTTGGATATGATCCCTTGCCATGCCAGCCATGTTGCTGGATTAAAATTTCTCTACAATGAAGAAATATTTTTACAAATTCCTTATATGTTTACTCAGAGAACTGAGAGGAAGCATAAAAATGTCCAGTATATAGTGGGAAGCTCTCAAAAATATTAGCTGCTATTTATATGGCTACTACTTCTGCCCACAAGACCTTCCTTCTAAAGCAGCCAAGCTCACTTCTCATTAGCTGGTCTCCAGAGCAGTGACTGTGGTTTTAACACCTACATCTATAGACAAATCCTCAAGCACTACACTGTGGAGAAAAAGTAGAGCCAGGGGACTTTTAACAAAATATTTGCAGAATTATAAGATTATTAATAGATTTTATGAAAATAATTTGAGATCTAGGGATATAGCTCAGTTGATAGAGAGCTAGCCTGGCACAAATAAAGCCTCCCAATCCCTATAGTCCTATCAAACCAAAGGAGAGGTTCAAGCCTGTAAACCAAATGCTTACAAGGTGGAGGTAAGAGGTTTACTTGAGACTCTGTCTCAAAATGAACAAATAAAATTGCTCAGCACTTCAGATTAGTAGTTTTAAATGAAGTGCAAAATTTAAAGAGATTTAACCATGTTTTCCTGTTGCCTTTCTTTCAACCCTCGTATTCAACCAAGGACCCTGCACTGCATTTACACACCTTGCCTCCTCCATCTCCAATCCCTGACAACCTTAGCTTTCTCTGACCTCCCATGTCAATGTCTTTTATTACTTTGCATACTTTTTTATTTTTCATTTCAGGTTTATCTAATTACTTTTCACCATTTCTTATGAAATTGTGTGATAGTGGAAAGAATAGCCTCTTCTCAGAGATTCTCGCCAAGAGGCACATTCTGATTAATATTGTCATTGTTGGGGGTGCTGACTTCAATCATTTAATGAAGGTGGCATTGGCCAGGGATCTCCTTTTTCTCTACATTTCGGGGAAGAAAATACAAGCCTTGGGCTTAGATTTTTTTAAAAATCTACTTTAATAAGGGCTCTTAAATGTTTCAACCTCCCTCATAGACCACCTACCAAAGGTAGGTGGTTAACAGGACAAGGGGACATAGACCCCGTCATTCCTTGGGGTGATTCCAATCTTTGTTATTAGCAGTCTAATCCAATAGCAAAACATGAAACATGAGTCAGCAGTCATGGCTTAATCCAGAAGAAATAATGAGGCTCTCACAACCATCCCAAGTTCATGGAATCAACAAGAAGCTTCCAGAATATCATTATAAGTTTATTAGTGAATTTCTCTCTATAAAGTCATGGCAAATAAAGATCAGCCAAGGAAGCAAGGTGAACAAGTGTCAGCTCCTAGCCTGCAGGTTCAGGCAAGAGGAGAGAACCCGGTCCAGCAGAGTCTATCCAGGGCTGAGCAGGATGGAGAGTGTCAGCAGTCAAAAAGAAACACAACAGGCTGAGAGTCTTTTCAAAGCAGGAACTCAACTTTATTGTAGCAATCTCTCTTGCTTATATAGAGAAGGCAAAGGGGGTGGCCACTTAGGAGTGGGGAGAGATGACATAGGAGGCAGGGAAGGGGAAGGGGTGACTGACAGGGCCAATGGCATAGCTCCACGTCAGCAATGGTAGGGTAGAGGGAGGGCCAAACAGGTCTTGCTGAGTCACTCCTATGAGGAAGTGACTGAGACAGGTCTCAGGACTGGAGCCAGGCTGGGGTTTGTCCCCAAGGCCCAAGCCAGGGTCAGAATGGGGCCCAAGACTACCACTTCCCAGGATCCCACCCTCTTGCTCTCAGGACAGCGGGAGGGGGAGAACACCCCCAATGCCATGCAGTCAGGGTCCAGTTCTGAACCTCAGCCCAGAACTACCGCAGTCCCTACTTGGCTCGGCAACATGGCACCCAGTACAGGAGGGCAGACGGGCGAGTCAGCAAGGAATCAGGATGCTACTCTCACTGCTGCAGTCACTGCTGTGAACCTGGGGCTCCTGCACCCCACCCCTATGGCTGCATGCAGTGCTCCCCTCTGTGGGACAGGGAGGTGCATCCCATGACCATCAGTGGCCCCTACTCCTCTAAAGAGAAAGCTGTGGACAAACTGCCTCAGGCCCTGCTGCCCCCCAGATGAGGTGCCGAGGGCTGTCACCATGGAGACGGCCCCAGCTCTCACTGCACTGCTCCAATCACGAACTGTGGCACAGTTCCCAAGCATGAGAGAGCTCGTGCTTGATGTGGTGGTGGCAGCAGAGGCACCTCGAACACAGAGGTCCAACAAACGAGTGCAAAAGCATTGATGGCAAAGACCACCATCAGCAAAGCCTAACAAAGACTAGCAAAGAGTAGTAAGGTGAACCAATGCAAGAGCGTCATCCACCATTTGTTGGGTGATACTTATACCATTCCAAACATCACATGTTCTCTCAAGTGTCTGCTCCAGCAAAATATCACATGCCCTTTCACCAGACATCTTCCAGAAAAAAACACCATCTGTCCGTTCTCAGCAAAACATCCTCTCATGAGTCTGCTTCAGCATAACATTCTCTCATATGACAGCTTCCAGAAAAACATCACTTGACACAACTGAGTCTCCAAAGAAACCAGAAATTTCTACTTCAACAAGCTTCTTCCTAGAATCTCTTCTTTTTAAGTTCCACTCCCCCTTTTATCTCTTTACAGATCAAGCCTGTGGCAATACGGAATACTAAGAGTATTCTTATACTTACTCATTACTTATACGTAGAACAGTTAGAGTTTTATTAAAGGATTATATTTTGATTTCTTCAACAATGCAGTCATTGACATTACTGTGATCTTCGGTATATTCATTTTATTTTTGCTTTATAATACTCTATTTACTTTATTGCTAATATTCCCTCAGCTTTGACTACTGGGAACTCTTTCAGGTTAACTCTTCTACCCTTCAGTCATGTCTACATGTTCTAAACAATTCCTTATGCTCTGGTATTAAGAGATGCTCCAAGAACAAGCTTGTGTTTTGTCTACCTCAGCCATGGAATAGTCTTCCCCAAATTCTAGGTCCCTTTATTGTATAAAATAATTAGAAGCTAAGATGTGGGATCTAGCATGTGCATTGCTGCAGATGAGTCATTGTTTAAGCCTGTCTCAGACTACAGTGCCTAGAAGTGTATTGTGCATCCAAGTTGGTGCATAGATGCATGTGTATACTTATTTCCATACTGTTTCTACATAACTATTCATTCACTACCTCTGATCTCTTCAATGAATTTATATGGAACTCTCTAAATCCACTCTAGTTCTCTTCCTGTAACTTCTTTCTCTAGCTGTGAAAATGTCCTTGTCGTCATCTATATTTACTAATTTGCTCAATCCCTGCATGGAAATGAACTTTTATATCCTCTAGTCTAAAGTTCTGAGAAAAATTAACCTGTAAACTATAATTCATCATTTACATACATTTTTCTATGTCTTTAGCCATGTAGTGTCCAGTCAAAGAATTACTTTCCAAAGTCACTTAAGTTGGTTTCTTTCTGTTTATTTTAATGAGACTATGCAAGTAATTTATAGTGAAATTAGGTCCATTTGTCACAGTCTGACCTCTCCCTTGTCTTTCCTATGCACATACATCTTAGCTTTATCTTGCATTCTTTTTCCAATTAGTGAAATTCATATTTTGTCTCGGACAGGTTTGTTAGCTTTAACAAATACACAGAGTCACATATCAACCAGCTAGACCCATCGTCTTCCCCAAATTTTTCAGTGGCACATTACCATAGCAACTGGTATAGTAAGCCTTGGAAGCCAAATTTCTATATTTCTGTCTATGGCTTTTTTAATGCTCTGTTTTCAGAAATGGAGTTAGGCAATAGGTAATCTTGTCAAACTGGCAGATACTAAGAAAAGAAATGTCAGTTTATGATAACAGATGAAACACTAGCTTGTTCCATTTTCTTTCTAAGGCTTCATTGGTTGTTCAGATGCATGCCTGCTTATTCTGAGAAAGAGAAAAGACCTCCTCTAATCTAATGTACACAGCTAGTCCTTAAGGCTATTACCAATGGAGCTTGTTTTTAGATGAAAGCCATAGCATTTCATAATCACCAAAATTCCACTTCATGCAAACTACAATATCTACAAATTCCACTGCTTCAGTAAATGAGTAAACTACTAATATTTATTCATTTTAATGTAAGCCATGCTTATGGCTGTCTATGTGTATTTCAGATTTTTGAGATACACAAATCACATAATTTTTTTCTTTCTTCATGTTACATCTATTCTGCTTTAATAGCCTCTCCTCCAAATTACCCAACGAAGTACCAGATTTACATAAATCTTTGTGATGCTCTCTGTTGAGATACCTTTAAGGTCCTGAGAGTGAGCATCTTCTGACCCCAACTTCAATAAACAGACAATATTATTTGTTCATTCACATGTGTGTCCATGATAGCCTTAGGTTAAAGGACATTGACAGCCAGTCCCTGGTTGGAAGTTATCTGGAGCTTCAGATATTCTAGGGTGTAGGCAATCTACCAGGGGCCTCCACATCTAAGAAAAAGACTGTTGTTTCCCTAGTATTCATCAATTGTGAATAGATCTCAGTTTTAGGTGGGACCTTGTGAGGTCCATCCACCATTCATGGTGGAATGTTTACTGACTTGACCTCTGCAGATTTTATATAGACAACCATAGCTTCCAGGAGTTTGTGATATGACAGCCCTGTTACATTTAGAAAACAGCATTGAACAGCTCTTTCTCCCATTTCTTAGGTCTTTGATCCTTTTTCCTGAATCTTTCTTGATATTTCCTGATCACTGGAACATTATACAGATGTTCCACTTAATGCTAAGCATTCCACAACCACTTCTCTGCTCTTTGACCAGTTATGAGTTTCTATATTAACCTCTACTTAGTGGGGGGGGAAAAGAAGCTTAGATCCTCTTGATGAGGATCGAGAGTTACACTAATGTGTGATATGAGTAAGAATTTATAAAGAAGTTTATACTATTTCCATTTAGCAAGGTAATAGAAGTAGGTTCTCCCTTAGGGCAATGATCTCCTCAGCTACACGTCCTTGGCTGGGTTTATGGTATCAGACGCAACTTCCCTCTTCTGGAATGAGTCTTAAATCTGATCATGTAGGGGATGGTTCCTCCCCAAAACATTCATATCACTTTTATACCAATGGTCCTATCTTGGTTGTTGAAGATTGTGATTAATCTAACTCAATGCCTGAGACCCAAGTACAAAACAAAAATAGGCATTACCAGTACAAGGACAGCAATAGAACATCCCAATTACCCCCAATGGCTATATGTTGCTCTTGACTTAAAACACAAACTCAAATTTTACTGAGATTCTACTCACGTGCTTGATCTGACCATGCTGTCCTAGGTCATAATGTACAAACTTTAGCTCTGATCTGTCATCTATAAATCCCAAGGACACCTTTCATTTTGTCTAGTCCATGTCCCATTGTGGCTCCTTATTGACAGACACAGCTTTCCTGACACAGCAAGAAGCACTAGTGTTTCTTCGCATTCACACTGCTTTCCATGTTAATGTTACATCCCATGACACCATCTGAAATGACCTTGCTCCTGATAACTTAACACTGATTTTCAAAACTTCTCAGGGGAAACATGTCTCCAGGTTATGGTGGTGACACCCACACATGACTTGGCACTTGGAACAGTTCAGGAATAATTTACTGAATAGATGACTGGGATGAGATGAAGATGTATCCATGTGAATATGGGCTGCTATTTCTAATTCTATGAGTAGAATTCTAATTAATAGATACTAGAAAATGTGTGTTGTGCTCCTTGATCATAAGTGGTGAGCACCTATATCCCCAAATTTCTTCTTTTCATTATTTTTTGTTGTGAAGTAGTAAATTAAATCATACATACACCAATTAAATGTTAGAACAACGGTCAACACCAACTTAAAGAATGCTAGCACAGACATGTAGCAATGTTTTGGTATGTATATTGTCTTTGAGTACACTTTACTTCCTTTGAACCATAGTTACATTATTCCTCCTAGTTTCTGTAGCTAGTAAGAAGCCATAGAATTATAGACTGCTGATGTGGGTCATAAATTCCATTAGAAGTCGACAGACTTATTTTATAAAGTTAATATTTTGTCAATGTTAGTCTCAAGAAGCATATTTGTAACTATACATATATGAATATACATGAAGATAATGTGTGTAGTGATAGACTTAGCATGTCATACATTCTGTGTATACATAGTAAACTTTTATTGCATGGTGACCATTGGTGCTGGCACTAGGAGTAAATAGAACAGTGGAAACATTATGTAGTAATGTGTATTTATGGTACTCAGGGGTCAGGGGTATGGTATCATACCTATTTGTTTGATGTATATCCTAACACTGACTACTATTCAGTCGGGGGTAAATAGCATGGTAAGTGTGGTATCTGAGTACTAAGTAAATATAGAAAAGGCTACCATGAGCCATGCTAGGCAGATAACAACTGAGCCAGAGACTCATTGTTGTAGCTATGGGTATGGGCAGGGTAGATGAAGATTAAGAAGTTGATCATACTTCATGAGAAAATGAAAGGTGGGTGAGAGAACTCAGTCCCTCAATGAGAGAGAGGGTACTGGTTCCAAGCTCCCTGAATACATTAGTATGTACATCATTTGAGTTTACAACTGCTCAGATTTACAGAAATTTTATGTGCAAACACTTACCTCCAGGTCATTCTCTGAGAATTGCTAAGGAGTGTGTTTGCCTATCTCACATCCTTGATCACTATACACCTAACAAATACAGTGCTCATTTGCCCACTTAAATCCTCAATTCATTACCCTTGACTCCCTTACCATATTTTGCCAAGCATTGAATTTTATAAGAAAAGAGGGCTTTGAGGCTTGTCACAATAGATAACTTAATCATGCAGGAAATAAAAACACATTGCCTGTAAGAGAAAAATATAGGTCATATCAAACTTCGCTGACAGAATACATCAAACCTTCCTGGCTGTCCTGGAACTCACTCTATAGACCAGACTGGCCTTGAACTCAGAAATCCGCCTGCCTCTGCCTCCCAAGTGCTGGGATTAAAGGCGTGCACCACCACTGCCAGCAGAAACACAGGTTCTAAAAATCATTTAAGGGCTACTCAATGCATAAAACATATTAACACAGCTCTAAACTAGATAACTTAAACTGAAAAGATAGGAGAAACTGTTTAATTCTTGCTGCGAGTTTTAAGACTAGAATACTGTGCACACTCTGACCCCATCACTATAGTAAAAGGGAGCCAATGACCATTTGCTGAAGGCTACAGGGAATAGATGAAGGAAATGGATTTGATACAGAAAAAGAACAGTGCTCAAATAGATTCATTTTTTTTTTTAAACTCAGTATAGTGTTCTGCTTTGGTCTCTCTTTGTTGTAAGCAAGTGGAGTAACTGGAGCCCCCAAACCCCATAAGTGGTAAGAGAAGTGGACCTGTGGGTCTTCCTTGGTAATGTGAGATAATGACATAGGAAGGCAGAGTGGAGCCAATGGGTCTCAAGCAAGATATTTTAAGTAAAAAGAGATTTTAAAGGGAAGTGAAAGCATTATTATGTAATCTGGAGATATATATATATATATATATATTCTAAGACACGTAGAACACACACAGCATCAGAGGTAGGAAATGCAGGCTGCTCACACTAGAAAAGTTGCTTCCATTTCTTTCCAGTAGATTGCTTTAAATGAAGTACCAGGGTTGGGTGCTGGGCTCTGGTGTTTGAGTTCAGGCCAGGTCAGCATCCCCTGGCTGTAACTGGCATCAGATAGATGTGTTAGATCTTGCTGCTACAGTGGCTGGGCTATTCTCAGCAGGTGCCTTAAAGAGGTGTCATTATGGATGGACATGGTGTCCCTAGACTGTAGAAAATGAGAGAGATTCGAACTATAACACAGATTACCTATTTGACTTGGGGTAAGCCACCTCAATTCTGACATTTGCTGAGACACTGATTTGCAAAAGCCCATCTGGAGCTACAAGTTTATTATTACATTTTAGGCCACAGACTGTACCTCTTGGCTACCAATCACCATGTGGTGTTTTGTTAAGGTCTTCTGTGTTAGTAGCACCTCCTCTCTCCCCTCTCTAACCCCCCCCCCCCAGTATTCAGCCTCCTTCCCATCTCATTTGCTATTCGACCCTTCCTACACCATTATTCTTCTTTAACTGTCTACACCACCATGCTCTATCTCCCTTCCCTTGAATCCTCTCCCTGTGTCCCCTTAGCATTTCCCAAGCTTCATGGATATTCCAAAAGAAACATGCAGATCAGAAATTAAATGTTCACAAATAAAAGAAACAAGGTCTGGGATACCTCACTCAATTTTTTTTGTTGTTTTTTTTTTTTCCTTTACAAGTTGAAAAGCACATCTGGCACCATTATCCAGACAAGGAACCCATGGCTAGAAAGGTCATAACTCTGGGAGAAAGCCTACTTCTACCCTATTAAATAGGTGTAATAGTAAACCAATGCTGGTGACTTATCCTTATACTAAAGATAACGGTATCTTTCAACCTTCATCATAGATTCTATTTTATTGCAGTAGATGTTAATTTAAAACAGAAACTCACACCTGGTAAAGGTGCAAAAACTAAGAGACCACAGGATTCTTAGCCCTAAATGTATCACCTATATCACACCTACTCCTCTCAAAGCTCAGTAGAAGACAGAAAGGAAAAGTTGTAAGAGCCAAAGTTAGTGGGTGGTCACATGGAAACAGTGATTTCTGGACATGGCATGATTTGAATATGATTTGATAGCTGTTGAGACTGCAGTCACAAGATCTGCAGAGGCTCAGGCCAGACAAAATTACTGCACATTAGCACAAAATCCCACCCCTAGCTAAGGAGCTATTGACAGTGGATAGGTTCTGGAATGACAGTCAGTCTTCTTTAAAGGCACATCCTTTGGTTGGTAGAGTATGTTTCATTAGAAGGCCATGCATCTAAGAATTAGGGCAATATCAACTCTATTTGATATATTTTAAAAAAAAAAAAAGAGGAGGATATCAAGTTGGGTGAGTAGGTGTATTAGCCAGGGTTTTCTAGAGGATCAGAACTACAAGAATGAATATATATTATTTATAGATAGATCAGTAGATAGATAGATAGGTAGATAGATAGATGATTGATAGATAGATAGATGATAGATAGATAGATAGATAGATAGATAGTTACACACACACACACACACACACACACACACACACACACGATCAATTACAATGAATTATAGGCTGTGGTCTGGTTAGTCCTGTCTCCTGACAGAAAGTCCAAGAGTCCAATAGATTTTTAGTTACAAGGTTGGATACTGCAGCTGGTTTTTAGGATATACTAGAATTCCAAAACAGTAGGTTCTACTACCAAGGAAGGAATGCCTCAACAACAAGATAAATGATCTTGCCATCACAACCAAGATTAGCCAATGCAAGTCTAAACCTTGTCAATTCCATATATAATCATATCACTTTATGTCATGCTTAATTTCCAAATGAAAACAACAACCAAGTGATAATTACACCTAATGTGATATAACTATCACATACAACCAAGAGCACATTATGTTTTCACATTCCAGGTGATTTGTGAATTAGGCAAGGGAAAGATCCAGGAGGAATGGGAACAGGCTGACTATGATCAATAGTGTTGTACAAAATTCTCAAAGAAGGAATAAAAGAGAAAAATAAAACTGCAGACTAATTATTTTAGAAAACATCACATTCCCTTTTTCTATAAATAGATCATTGGAAGAGAGAGTTGAAGGAAGGACGAACATTCTGACTCATGATTTGATATAACAAAGCTGCCTTGTGGCAAATGATTTAATTGTCAGCAGGGCTGTCTGACAGGCTGAGGAGAAAAATAATGAAAGCCCTCTGGTTCCAAAATTCCATCATCTCAAAAGATGGGATTTTCAGTGTTCAGTGAATTGAGCCCAGTTACAATTCAGCAAGGCTGCAAAGACTGGTCCATCACAGGTATCCTGTGCTCATATTCACCCAGCATGGAGGCAGAGACAAGTGTGGAGCCCAGGACAAACGAAAACCTTTGGCTTAGAAGGTCAAGTGGGTCATCTTTTGTCTGACAGTTTTTCCTTCATTCAGGATGACTGTTGGCCTCTCTCGCTCTCGCTCTCGCTCTCTAATTGTTAATTTATTCCAATCCATTGGTTCCCCTTTCTAGTTAAAGCAATATGTTTTACATCAGTATTTTTATTTCACCATATATTGTTTCCTTTTCTTGTCATTTTCCTACCAAGAAGTTTACTCTAAATGTTAAACATCTAAATATGTTTAACAATTAATCCGTGGTAATAGGATAGGATGTCCCAAACACTTTGAGTGCCTATCACACTAGATACCATGTGTGCTTGTGTGCCTTAGCACACACACATCTTCCTGCTTGTAAGAGAAACAAGGGAAGGGAGGGGTAAGAGAGGGGGAAAGAAATGGAAAAGTAGAAAAAGCAGCTGTACTGGGTGGGTTTGTGTCAACGTGACAGAAGCTGGAGTTATCACAGAAAAAGGAGCCTCCCTTGAGGAAGTGCCTCCATGAGATCCAGCTGTAAGGCATTCTCTCAATTAGTGATCAAGGGTGGGAGGGCCCCTTGTGGGTGGTGCCATCCCTGGGCTGGTAGTCTTGGGTTCTATAAGAAAACAAGCTGAGCAAGCCAAGGGAAGCAAGCCAGTAAGTAACATCCCTCCATGGCCTCTGCATCAGCTCCTGCTTCCTGACCTGCTTGAGTTCCAGTCCTGACTTCCTTTAGTGATGAAAAGCAACACGGAAGAGTAAGCTGAATAAACCCATTCCTCCCCAACTTGCTTCTTGGTCATGATGTTTGTGCAGGAATAGAAAACTTGACTAAGACAGCAGCCAAGTGGCTTTGTTTAAGATAAATAAATAAGATAAAACCAAGGCCCAATCTGTAACATTAAAGTCACTTCCTATATAGCTTTGAACCAATTAATGCTTAGCCGTTTAAACTTCATATCAATAGCTTTGTAACCTGTCTTTAAATCCACTTTAAATGACAACTTCTATTGAATGGATTCCTATAGCCTAGTCATTCCACATTTAAGGCTCTACACAGAGGCTATAATACAAGGATGTTTATTTTACTGTTGTGTTTGTTAATGCAGAAAGTTAGATTCAAAAAAGTCTATATTTCCATGCACAAAATGAAATCAAGTGACAAAATTATATTTTCAAAGAATGTTAATGGCATAAAAGATACTCATAAGGTTTTAACTGAAATTAGTAACAGGGAAAAATTATTAATAAGAAATATGCAGTGGAGGTTGGCACAGCCCAGCACTGTGGAAGTGGACACTGGTGGGTCAGAGGTGCAAGAACAAGCTTGGCTATATAATGATCTTGAGGCTAGCCTATGCTAATGAAACTATCTCAAGAAAACAGAAGTAGCTGAATCACCAGAAATCCCACCCCAACATGATTGACAAATTAAAAAAAAAAAAAGTTGCATTCTTAACTCATCACAATTAGAATTAGATTTATGTTACATCCCTGAGGATATTTTAAAGATAAGGAGTGTTTTGGGCTTCCTCAATAAAGAATGGGTGAAGGATGGCTCACAGGCATGGTGGGGTGGGGGTGGGGTAGGGATCAAAGCCTCACTACTGGTAAGTGTGCACCCAGTATGGATGATGGCTCTTCCAGAACCACATATATAGAGTTCCTTCCTCTCAGTCTTCCTCAGCCTATACACTCTGGTCCACCCAAAGTCCACAAGCTCATATGTCATTAGGACAGAATCCCATTCCACTTGGCTGGGAGGAAGGGCCACATAACTCATGAGAAAGTTCCATGAGCATCTCTGCTCTACCCTTCTATGATGCAATGTTGACACTCAACAAACCCAGCTGGGATAATCAGGTAAAAGCAAACTGATCTGGTCTTATGAAAAGGGCAGATGGCCATGGATAGAGATAGAGTAGAAAACCAATGCAGCATGATTTAAAAGCCACTTTTCATAGAATAATGATTCTGAGTATCACTGCCTACCTGAGTCAAACACAGATGTCTTCTATGAATGGAGTCCTCCTTTCAAAGGAACTTGAGACTTTGTTAAAAGTGAGTTATGAAATAACTAAAAATGAACTTAACATATTTAATATTTTTATTGTCATATATACTTTGAGAATATGAAAACTTCTATCAAAAATAATGTTTTTAAATACTCCTTTGTGGTTTAACCTCTAAAATGAACTTATGGCACTGTAAACAAGGGAGTTTTCATGAAGTCTTGGAGAGTCTTACTTTGACTACTCATTGTGTCTAATGTCTCATTGTAGGACCTCTAGAAAGCAGTAGAAAGAAGCTGAAGCTTACTCACTGGCAACTAAAGAACCAATCTGGCAGGAAGATGGGATTGTACTTTGAGTTTCAAGTCTCCTGCAGGAATACTCTCAAACACTCTGTAGTTCATTATTCATAAGATGTCTGTTGGACACAGGGAGAAATATGAAATCCTGATGTTTGGTCTCTAAGGCAGAGTGTCAATAAACTCCATTCAGGAAAAAACAAACAAAACGAAATAGTTGTTCCTGATATTCTGTTATCTGTTATCTTCTTCCCATGAGTTTCCCACATTTGGTATTGTATTGGGGCAGTGTTCATGCCAGAACAAATAAAACACATAGCTAATAAACACTCCAGGTGCATATACTCCTAATCATTGTATCTTTATGAAAAATTGAATGGTTTTATCTTGGACAATATCTTTGTGCCTCACTTGACACTATTTAGAGTTGAAATCTATTTTATACCACATATAACACACAGCTACATACTCAGAGCTGAATTTTGCGACATTGTGAACTTAATTCTCCAGCCCCCAGAAATGTGGCAAAATACATGTGTAACATAAGGCACCCAGTGGATCCCTGATGTTCTATTATATGTGGAAACCCAGCAGATCCTTGTTTTATTATATATGATAACCTGAGAAGGGTAACATAATGCTTGAAACCACTTAGTAAACGTTAGAGCATTACAGACAGTATGTAATCTCCAAGGCAAAAACTGAAACAACCAGCATGCCAGCATCCACAGACTCTACCCAATCCTTTATCTGATTGTCAGTTTAAATGCTGAAGTGCCTAGCATGCATCACACTAATTGAGAGAGATGTGGCCTCAGCTGGAAGGCTCTTACAGTGCAATGAGATACAAAGGGCTTGCGATTAAAATGATATGCTAAATTAAAAAGAGGGCAAATACATACAAAAGGAGTAGCTGACCTTGATCTATAAGTGACATCCATTAATGACTAATAGCATAAATGAAAGAGATATGGATTGGCAAACTGAAAGCAAAGATTAGAGAATCTGAAAGATGATGCCTGGCTTCATAGAAAAGGAGAGACACTAGTATTACTCTGAGAAGAAATACAAGGACTACCTTAAGCTGTGGTGTCTAAATATTTACCAGGGCTTGGACTTAAACCTGAGTGGACAGGAAGTAGCAAGGTGAATAGCTACTTTTATTAGAAAGATCCATCTAGCTGAGGTGGCAGAACACTCCCCAAGTCACCAACATGAGAGATGAAGAAGCTGAACCAGAGGAGCAAAGAGACAGGAGAAGGATTTCAACAGACTTAGGAAGGAAGACAAGGCTGGAAGAGAAGAGATAGGAATGGATGATGCCTAGGTTTCTCGAAATGTCACCTGCCACACATGTTCACAGAGAAGGTTGAGATGCCTGGGAACCAATGGCTTCAACTTGCATTGAAACAGTAAGATGGCACCTTCTGTCCAAAGGCAGTTTTGTGTTACTACTGTGTATCCCATGGGATACCATGTATCTCAGGCTAGGCTGCCTGTACACACAGTAGAAAATAAGGCCTGCTTCCAGCCTGTCTACATGATTCTTGTGATCCCTTAAGAAATACATGGATTTAAAATAAGAATCTCTGGAGTATTTATTCTTTTTTTTTTTTTAACAAAACTACAAAAACTAAAAAATTAGTCCCATTTCAAAGAATCTAAAAGTCTCCCTTAGTTAGAGAAAGGACAGAAAGAGCTGAAAGTGTTTGTAACCCCATAGGAAAAACAACAATATCAACCAATCAGACCTCCCAGAGCTCCCAGGGACTAAGCCACCAACCAAAGAGTACATTCACATGGAGGCACCCATGGCTCCAGCCATATATGTAGCAGAGGATGGACTTGTCAGGCATCAATGGGAGGAGAGGCCCTTGGTCCTGTGAATACTCAATGCCCCAGTGTAGGGGAATGACAGGGCAGGGAGGCGGGAGTGGATGGGTGGGTGGGGAAGCATCATCATAGAAACAGGGGGAGGGGGATGGGATAGGGAGTTTCTGGAGGGGAAGCCAGGAAAGGGGATAACCTTTGAAACATAAATAAAGAAAATATCTAATTAAAAAGAAAAAAGAAAAAGCAATAGGTTGCTCCTCAACCCTCCTCAAGGGAAGTTCTCTTGTAACAGACAGATTCTAGCACAGAAAATCATAACCAATTGTAAGTCAGGTTGTGGAGCCCAGTTCCAATGGATTCATTTACTAACACTCCCACACCTAAGGATCAGGGATCATTGAAGGACAGAGTTCAGAATGAGTCTAAGAGTCAGAGGACCAGAGAGCTTGCTGTGAGAGTGGGTCTCCTAGCAGCACCAGATGCTCACCAACATGGCTGCCCAAACGTGACTGAAAAAGCCTGATAGCAATGAACATGCCAAAATGGACAGGGGAAAGCCCAGGAGACCTCATCCCTACACACAAAGAACTACAGGGAACTGAGAAAAGCTGGGAACAGCAGAGGAAGCCTTTCCAAGGGAAGAACACCAATTGGTTGTCCAAGGCCAAACAAACAGTCAAGGTTTTATATATATATATATATATATATCAAAATTAATGAAAAGGGAGGCTATAAATTTGAAGGAGAGTATGGATAGACATATAGGAGGCTTTGAAGAGAGGAAAGGAAGAAATATAATTATATAATAATCATCACAAAAATTTTAAAAATATGCAACAAAATTCCATCATTCTTGAGATGCAATGTTTGATCTATACATAAATGTCAACCTAATTTGTCATGCTTTACCTGAAATTTGCTCCAGAATAGGACCTATCAAACTCATGAGATAGTAAGATTCAAAAGATGTTGCAGTTTTTGCTCTTGGAGAGGGATTGCATAGGCTCATTTTAATTTTTCACCTTGCTTAGTTACTGGTTTTTATGAACTACGTATAGTATACGTACTATACGTATAGAATTGAATGACTTCTCTGAGCCAGGAGTACAGTGCTGAAGATGATCCACACAAGTAGGAGAGGATTCAAACTTTGACTTGAAATTTAAGCTGCTGGTTTTGACACCAAGATGATGTCAGATGTTCAGAGCTCAAAACTGGTGACCACTGTGGATATAATTTTGCTATATGATAATTTGAAAAGGTTTTCTTGATGAGCACATGCTAGTATTGATGCACTTTAATAATATTTAAACTATATCCATCTCTTATCATCTCTGAAGATGCATACCATTCAATATTTTAGATATAAATTACCCTCCCATATTCCTGACAAATTTGGCCATTGACTTCAGGGGGAGGTTACCATCAGGTATAAATGTAATTGTGCTGTAAACACCCATATGGAGACCCAATAAGAAAACACAACAGGAAGGGCAATTAAAGGAGGTATAAAATTTCAAAATGTTTATCTTCCCCTTCTGTGCACATGAGAACACTAAATCATAATAAAACTGCACTCTGTCTGCCTCTGCCCTAACAGCAAGTCATTTACTTTTAAAGCCATGTGCAAGACTTTGGAAGCACTTCCAGTACGACCACCATTAGTGTAGTATTGAAGGGGACGAAAAAGCCTTCGTTTTTTACATATGCAGCAGACAAGTGGACAATTCAGGCTCTAAAGAATTGTTATCGTAGTGACTTCTCAAGTAGGAGCTACATCTGGATGCAGTCAAAACCACATAGAAGGCAAACACAGTCCTGATAAATTGTTGCATCAAAAAGAGTAGAGCGATATCCTGGAGGACAGTGGGATGATACTCCTGAAGAGTATCTGTCAGGTGTAGGCTCATGATATGCTTCCACAGGCTCTTTAATCTCAAATCAAATTGGCCTGGCCCATCCTTGTTGTGGAGGAAAATAGGAAGGGGGAAGCTAATTAGAGTCCCAAGTGTCTTAGCTTCTTGATCCTTCCCTTAAACTTCCAGGGCACAGAAAGCCCAAGTTGTGGGGAAAATAATTTACCACCATAGGATTAAGAAGATTTCTATTTTGGTCATTCATCTGACTTATTTAAATTTTATAGAATAAATGTATGCTCTTTCCATAAGTGGAATACACTAATTCAGTTAAGGCACCCTCTTTTACTTTGAATGTATCAGTACTTCAGCAGACTCAAATTCATCCACAAGTCTTTTCAGGATAGTATAATGATATTAAAAAAATAATAATTCTAAGAAACCATACCTTACTTGTTTCTGATGTTGCTTTTTGTTTATTTGATTTTAATTTCTTCATTTACTTGTGAGATTACGATATAATTACACAATTTCCTCTTCCCCTGTCTTCCTCCAAGCCCTTCTTATCATTATCCTTCAAACTGGTGGCTTCTCTTTTCATTCATAATCACTTTCTCTGTATAATGTTACTCATATGAGTGTTTTCAGGGCTTACCACTTAGTATTGAATAAATAATTAATGTGCTCTCCCCTGGGGAAGACTATTGCTCCCTCTCTCAGTATTCCTTAGTTGCCTATAGCTCTCTCAGAGGGGTTTACATCTTCAAAGATTTTCCTCCCAAGCCAGCTTAGTGTGTCTGTTGTTGTCATTATTCAACTCACGTTTGGACAGTCCTGTTGGTAAGACTTTATAAGTGGAGCTTCTGACACAGTCTCACAGCAAACCCCTTGATTCTCTGGTTCTTACATTCCTCATATGTATTATATATGTATGTATATATAATATATTTATACATGTACACCTGTATATTCTATGTCTGTGTACAGAATTACATGGATTATAGAGTTTTATGTAGATAGTAAATAGTATAATTGCTTATGTGTTTTTTAATAATTCTACATAGGTCGGCTTTTCTTACTAATCACTCTAATGCCTCACCTTCACAGAACCTCTGTTTACCCTCTCCCACTCCCTCAAGTTTGTCTTGTATCCATCCCCTGTTCATTTTCTTCTTTGACCCACCAAGATTGACCAGGATCATCTGTGTGACTGTGGGTTTGTAGCTATCTTTCAGAACTTGGTAGGCTCAGCAGAAAGAACACAGCTAAAGACAATGATTTCCCCCACTCCCAGTAGTTCCCTGACTAATTGTTAATAGGGCCAGTCTTATGTGGGTCTAGTGCAGGTATCCACAGTTAGTGTGAGTTAATGATTGTACTAAGTCTGGATTGAGGGCGGCAGCAGTGGCATTTTGATACCCTGTCTCCAGGCTCTTACATTTCAAATTGTACTCTAGACAGAGTTGACCATGACTAATAGAAGTGAAATTAAAAGTACTTTGGAAGCATTATGAGCACCATCTTTTACCTGAGGGGGAAAATGTCTCCCAAAAAGTAATGTACTTCATCATAGAATTAGTGAAACTGGAACTCTCCATGTGATTTAACATTCTGAAATTTTATTGTGCTCTGACATATGATAAATTATCTTTATGTACAGAGCCCAGGCAAACCCTGCTATAAAACAGTCACTAGAAAATAATCTTGACTCCGGAAGAGGATAAATGATGTATTTTCAGATGTTCTATGAAAGACGAATGGTAACAGCAGTTTGTACATTCATAATAAAAAATATTAAAATCTAACATAGGGTTGAGTTCATGATTGATGTGTGAGTTGTCGGAGACACAACTTCTCTTGGGTATCTCATTTTCTATCTCTTGCAACCATTTGAAAAGATGATTAGCCTCCTTCCCATCTCACAAACATGGAAGCTGAAGCCTGGTGAAGGAGGGGTAACATATTCAAACGTTAAAGAATTTCAACCAACACTGTATATTCTTGACCCTAGTATCAGTAAAGGTTATACAAGATCTTGACGATTCAAATCTAGGCTGTATTTGCCAATGATTGAAAAAAAATTAATTCATAACTGAATTGACAAGATTTCAGTGACTAGTTAATTGAATGTCTAAAGATCTGGTGTTGATGAGACTCTCAGCAACATATATATACATATATATATATACATATATATATATATCCCATATGAACGAGTCTGTTCCTGCATTAGTCATTTACCACAGTTCTTCCTATAAATCATAGTTCCCAGGTGATCTTCTCTGCTATTCCAATTTACCTACATCTCTTGATCATAGAGTAGCTCAAGACAAGAGCTCTTATCCTCTGCTTGGAAATAGACTCTTGGGCCAAACTACACAAAGAGCTGGCTCATCTCTGCTGACCTTAAATACATGTGCAAACATTGAGCACACTGGAGTTTGGAATATTTGAGAAGGCACTATGACCCAAGTTCTGCAATGTTTCCTGTCTGCAACGTAAATTATAGGGCTGCTGGAGAGAGGGCTCAGTGGTGCTTGCTGCTCTTGAGACAGATGTAGGTCTAGATCTTAATATCCACGACAAGCAGCTTATAGACACCTGTAACTCTGGCTCTAGTGATCTCATGCCCTTTTCTGGCTTCTGCAGGCAGCAGGATGCATAAGTACACAAACACACACACAGAGAGAGACAGACAGACAGACACACAGAGAGACAGACACACACAGAGACAGACAGACACACACACACAAACACACATACACACTAAAAGAACAAAATAAAAACAAATCTTAAAACAGTAAATTATATCGATTCTTTCCCAGAAAACTCTATGTTTAAAATATGGTAATCTATGGTGCGTTTTGTTTTCCTTCTTAGTAAAGATTGTGTGTTTTTCATGCTAACACTGAACATTGATTCAAAGCAATGATATTAACAACAAGCAAATGTCAGTGAGAGTCAAAAGCTGGGCGCCAAAATCATTTCCTTTGCTACCAGACTCTTTTTAGATTAGTGCTATACTCCACTGATTTTATAAACATCTTAGTATTATGGGCTGTATTGTGCATCTCCAAAACTCATGTGCTACCTCCTAAACTCCAGTATCTATACTAGGGGAAGGAAATCATTTGCTACTCAACATTATTGCTGAAATGTAATATTTCACCACTCTAATATACTATACATAATATACTTATATATAATATACTATATAATATAGTATATACATAATATAACAACTCTGCTAAACTTCACTTTCTATATAATATACTATATACATATATATATAATATACTAATTCTTGTAAACATATATATGTGTGTGTGTGTGTGTGTATAATATACTAACTCTACTAACCTCACTCTCTCTCTCTACACACACACACACACACACACACATACACACACACATATATAATATACTAACTCTAGTAAACTTCACTCTATTATTACTAGATAGTTTTACAACAAATACCTATTATCTGTCAACTACTCAGCACTGTATGAAGGATAAGGATTGTAAAATGGAGGTGGGGATCATGTGATCTAATTAACAAAATAGTGCTGTCTCCGCATAGTTTGTCTAAGTTTGATCGTATACTGTTGCCTGAAGTGCATGTGTATGAGATCATTTCCTGTGTCGTGGGCAGCTCCTAAATGTCCACATGTCTGTAAATACTGGCCTTCTTTTCACAATAGTCATCTGTTACCAGTCTTGTAGACAAAGAATCTGCTCACCTGAATTTTTATTGTCTGATTCTCTGTGCAAACTAAAAGAAACTAAGATAACTGAGTTTTGTTGAGTGCCTAATACTAATCATAAAATAATAACAATTATCCCTATATCAGATTTTTATATTCCATGCAATATTCAAAGTATTTATGACATTGCCCTGCCTAATCCTTCCAACAGACATATGAATAACTGTCAAGAATGGCTAAAGAGCTAAAGAGCATGGCCAAGTTCAGAGAGCTAATGAATACAGAAGCAAAGATCATACCTGCTCTAAAAATCATCTATCAACCCGCTCCTCTGCTTAATCCTGACAAGACCTGCTGTGAAACTCACCTTGCAAGATCTCAGGATCCCTGTGTTATTAAAGTGGCATCAATCATAGGATGAGCCTTGAAGTTTGTAGGAAGCATTTCAGGAAAATAGTGACCATGGATGGCAGGGTTTTGATGCAGATATTTTAATGCTTATTTTAGTTTAAATTAAGTGTGTGTGTGTGTGTGTGTGTGTGTGTGTGTGTGTGTCTGTGTGCATGAGTGTAAGCGCCAAGAATCCAGAGACATTACATGCCCTAGGTTGTTGTGACCCACTCAATGTAGGTACGAAAGCTGAACTTGGGTCCTCTGCAAGAACAGTCTGTACTCAACTTCTGAAGCATATCTCTCTCCCTCCTCCCCCTGATGCTGCTATTTTTAACAAATCATGGTTTTAGAAACTTTTAGATCCACAAAAATAATGCACAAAAATGGTGTTACACATATACTTCCAAGTTTTTCAAAAACAATGACCACAAAATTACTGTTCTATCAGTGACTTGAATTAAGCTGCCACCTTACTGACCAGTGAAAGCTAAAAATAATTCTAGTTTACTTACATTTATCAAAAGCAGGGACAACAAATCATGAAGAAGAAAGAAGAGAGTAGAGGGAAATGATAGGAAGAGCTAAAAATGCTTCCATTTCTGAGAAGTGTTACATTTTCAAATTATAGTATTCTATCTTTACAACAAACAATGAGGACAGCAATAACATCTAGGGACTATTGTAGAGATGTTCAGAATGGGAACAACATGAAAATCTGTCACACAACTTTAATGTGGCTAAATAAATCCTCAGGCTGTTAAAAAAATGTTGTTATGTGCTTGGATCTGTTTACAATTAAGCCAATATTTTCCTATGAATTTTCCAAGTTCTTGGAGATGTGATTTCACCATCACTGACACATAATTCTGATGAATTGTGTTGAAACTTAACATTGGGTGGAGAGACCACCTGGAGAGCCAGGACTGTATGTCAACATTCATGGACAAGAATCATGTCAAAAAGATCAGTTATTGCTTACCCAAGCCTTTTTTTCATTGGACAGATAAACTTCATCTAAACAGGTCTCCTCCACTCAACGCTTGTCACTTATACACAAAAAGGTTTTCACCTGCTTATAAAAAGGCTTCATAAAGCCAGGCAGTGGTGTCACACGCCTTTAATCCCAGCACTAGGGAGGCAGAGGCAGGCAAATTTCTGAGTTCGAGGCCAGCCTGGTCTATGGAGTGAGTTCCAGGACATCCAGGACTACACAGAGAAACCCTGTCTCAAAAAAACAAAACAAACAAACAAAAACAAACAAACAAAAACCTTCATAAATAATAGAAGACCAACCAAAAATCCTAAAAATCCTGTCGATTCCTTGTCCTTTCATTATTGTCAGATTTTCATCAGAGGAATGAAAGAGAACCTTCCCCTCCTCCTCCCTCCCGTCACCCCCAGAGAGTCTCAGGAAGACAGATGAAGGATGGATAGGGATCACACCAAATTCTATCAGGACCTAGACCTAGACATATCCTGGCAAAGCCAAAGGTCGCCACCTAGAGGGGTCAGAGGTGCACTGTCACCTATTTGCAGAAAAATTGTACTAGCATTTTGTAAGCATTTCCATGAGAATTGATCCTTGACGAGCTGGCATCCTGCCCAGCTCTGCAAACCGGTGTGAACTCCACCCTTCTTGGATGCCTTTTAATATCGTGTGAGCACGTTAAGCAAACACCCCTCAGTCGATCTACCTTCGCTTCTTTCTGCTGGATTTCCTGAGACAGCAGGATGAAAGTCCCAGTTCTCCAGCCATTGAGCTGTCGACTATAAAGGCATTCATTTATTCTCCAACCTGAGCATCTCTAACATGAGACTATCAGAGATGCTTAACAGAGATACCGTGGAGTCTAGATCAAATGCAACCCGGGGGTGGTCAATTGACCTGGGAGAATTATTTCCCTTGAAAAAAAATCTTTGCTCAGCCGAAAGATTAAAAGATAAAGGTGACCATGGTATCTCCCTCAAGGAGTTCTTGGAGATTAAGTGAGAGACTGGTGCACTTCCTTAACCACAGCAGCTGCCTAATGAAACCCATGCCTAATGGCTGATTTCTTTCTGTTTGATCCCTCCCAGACATAACCTTCTAATGGCTCAAATAATTTGCCTAAACCGTTACACTTGGGTACTGTGCAGGTCTTTTAAATCTATATGGCAATTAGCTGAACAAGTCTCCCTTCAAAATTTGGAATTTTCACTCACTTTTCCTTCTCATTTGCTAATTCAAAGCCATGGATAATCCTAACTCTACACCTCTTGGGAGACCTATTTAGCTTTGAAGCAAACCTAATTAAACAACTGAACTCAAAGAAGATATCCAAGGAAAAGCCCACATGCCTCCAAATAATCCTGCCCCTTAATTCCATGCAGATTGAAATTTGCATTGGAAATGAGATCAGCACTGTGTATGTTTTCAGTCCACAGGATTCAAGACGTGTATTTCTGTAGATTCCATGTGTGCAGCAGTTTTTAAACAACGACTGTTTGATAAAATGACTTCAAAGTTATCCTCTATGCAGTTGTTGCTTTCAGGATTTTCAATACAAGCTCTAATTATGTAGCGAAATGTTTTCATTTCACATTCTTTGGAAATACTCCTAATCCACCAGTCATCCACTTTTGTACCTTTATATCTCTGGTCTCATTACTGAAGAAATATTTAGAATCTAATACAAATTGAACAGTTCAAAATATATTAAATTTTTGGGGTGGAAAAAGAAGAGAGAGGGAGAGAACAAAATTCAAGAACCCATTCTGAGCTATTTGGACATCGCATGTAGAGAGAATATCTCTCGTACTGTATGGATGCATCGCCTGTCAATTAAAACACCTGTGACCTACAGGAAAGGATAGAGTAGAAGGAGAGACATTCCAAAGGCAGAAAGGATTCTGGGATAGAGACAGAAAGGAGAAGTGCTCCAGATGATTCAAGGAGACGACACATGGTACCTGAGCACAGGTAATCAGCCACATGGCAGAATGCAGATTAAAATAACTGGGTTATTTTCAGAAATCCATCGGCAGAATGCAGATTAAAATAACTGGGTTATTTTCGGAAATCCATCAATGTAATCCACTACATAAACAAACTCAAAGAAAAAAACCACATGGTCATTTTGTTAGATGCTGAAAAAGCATTTGACAAACTTCAACATCCCTTCATGATAAAAGTCTTAGAAATATCAGGAATTCAAGGAGCATACCTAAACTTAGTAAAAGCAATATACAGTAAACCAGTGGCCAACATCAAACTAAATGGAGAGAAACTCAAAGCAATCCCACTAAAATCAGGGACTAGACAAGGCTGCCCTCTCTCTCCCTATCTATTCAATATAGTACTTGAAGTTCTAGGTAAAGCAATCAGACAACAAAAGGAGATCAAAGGGATACAAATTGGAAAGGAAGAAATCAAAATATCACTATTTGCAGATGATACGATGGTATACTTAAGTGACCTGAAAAACTCCACCAGAGAACTGCTACAGCTGATAAACAATTTCAGCAAAGTGGCCGGATACAAAATTAACTCAAGCAAATCAGTAGCCTTCCTATATTCAAAGGATAAACAGGCTGAGAAAGAAATTAGGGAAATGACACCCTTCACAATTGTCACAAACAGTATAAAATATCTTGGTGTGACTCTAACCAAACAAGTAAAAGATCTGTATGACAAGAACTTCAAGTCTCTGAAAAAAAGAAATCGAAGAAGACCTCAGAAGATGGAAAGATCTCCCATGCTCATGGATTGGCAGGATTAATATAGTTAAAATGGCCATCCTGTCGAAGGTAATCTACAGATTCAATGCAATCCCATCAAAATCCCAACTCAATTCTTCATAGACTTAGAAAGAGCAATTCTCAAATTCATATGGAATAACAAAAAACCCAGGATAGCAAAAACTATTCTCAACAATAAAAGGACTTCTGGGGAAATCAGCCTCCCTGACCTCAAGCTGTACTACAGAGCAGTAGTGATAAAAACTGCATGGTATTGGTACAGTGACAGGCAGGTAGATCAATGGAATAGAATTGAAGAGCCAGAAATGAACCCATACACTTATGGTCACTTGATTGACAAAGGAGCTAAACTCATCCAGTGCAAAAAAAGACAGCATTTTCAACAAATGGCGCTGGTTCAACTGGCGGTCTACATGTAGAAGATTGTGAATTGATCCATTCCTATCTCCCTGTACAGAGCTCAAGTCCAAGTGGATCAAGGACCTTCACATAAAACCAGATACACTGAATCTAATAGAAGAGAAAGTGGGGAAAAGTCTCTAACACATGGGCACAGGGGAAAAGTTCCTGAAGAGAACACCAGATGGCTTATGCTCTAAGATCAAGAATCGACAGATGGGACCTCATAAAATTACAAAGCTTCTGTAAAGCAAAGGACACTGTAAATAGGACAAAACAGCAACCTACAGATTGGGAAAAGATCTTTACCATTCCTACATCCAATAGAGGGCTAATATCCAACGTATACAAAGAACTCAAGAAGCTAGACTCCAGAGATCCAAATAACCCTATCAAAAAATGGGGAACAGAGCTAAACAGAGAATTCTCAACTGAGGAAACTCGAATGGCTGAGAAGTACCTAAAGAAATGCTCAACATCCTTAGTCATCAGAGAGATACAAATCAAAACAACCCTGAGATTCCACTTCACACCAGTCAGAATGGCTAAGATCAAAAACTGAGGTGACAGCAGATGTTGGTGTGGACGTGGAGAAAGAAGAACACTCCTCCATCGCTGGTGGGAGTGCAAGCTGATACAACCTCTCTGGAAATCAGTTTGGCAGACCCTCAGAAAAATGAACATACTACTACCTGAGGACCCAGCTATTCCACTCGTAGGCATATACCCAGATGCTCCAACATGTAATATAGACACATGCTCCACTATGTTCATAGCAGCCATATTTATAATAACCAGAAACTGGAAACAACCCAGATGTCCCTCAACAGAGGAATGGATACAGAAAATGTGGTACATTTACACAATGGAATACCACTCAGCTATTAAAAACAATGACTTAATGAAATTCGCAGACAAATGGATGGAACTTGAAAATATCATCCTGGGCGAAGTAACGCAGTCTCAAAAGAATGAACATGGTATGTACTCACTGATAAGTGGTTATTAGCCCAAAAGTTCGAAATACCCAAGAGTCACTTCACAGCAACCATAGGGCTGAGTGTGGGGTCCCAGATGGAAGACTTGGAGAAGGAACTGAAGGAGCTGAGGGAGTTTGCATCCCCAGGGAGAGAGCAATACTGGCAACTGGCCTGACCCCTTGATACTCCCAGAGACTGAATCACCAACCAAAGAATAGACATGGGTGGACCCATGGTGCTGGCCACATATGTGGCAGAGGAGGGTCTTGTTAGACATCAGGGGGAGCAGAGGCCCTTGGGCCTGAGGGTGTGAGATCCCCCAGTATAGGTGAATGCCAAGCAGGGAAGACGAGAATGGGTGGGTTGGTGGGTGGGAGATTACCCCCATAGTGGCAGGGGGGAGGGGAAGGAAATGGGGAGGTTCCAAAGGGGAGATCTGGAAAGGGGGAAACATTTGAAATGTAAATAAAGTATGAAAAAAAATAATTGGGTTATTTTATTTATGATCTAGTGAGAGTAGAGCCTAGTTATATGGCCGAAGTCTTTGTAAATATCTTTTGGGTCTGAGTCTCATTTCTGGGAGCATGGGGCTGGGAGGAAGAACCAGATTCACCTCCTGTAATTCTGCCCTTTTGTTCCAGCCCACACGACTCTATGAACTCAGCCTTGACTGGGCGATGGCTGAATTCAGGAGCAGGGATCTAGGCACGCATGATTGCTCATAAGCAGAGATTTCTTTTAAAAGGCAAAGAAATGAAAACCAACAGGAAATGTTGCTATTTGGTTGAACTTGCTATTTAAAGCAGGCTTTATTATCACAATTTACTCAGACACCTGGAGACCTTCTGTCACCTTTAAAAGCACAACAGTGAAAACTGGTTTTGCTTTTGTTTTTAATGAATTAAAAACAGAGATAAAAGGACAGTGTGTCTGTTAGAAGACAAGGGCCTTGTGAATCTGGAATGCTGGTTAACTATACCCAATTTCAGATCCTACATTAAAAAATAGGCAAGATCTAAACCACTGAAAACATCAAAGATTCAGGATTGTTTTAGTCTGTTTTTTGTTTTGGTTTTGTCTTTTTGTAATGAATTATTTCATTGGGTTTTTTTCCCCAAAATATTACTCTGGACTAAGTATACAGCAAAGATGTAATGAGAGTAGATGCAACCATTATCTAACAAAAAACCCTGAGATACAGGAAATGATAGCACATACTTGTGATCTCAGTGCTTAGGAGGTGAAGGACCAGGAATTCAAGGCCAATGTCTACTACATAGAAAGCTATAGGCCAAAAGAGGGAAAGAGGGATGGGGTGGAGATGAGAGAGAGAGAGAGAGAGAGAGAGAGAGAGAGAGAGAAAGAAATTAAAAATACTGACCATAGCTTGCTAGAAAAGCTGTGTAGAAACAACACAAGCTCCTCAGAGCTGGGAGGCAACAATATCTGACTGTTAGGAGACCAGTGGATATCACAAGGGCATCAGTCCTGCAATCATGTTAGTAGAGTTGCAATTTTTCACACCCTGCTCCAGTTTGCTTTCAGTTGCTGTGGCAAAACACATGGACCAAACAAAGACCCAGCAAAGAAACATGAATTATTTTGTTTCTTTCAATTCTCTTATTTTTATGATTTTCTTTTATAATTTTGTATATTTTTATGATGTTCTTTTCCTAATTTATTTTCTGTGGACAGGAGTATATTGCTACACATGCAATTAAAACCCCATGTAATTGCCCCCACTTGGAACTTCAGAGTAAATATAATTACTTAATCTCAGTGATGTTTATTGCCCTGTTACAAGGCCCCATTTACCTGAGTTTTTCCTGGAATGATTTTTGTGCCTGAGATTTGGGGAGTGATTAGGCTACACCAATTTAAGTCAAAAAACAGTTTTCAACTAACAATTACAGAATGTGTTGACAGTAATTTCTCCAGGAAATTTAACTACCCTTAAGTATCAATGGAACTTAGCCATCCCCAGAAAGGAAACCCATGGGCCTGCCCAATCTTCAAGTCACATGGGGGCAAGGGATGTAAACGTATTAGCATGGAGTTGGGGGACCACTCCCTGCAACATGGCCAAGCTGCTTTGGAAATGGGAACATTATATCTCCATAAACACACTGAATTTTAGTGTGAAATATGAGAGCGAGTTACATGGGGGAATAATGTCAAAATCAGATTTGCTGGAAATTATGAACATTCATTTTCTGTCTAAAAGATCTATTCTTTATATTATGCACAAAATTAACCACTGGGGGGAAAATACAGAGACACAGAAAGTTGTGTATTTCTTATCATTAAGGAAACTGTAATTTAAGGAGAGACACACAACTGTTGGTGATAGATGACACTGTTGCTGTGGTTATTTTCAGTTTCCTTCTTTTCAGAGTAGGAAGGACATATTTCTGGGTGGGGATACCCCAATGTATGCAACAACAACAACGTTGTTGAATACCAAACACTCTTAGCCTGTCTGTCACCATGACAACGAGTACAACTGGAACTGGTGTTGTCCTGTTCTCTTGTCCATGTTCTTTTATCTTAAGATAAAATATGATGTCAGATTTCTTTTTTAAAGAACAGCAAATGGAACTGTTCCTTATAACCATATTATACACAGTGAATATAATGTGGACACAACTGTGTATCTTATTTTTTCCATCAAGAATTGTCAAAGCTCCTGTCTTAGTTTGGGTTTTACTGTTGGGAACAGACACCATGACCAAGGCAACTCTTGTAAAAGATAACACTTAACTGGGGCTGGCTTACAGTTTCTGAAGTTCAGTCCATTATAATGGTGGGAAGCATGGCAGTGTCCAGGCAGGCATAGTGCTGAAGGAGCTGAGAGTTCTACATCTTGTACTGAAGGCTGCTAGGAAAAGACTGGCTCTCATGTGGCTACAATGAGGGTCCCAAAGCCCAACCCTGTAGTGACACACCTACTCCAATAAGGCCACACCTAGTCCAACAAGGCCACACTTCCTAATAGTGCCACTCCCTTGGGCCAAGCATAGTCATCCACCACATTTACCACATCAACCACAACAAGAACTGCATCCAAACCACTGCTCCTAACTTCCACCCCAAGAGCCCCTGGGAACTGTTAGCAGCTATAATGGAATCAGAGAATTCAAAGCATGTGTTGATTTCTGAATTTCACACAGCCCCATTTATACTTCCTTGACTGTCACTCATAGAAGACTGAAAGGGACTCTCAGTTTTAGTTTGCACCATGGAACAAAATGTACTTTACACAATCATTATCAACCCCCCCCCCGAGAACTGTGGGGAAAAGTGCTAGATTCATCACACAAATATCGTAAGGATTGTCAGGAATGCCTCGTAATCACAGAGAAGGGAAGTGTTCTCCTGAAGAAAGTGCTAGAGAAGCCACTTTTATAGGTAGTCTAGAAGTTATACACTATCTCATACGGAACGTATAAGTGAGCCTTGGTGAGCTGAGACCTACTGAGTTTGAGTTTGCTGAGGACTTTCAGAAGCACCATGGGGTGTCAGCAGATCCTAGGCTGTCATTTCTCCTGACAGCTGAATGGGAGTGAGGGGGCATCACTACCCATAAAACCTACAATAAAGAACCAGGCTGTACTTGCTGCTGATTTTCCTGAAAAGATCAGGCTTGATATTCACCTCAGTGTCTGTTGAATTCAGCATTTCCTTCTGGCTAGGTATGGACATATTTCTTCTGAATGTGCCCCAAGCCTCTGCAAAGTTGGTTTCCCATCACTCACATGATAGCTCATAATTATCTATAATTCCTGTTCCAGGGCCATTTTGTGAATTCTGTGGTCACCAGATATGCACCAGACATACATGCAGGCAAAACACTATTACACATAAAATAAAATAAACCAATCTAAAACAAAATGTTAAATACAGATGCATACATACACATTTGCACATGCACATAAGCACAAACATACATACATCCATACACCCACATGAGCACATATGTACACACACAGAGACACACACACACAAATTCAAATAAAATATTTTTTCCTTTAAGAGAAAACAAAAAGAAAAGCTGATATCTGTACCATAGAACTTTCCAGAAAATGAGTATAATAAGCTAAACCTTCTTAGAGTCAGACACCACTCAAGCCACCACTGAGAAGCCAAGCAATGGTGACACAACCCTCACTAAGTTTGTCCCTGTGTGCCTCTTCTCCCTGATCTTAATTTCTACTCCCTTGGAAAAAAAAAAAAAGTTTTTCTTCCCATCCACTTAATTCCCAGAAATAATGACTCTGAGACTATTTATTAATAAAGGCTTAGGCCATAAGCTGCAGCCTATTCTCTGACTTGCTCTTAACTTATTATCTCTTTTATTCTAACCTGAGTTCAGCTGTGTGGCTGGTTTCCTCTCTTTGCCTTCTTTTGTCCATCTCGTCCACACCCTGGTAGAATCTTCTCTTTATTCTAACCTGAGTTCAGCTATCTGCTGGTTCATGTCCATTTTCTCAGGATTCCAGGCGAATCTCCCGTATCTCTATTTCTCAGAACCCTCTCCATCCCTGCCGGATGTTCTACCTCCTGTCTTGCCTCAGCTCATTGGCCATAGGCTTCTTTATTGACAGGTGATGTTTATAAGAAATTCTCTCTATGCTCACTTGGTGTTGATGAAGATTTAAATCTTTAGCCTCCATTTCTGTGGCTCATTCAAGTGTCAGACCATCTTCTACATGCATCCATTCAAAGTAGACTACAGTCTAAACCCAGGGGTAGCTTATATTGATTCTGAGTTCTGATTCAGTATCTGTTTATTGTAGAAACCCCCTCTCTTGATAAGATTTTTCTTCTTGGAATAACATACTCTCGTGTCAGTTTATTTTGCTCACACTAAAAATGATGACGGCAATGACAATGATGACGATGATGATATTTTCTTCTCATACTCCAGCAACAAAACAAGCAAGGACATTGGGTCTCCATGTTCAGTGCATGAATTTCCATTGCATTTTATTTTAACATGTTATGTGCACCTTCAATTCTGCCCTCCAACCCCCAATTTGGAGGCCTTTTATGTTCCTCAGATAATAAACCTGGACCATGGCAGACTCAGAGAGATCAGACACTGATGTTTCAGAGTACAGAGAGATTATGGATACAAAGATTTTGTAACACACCTTGAAATAATCCTCTTAGTATTGGCCACCCATTACCCTTCAGAGGGCTCCCAAAGTTTACTAATTACTGGGCCTTTGGAGGAGGCTTTGGTGGAAAGAGTTTGCCTTTACCCACTGACTGCTTACCATTCCTCTTTTTCTGCATATCCAAGTTTAGGTTCTTTTCCTAGCACATCTCTGTCTTTGCCTAAATAAGTTTCTAGAAATTCTCTGTAATTTTCATTGGAACTGGCACAAATGTGTCTGCTAAGACTACCGTCTACACCCAAAGTGGCAACTGTCAAAAAAAAATAACAAGTCCCACATTAGCCAAAACAGTCGAGGGTTTCAGCTAGGAGAAATAGAAAGAGTGCCACCAGGACACCAGACATTTCCCAAGATGCTAAGTTCGAACATCAGCAAATAGTGTCAGCTGAAGGATGAACCTAAGAATCCGCCAGAACTCCACTCACTGAAGCTCTCAGTCAATTAGCTGCATTTCCCAGAAGCCTTGGCAACTGCAAAATCCACAGGCTAGAAAATGTAAGCTTGGAGAGGGAAGGTGTCCATTACAGGAAGGGGAATTAAACATCACTACCACAAAAACAGAAACAATGAAGCACCCTCCGTTGGCTCCGACTTTATTTCTACAGAGTTCAAAAGTGTACATTTTTATCCCTACTTTAAAGAATGCTACAAGTTGCAGGCCAGCAAGGCCTATGAAATGCGTATGCATGGTTTTAATGTTTTTCATTTATCTGGATACATCCTATGAAGAACATTTGACACATTGCCTAAATAACTTTCTGTTGTGGCCGAAGGAATGCTTTGAAGTCACAGGTTTTAGACAAATTTTCAATATTTCATTAATAGGATTTCTTAGCACGGAACTGAGAGGAGAAACTGGATTCTAGCCGTGTGATCTTTGAAATGTATTTCAATTCTGTCAAATAGCAGCCACTCGCTCAGAACACAGCCTCCAACTTTGCTTGCTGTGCTCAAGCCTGCATCCGTTTGAACTTTTAAATTTTCGGTTTGAATCTATACCTCTGGCTCTTTGAAAACACCACAGTGCACTTGTTTAAGACTTAGTCCACAGCCGTCAGATCTTGTTAGACGTGTTTTCAGCTGCCAGCAAGCAGCCTTCAGTAAAAAGCCGAGAGATGACAGTTGAGGAGTGGGCACGTGATGTTAGGCTGTTGTTTTCTAGTAGAATCCCCTCTTCATAAAATCACATGCTAAGAGATAAATACACATGGATTCAGCATCATGTTTGCACCTCTTTAAACGGATTCAGGTATAAAAGTATAAAGTCTATAAAACACTGGAGATCTGGTAACAGCCCTGATTACAGTAAAATTAATGTCAGAAAAATTAGACTCAAATTTAGACTAAAAAGGGCTACAGCTGCAGGATCTGAGAGAGACCCAGGACAGTGAGCACTTTAGTCCCTGTGATGGTTACAGCAAGTCGTGCTCAACTTGATTCAGGATACAGCAAATAAATCAAATGTTAGTCATTCCTATCATCCAAAACTATGGCAAAATCATGTCAAGTTTCCATTGTGGATAATACATTTAAGGGGGTTATTTTTCAACCCTTTAACCCCATCAACACTGCTGTCTCTCCTTGATCTAGATAGCACCATGTTCTTTGTGATCTCTTCTGCACTGCCCTTTGTTTGGTTCTTGTCTTAGTCAGGGTTATGACTGCTGGGATGAAATACCATGACAAAAGCAACTTGGGAGGGAAGGGTTTATTTGGCCTGAGCTTCCAAATCACAGTCCATCATCAAAGAAATTCAAGACAAGAACTCAAACAGAGCAGGAACCTGGAGTCAGGAGCTGAAGCAAAGGTCATGGAGAAGTGCTACTTAACCTGATTTCTTATATATATATAAAAAAAAAAAACCAGGACCACCAGCCAAGGAGTGATCCAACCCACAATTGGCTGCTCCTTCTCCCACCAATCACCAATTAAGAAAATTCCCCACAGGCTTGCAAACAGACAGATCTGATGGAGGCATCTTCTCAATTGAGGTTCTCTTCTCTCAGATGACTCTAGCTTGTGTCAAGTTGACATAAAACTAGCCAACACAGTTCTAATATTAACCTTTATACATTGCATTCAGAACTAGTTAGTATGTTCTGGATCAAAGGCAAGTTATGGCCTCATAATCATCTATGGCCTCCCACATGTTTGTATTACCATCTTGTTTTCTGTATTCTAATTCTTAACCAAAGCAACTAACAACAGCAGTATTGAGTATATGGTGCAGGGAAGCCTCAAAGACTATATTATAAGTGACAAAGGAAAAGGAAAGTTGGCTCGTAAAGAGGAATAACAGAAAGCTACCTCTTCTTCTGAAAGGAGAGAGAACACATCAGCTGTCATGGATGCAAAGCATACCAAGACCTTGTTGTTAACTCTTGGCATATACACACTTGCATGTCCAATGGTCATAGAAGCCAATGTTTCCAACTCTGGTCTACAGAGGTCATCATGACAGAGGTCTGTGCATGCTTCAGGAGTGGGAAAAATATGTCTGGCCTGTTCTCAGTGCTGATGCAGTCACAAACTTGACCTGCCATGGCTTGTTTTTGCTCCTAGAGTCTAGGTTTTGTGTATGACATTAGAATAGCCCCAACTCTACAGAAACAAAAGTATTTCCTCTGCATCCTCCACACTAGGTAGCTTCAGTTCTTAACACTGAGAACTAGCTCAAGTATGTGATAGAAATATCAGGGGTTAATCAGCTCTCAGACAATCCAGGCTTCTCTGTATGTGGAGCACATCAAGTCCTTAACAAAGGATATTTTAATCTAATCAACGAAAGCATCTATTTCTCTAATGCAAGTTCCAGAGTTCAGAGATGAGTTTCTAGAATCAACCAATGAGGCTGCTGAAGAACTTTTCAAACATCTGCTAGCATGTCAACATCCCCTCGATACCTCTGAATCAAGAAAAGACTTCCTTTCATATTAACATGACAGCAGCATGCTTTTCCTTTCTTTTTCCTTTATTACAATTCACTTATTTCTGATTTTGTCATAGCTATGACATTTCCAGAGCTAACATACCTTTTCTCTAATTAAGACTTGAAGGATTATTTCTGCTCTTGTAGCAGCTCATTTCGTCCATTTTTCGAATTTCTGTATGTCAAAAATTGTATTTCCTAAGCTTCATAAAAACTGAATTTGCATTTAAATATGATTCATTTTCCTGGGAAAAGACAATCCTTTAAAAGAATGGCTTAGTCCTGCTTCACTGTGGAGACACAGGCCTGTGTCAGCTACATAAAATGGAGCATTCATATTATACCCAATGTATTTCTACATGATGCACTCTACATGCTAATTGAGAGTGATTACTGCTAATTCATAATGTGTCAAACTAAGCCAGATTAGTCTTTGAAAAAAACTCTGTGCCAACAATAAAAACCAATCATATCATTTGTCAAAAGTGTTATATTCCACATAACAGAGTCAATGCTAAATTATAAAGAATATGGACAACAATACATTTGGGGCCTATGAGTTATAAAAATTAATCTATCAAAATTTAATTTTTTGCTTTCTGATACAGCATTTGAAAACAAGTAAGTGCCTTAGTGTGTGTCTGATCTTCATTCCTTATAAATTAAGATAGCATAGAGTAAGTTCCATTATCTAGCCAGGACACAAAATTATGAGCCTATGAACTGAAGAGATGGATCAATAGTTAATAGTGCTTGATGCTCTCACAGAGCACCTGGAGTTTGGTTCTCAGCACACACACGGCTGCTCCCAACCATCTATAACTCCTGTTCCAAGGAATCTGGCCCACTCTTCTGGCCCCTGTGGGCACTACATGTCATGGTGCACAGACATTCAGGCTGGCAAAACATCCTAACATAGAAAAACAAAATACATTTTTAAAAATAAATAAATATGCGGACACATATTTTTAAATATATGGGCACAAAACAATTTGTATGACCTATACTGATTAAGTAGAGTTGTTTTGCATATCATATATTGTCTATGTAAATGAGTTTTGCGCATATTATGTGAATGAGCTTTACAAGTCCTCCATTGATTTTGTAAACGTGATAAAGCCAGAAATAGCACTTGGGAAGAAACAGAGCATTGACCAACTCGGGGAACCAGGAGTCACACCATCCAAAATGAATCCAGTGTTAGCATTTGCTATTTTCTCTTAAATCAATGCTGCAGCCCTGTCATTTATAACATGTGATGGTATCACAATCTCCCTTCCTATGTTTGTATCATAAAATGCCCTAACAAAAGAAACTTAAGGGGAAAAGTGTATATTCTGTCTCATACTTCCAGAGTACTATCCATGATGATGGGGAAGGCCTGGCCGTAGAGGTTTGAAGCATCTAATCATGTGATAGACAGTCAGAAAGGAGAGACCCATAAGTCCTCCTGCTGAGTTAGCTTCTTCCTTATATCCAGTCCAGGATTCATTCAATTAGCATAGTTACAATAGTCCCTGTAAAGCAAGCCCAGAGACAAACCTTTCAAAACAACCCTTACATGTGTACCTGGGGGTTTTAGTAGATACCAAGTTAGCAAACCACTAACATTCAGTTTGCTAGGAGGGTATATATACATATGAATGCCTTCAGATAAATGGAGATTACATAATGAAGGTCTTGGCTGTTGAGACACAAGGGAGACAAATCGGTCTTTCAGGAAATAGAAATGTTTGTAGATACATCAGGCCCACAGTCTCTGTCATCCTGTAACAACTGTGGTGGCTTATTTACATCCAGGAGGCTGCCCTCCTGAAATACTGTCCCACTGCTCCCTGGACAACTCGGTCTGATAGCGAATCAGTTTGCATCTCAATTAAAGTTAAACCTATTCTCTGGCCATCAAATGTTGGTGTACATGAGTTATTTCAGAGCCTTGATAGTTACAATAAACCTTCCAAACCATCAAGGGTAGGCTCATCATTCAACATTTCAGTCTAAACTCACATCAGCTATTTGCTGTAAGCCTCTGGACATCCTGAGCACATGCCAATCTGCTTCACAAATGTCATCCTTGGGACTGGGATATTTGGGTCAATCTCTATTCCTAATTCTTCCACAAACAAACCAAAGCACTTTCCAACTTGGGGCTTTGTTTCTGGTTCCCCATAACATTCTTGTGTTCGCTCTTCATGAACATTAACGTCCCTGTTTCCAAGGCTGTACTCCACATGCAGAAGCATCCCTCTCCTCAGAAGGTTAGGATGGTTATGTAGATTACTATCTGGACAAAGTAAAAATTGAAATCATATAATATGAGAAGAAACTAAATGAGAGTAGGTATGTGTTTATCTAGATTCTAGCAAATAGTATGCAGCTATGACCACTTTCTACAGTGTCCAGCTGCTGTCAACTGTATCTGCTACATGCTCACAACTTAACAAAGAAGCAGCCAGTCTGTGTCTCCACATTCCTTGGTTCTACCTCAGCTCTCCTTTCTCTAAGAATCTTTCAACACAGACCTGGAGAGATGGCTCAGGGTTTACGAGCACTATCAATACCCAGTTGTGATCTTAAGTTTCATTGCTTGTTTCTACTCCATACAATCTACTTCTTTAATTTTTTAACCATGATTTTTATCATAATTAAGATACTTCAACAACTTACTTGTGTATACTCTGAGATATCTGAAGTCATTATGTCTCATATACACTCCATAGATAACACTATTAGATATTCCACTTATGAAAGTATTCTAGAAGACATTCAATGATCAGATTTAGTACTTTAGTCTATACTTTAATTATAAGGAACAGTGGGTACTAACACTTGTTTCTTATAGATATTTTCCTACTCCCGTTAAACACACTCTCATTTACACAGACACAGACACACACACACTGAATAAAATATGTGTAGACATACATCAAAACATCAGAACTCAAGAAGAAATAACCAAGTCACATTAAAACTACAAAGTATTGTTTACATTGTGCCCTGCACTAAGCCCCAAACAATCTAAATATCAAGATGGAGTTACTCATGATAACATTAAGTACAAGAGAGTTGAAGCTAAACTGTTTTTCAGGCTTTTGAGAAATCAAGATTAGAGAGATAAGATCTAAATTCCCTAAATATCCAGTTGTAATGGGCAGCATGACTAAGCTCCTTCTGTTGCACTTAGTACAAGAACTGCTGGCCTGATTGGATATTTTCCTATCCATCTGTCTCCTTGCCTCTGCCTTGCAAGAGCAATGACCAACGTGCTTTCTGTTTCTTCCTTCTGGCTTTCTCCAATGATTCTCCTTCCTTGACAGAACTTGTTATTTGTTGGGAATCAAAATACCCTTCTATATAACAATAAATAGATATAAATATATAATATCTTTCTTAAAATTATTAAAGTTTTTCTGAGTACCATGTAAGTGTGTGTGTCAATTAACTTCCCATTACTATAACAAATAAGAATATCTTTAAGAACATCCATAAGCTTTGCTTTCCAACCACTTATTTTTCTCATTCACCACAGACATCTGTTTAAGGATGGAGCTAAGCCGGGGAGTTATTCAAGTAGAAGCACAAACAGTCACAAACTTGATAACAAAATTCTGTTTTATTTTTTACAGACCAATAAGTGCTTTATTTCAGGATGTAGAAAGGATTCTATCCTTTGCACTTAGTAGAGTGAACTAGGACTATACAGGCATATGATCATATAAAAATCATACAGGAAAAAACAAGCCTGATACTTTAATGAGTACACTAGTCAAAAAAGGGGTGCAACCCCTAATCTGAATCCCCTAAGAATGACATCTAATACTCTGATACAAGTGACCTACACTAACCTGTCACGAAGCAATAATGTATATGATATATTAATTTTAAAATGCACAATATGACATGAATAAACATTAAATACTTTACAATATGTAACATAACTCAGTCTCAAAAGACTGTGTATATATAATTCCACTCATAAAGTGCTCAGAAAAGATCAAAGACAAATAAAATCAACACAGCATTTTATGAAACCGCATACACTGGCATTTGATGAATGTATATTTATAATTATATTTCAATTATATCCTCTTGATATACTGTTCCCTTCATCATAATATAGTGAACTTCTTTGTCTCTTTTGGGTGATTTTTGTATAAAGTATGTTTTGTCAGAAATCAATGACTATTTCCTCTTACTTTCGGATACAATTTGCTTGTAATTTACTTTTTCCAACCTTTTAGTTTCAGCCAGCATATATCTTGGCTGATGAGATTGGGTTTATTTGCAAACAAACAAAAAAAAACCCTCAACAGAACAAAACAAGTAAACAAACAAACAAACAAAACAGGTATTTTAATTCCATGTCTTTGAACTGGGTAATTAAGACCATGTACACATGAATTATTATTGGAAAGCATCAGTGCACTAATATTTGTTATTTTATTGGGATTTTTGGTCTGGCTGGATAACAGAATTCTAATACATAACATAGGTTGGACTCCTCAGCAATGCAATAGACCTGACACTTTTAATCCCTTTCTGTCTTCTCTGAATCAAGACAGACGTGGGAAAGCTAACTTTAAAGTTCTACTCTAGCTCCAGAATCTATGAAGAACATAGAAATTAGGAGTAGAAAACCTAAAACTCTTTCCTTGTCTCTCTTTTAGTGAGAAGAATAAGCTGAGATCCCAGGGTCTCTGATGCTGGTGTGGAGGACAGAGGAGAGGATGAGGTGAGGTTTGTTCTGTAAGAGAAAAATATGTATGGGGAAGTCCAGAACATGGGACCTGATATCATTCTTTTCTGGATTTAGCAAGCAAGCCTATTACATTTTGGGACAGTTCCATATGCCCATTTCTCACAAGGCATTGTTCCAGTATGAAATTGCTGGTAAAGAATCCATTTTTAACTCTCAGTTGCCATAGGGAGAAAGACCAACAAGGGACTAAGTGTACTGACAAAGACAATCTGAAACTGGCATGGAGCCAGCCTCAACAGGATGAAGCAAGTGAATACTGACATAGTGCCTTGTAACAAGACTTTAAATGCTTGACAGTCACCCTCAGAATTACAATGGCAAAGCTGGATTCAGTCTTTATGTTTACCATTAAAAACCTTAAACTGTGTCCTGGTTCATGATTTAGTCACAACTTGATGCTACACTGTAGTACTTGACCTTTGTCTTAGTTAGGGTTTTAATGCTGTGAACAGACACCATGACCAAGGCAAGTCATGGTGTCTTTTTTTTTTTTTTTTAATTTAATTTAATTGGGTCTGGCTTACAGGTTCAGAGGTTCAGTCCAGTATCATCAAGGCTGGAGCATGACAGTGTCCAGGCAGGCATAGTGCAGGAGGAACTGAGAGTTCTACATCTTCATCTGAAGGCTGCTAGTGGAAGACTGGCTTCCACACAGCTAGGATGAGGGTCTTAAAGCCCACACCCACAGTGACACACCTACTGCATCAAGGCCACACCTACCCTAACAGGGCCACACCCTCTACTAGTGCCACTCCCTAGGCCAAGCATAAACAAACTATCACAACCACCCCCAAGCTGAAGGGACAGGAGTTGGAACCTATGAGCTGCAGACTTCAGAACACAACACTGAATGGAAACTCAAAAGCGATAGGCACACCCTCCAAATCTTCCTTGTGATAAAAGATACCCATGTTCCAAGAAGAAAGCAGGATGCTTGACTAGAAAACCATGATCCCTATTTAACTTATGCTTTCTGCACTCAACAAGGCAGAGCACACACTGCACTGAGAATTCTTCAGCCTCCCAGTCCTAGCAAGTGGTGAGAAACTTGTACAAGCCCCATGTGACTCAGGCTGTTGGGTCATGAGAGACCCCAAGTGAACCTGGGACAGGAAAGGTCTTACCTACTGCCTTCCTGTGTAAGAGAAACCACAGTTAGGAGAGAACATAGAACAGTCCAGAGCATAGTTAAATTTTGTGCTTCTGAGAGTACTCTCAGTGTAAAGGGAAAACGGAAGGAAAAGTTGGAATTCACTGACTTCTGAGGTGTGGGGTATTATCTTTGAGAAGCTTGCATAATGGGTAGAGTAAAAACTAGCATTCAATGTTATCTCAGGACAAAAGACACTAAAAATTGAGTGTATGGGAAGGCATGTGCATGTGTGTTTGTATATGCATGTGTGTTACATGAATGTGTTCATATGTGTTACACACGTGTGTGTATGTGTGTGTATATGTGTTTGTGTGTGTGTATTTGGGTGTGTATAGTCATAAATATTCTATTTCCACTGTAGACCTTGTGATTGTCCCCATCTTATATCAGATCTAAGATATAGTTATCAACAGAACTTGTGTTTGCATAGCCTTCAGAATGTATTTCTTTATCATCCTTCTCTTTCAATGGGTGATATTTGTTTGTTTTCCTTTTATACCAGATAGGCTCTTCTCTCTTAAAATACATCCTGATTACAGTTTCCTCTCCTCTACTCCTCCCAGTTGCTGCCCACTTCCCCTCCCTCCAGGCCCACTCCCTTTGCAGTCTCTCACTAGAAAATAAAAGGCTTCTGAGAGATAACAACAAAGCATGGCAAAATAAAATATAATAAGATATTTTTAAATATCACACTGAGGCTGGAGCAAGCAACCCAGCAGAAGGAAAAAAGCCCTAAGATCAAGCCCAACATTCAGAGACCTACTCAGTCACATACTCGAGTCCTATAAAAATACTAAGCTGAAAGCTATACACAGAGGACCTGGTGCAGACACTTGCAGGCCCTGTGATTGTTGCTTCAGTTTCTGTGAATTCATATGAGCTGTGCTCAGCTGATTCAGAAGGTCTTGTTCTCCTGGGGTCCTCCATTCCCTATGACTCTTCTCCTCTTTTCGATCCTCTTCCCTGGGTTCCCTGAGCTTTTCCGGGAAGGATTTGATGAAGACATCCGACTTAGAGCTGTATGTTCCAAAGACTCCCTCTCTCCACATAACATCTAGCTGTGGGTCCCTGTAGCTTTTCCCATTGGCTGAAGTAGGAAGCTTCTCTGACAATGGCTGAATCAGGTGTAAGGCTCCATGATTCACAGAAGAATGATACCCTCGACTCAAATAGTATGTAAATGCAATGAGTGTTTTATTCTTCAGAAGTACAGCATGCTGGGGTCTCCCGTTACCAAGATAGAGAGACAACCAAGTGAGCTCTCAGGCCTGATTTAAAGCACATTAGAGCAATTCTGGGGGCAGGTAGGCTTTGTCTTATTCTATCTCTAGGCATTTCAGAACTATTGATGGGGTATGGTGGCTGGAAACTGTTGCTGAGGAATCCTGGACTATTTGGGCTTTTTCTTACTCTATCTCTAAGACATTCCATTACTGGGGAATGGGGGCTGGCTAGAAACTGCTGACCCATTGTCCTTGCTTTGGGCTAGGTGGTGGGGCAGGTTCTGACTAGCTGCCCAAAGCCTGAGTTTTTAGGCTTAATCTCCTGAACTGCCCATATGAAGCCTGTCATGGAATCAGCCTGTCTCATTAAAGGAAGGTGACAAAGCCTATGAAGCTGATGTTGCTGTACCAGGGAAGTGTTAGTGGTCTCCAAAACTCAGACAGGAGCTGATCTGATGCAACTCACAGCAGGGTCTTTATTCTATTCAAGCTAGCTCACCCACACACACACACACCAATGCACACAGGATGGTTTGGGGGTGAAAACTCCAAATGTCTATCAGAGCAAGGTTTTATAGTAAGCGGCAAGCAGGGAATACACTGACAAGCATCTAATTGGAAAGCTACTGTGGCCTTTAACATAGTTGGCTGGTACTGGGAGTCATAGCATAAACTTAATTGCTGCTCCCCTCTGCATTGGTGGTTGTTAAGCAGGGGATGGGCTTGTAACCTAGGGTGCAGGTTTGTTGGGGGAATAACCTGGAGACACTGGTTGGGGGTGTAACCTGGAGACTGGAGCTAGGCTAGGCTTTTGTTGGGGGGGCAACTTGAAAACCAATGCTAGGTACAAGGCTGTTAGTTTACCTGAGTTCAATCTTAGGTCAGGTTCTCTAAAATGGAGTCTGAACTTTAAAAAAAAAAAATTGGCATTTCAGTGTATTCACAAGAAATGCCTGCTGGTGTTAGGGGCTGAGATACTGGGGTGGAGAAAGAGGATCTGGAGAAGATCCTTGTGAACCCTTGGGGATAGAGTCAGGGAGGAAAAGGAGACTACAACAGGTTTTCTGTTGCAGAGTTGGGAATGAGACTGGGTGGGGCTGAGAGGTGAACCTAGAGGAGCAAAAGGAAAAATTTGAATCCTCAATCAGCTTATTTGTTGCTGTGTCAGGAGCAGCCTGTGGGTTAGCAGTTGGGGGGGGGGGGTGCTGAGGTTGGAGGCTGAGACAAAGCAAAGAGGTGGGGGAGGAAAGCTAGAAAAGAAGATCTGTGTGATCCACAGGAGAGGGGGATAGGGAAGACTGCCACAGATATTCTTCTACAGAGCTAGGGATGAGTCTGGGCTCAATGGATGATATTTAAAATATTAATAGTGAAAAAGTGTAAGCATAAAATTTAAAAGAAAAACTTGACATAGGATTAACAGTCTCTTTGTGATCCCATCCATCCTTTGACCTGTCAACAGCTGCTCCTTGTTCTGGTCCATCTGTTCTGAACACCATCTCCTGCATGAACAATTTTTACCTCTCAAATGGATGAATCTTATTTGTACATGTCTAGTGGTTTCAAACACATCATTTCATTTAAATATCTAATAAACTGTACTGGGGAGTTATTGTTAAATTACAGTGAAGAACAGTGGTGCATAATAAAAAAAAAACAGTCTCTAAAGTTCAAATCATTGTCATAGCCAAGCAGGTGCTGCATGCTCAGAATCCCAGAATTCAGCGGGCTGAGGTGGAAGGCTTTTTGTGGGTTAGAAGCCAGCCTAGACTACAGAGTAAGACCCAGTTTCCAAATACCCAGTTAATTAAGGGTGTTTGAGAATGTGTCCATGTGTATGTTTGTTTGTACATTGGCTATTGTTCTTTCATTGATTGGTTCAAGCTGAGGATGTAGCCCAGGAGCAGAGTTCTAGCTTAGAATGTGCAAACACTTGGTTCAAGCTCCAGCATCATATATACATGCCAACATACTTGGTACAGAATTGCTCTACAGGATTTTCTTATCTCTATTTCTGTCATTGTGATACCTTCCCAGTCTCTTTATTTCTTGAGTGTCCTTTCCAGTTGTGTTTACTTAGAATGACAGACCATGTATTAACCACATGGATGAGTTCATAGCCCTTAAGATTCTGTTGCTTCCCTAAGCCCACCCCAGTTTCACTCAAAGTTTTACCATAGGAGCCTTTAGGGAACACATTGGATTCACACTCTAACGGGTAACAACCAATACACACAATCCTAAAGTCTAGCCATGACTAGCTTGAGCAGTAGCTAAGTCTAAGCACATACAATGGAGGTTCCAATGCCTATGTCCATGATAGTCAAGGTTACTGGTATAAAGAGGCCATCCTACAGGGAAAATTAAGATAGCATTATCTTGCTGAAGAAAGCCAGGCAATGCAATAGAGAAGAGGCAATTTTAAACTCAAAACTTCATACTAAGGCTCTTGCTCTCTCTTGCTCTTGCTCCAGCTCTTGCCTTCCTGCTTCCATTCTCTCCCCATTCCCATTCCCTTCTCCCCTCTCAGTCTATGTGCTCATGGCTGGCATCTACTTCTCTCTCTCACTCTCTCTCTGCCTTTCTCTATCTCTACTACCCTCTTGACTCACCTCCCATACCCTGAATAAACTCTTTTCTATACTAAAAACCAACAAACAAACACAAAAATCCTGCATACTAAGTATGATATATCATAGATGGCCTTTTCAAGACAAAAGAAAAACTGCCCAAGCCATGAAGAAGGAAAAGTGTGAAAACAATACAGAGCTTACTTCATTCTCCTTTTAGGAAGTGGGCCTCTGAGCTCATGCAAAGGAAGGGCAGATATGAGTGCAGAGCATGATGCTAAGAGCCAGGGCTTATGTCACCAGCACTTCAGCCTATGTCACCCAACACCTTAGTCCAGATCACCAACATCCTAGCCTATGTTACCAACATGTCAGTCTGTGTCACCAATACCTCAGTCTATGTCACCAATATGTCAGTGACCTAGAAACCTGAAGCTCCAAACTGTGAGCCTCAGGAGCAGACATGACACACATCTGAACACACAACAGAGCACTGCCCTCTGGTCCTACAAAGAGTGGATCTGCTCATAGGTCATGATAATGGGTGATGGCCAGCCCCACCATGCTTGGGGTGAAGTAGACTGTGCAATGCTGTCAGCAGAGATAGGGAAGTTGTAGTTTGCACACTCAGAATCACAAGATCACTGAATTGTGTGTTTATAATGGTAAAGAGACATGGTATGCATGCATAATACATACATACACACATGCATGCACACATACATATGCACATGCATATACTCTTCAGTTTATAATATAGATGCTCAAATTCAGATTCAGGGGACTCAGAAGCAGATAAGGTGCCTCTTCAGCACTTAGATAAGGAGTGTTCTTGCAGCAACTAATCTGAGCCCAGAGGGTCAGCTAAGGATTAAAGGGAATTCATGTTCTGCATAAAGTGAAGCTGTGTCATCCTGAAAACACCCATTCTCTCTGGCCTTCGTGTGGCCCTTCTGCTCTGCAATCTGGAGCTGCGGATGTTTCATTTGTGTTGCTTGTGTGAAAGCCTCCACATCAATGTAAAGAATAGCTGTAACATTGCTTTTGGTCCATGGGCCTCCTCCTTGGTATGGACAATGTCAGAAGTATCTTCTCCCATTGTTCTGCCAAAGAACAGAATAAAAGCAATACCTCAAACTCAGGTCCTCAGCTTTAGTGGCAAGTGCCTTTTACTTACTGAGCCATCTTCCTGGCCCTGGTTTTCATATATGACAGTGGTGGTTTGAATTAGAATGTCCCCCACAGTCTAATATATTTGAATTATTGTTCTACAGGTGATGGAACTGTTTGGGAAGGATTAGGAGGTGTAGCCTTGTTAGAGGAGGTGTGACAGTAGGAGTGGGGCTTTGAGGTTTCAAAAGTTCATGCCAGTCCCAGTTAACTCTCTGCCTCATGGCTGTTGTCTCAACACATAAGTTCACAGCTACTGTTTCATGCCATAGCTGTCAGACTCTCTACCATGCTCTCTACCATGATGGTCAAGGACTCAACCTCTGAAGCAAACCCCCAATTAAATGATTTCTTTTATAGGTTGCCTTGGTCATGGTGCTCACTGTCACAACAATATATATATATACACACACTGAATGATGTTATGAAGCTGGGTATCCTCATGAGAACCTAAACCACACTGTGACAGAGTTATCTCCTCCTCCCTTAGGCTCACTATTCTGTTCTGTGACCTCACAAGTAAAAGGGAATCTTACTACTTTTTAGCTGTATAATCATGGTAAATCACTCTTACCTGTTGACATCTGTCAATTAAGTTTTGAAGAGAGTAGATCCATTGGTGTGATTATATGACCTAACCCAGGGGTTGCCACAGCCTCTTCTCTTGTTCACACCTCCTAGGCATCATTTTGTCCTTCCAACCACCCTGACCCACGCATGTGGACAGCATGAAGGCTCCCAGCCACACCCCTTTAACTAATCTCCTCTCATGTCACATTATTTTTTCTTTATGTTTCTTACTTTATCTGGTTGATTTGCTGACAGTGGAACCTGTTTCTGCCTACTTTTTGTCCCTGTCAATCAATTCTACTTTCCCCAGGTTGAGCTATAGTCTTCGAAGAAGTGCCTTCCTTCTGACGTCTCACAATCCTTTCTTGTACAAATAATTTCATCACATAGATTCAGGAATTAAGACATAAATACTAGAAGTAATCTGCAGAGCAAGCATCTTCATTTGAAGCACAGAGAAAAAAGTAATCCACAAAAATATCTCCATTTGAAAAATGAAAATCCTACATTTGAAAAATGTTAACCCTACAAATTAAACCCGGTGTATTAATCTGTGCTAGGTTTATGCTGCCAGTGTCAGTGTGATTCTAACTTAACACTGGCTCCTTGGTGACTGTCCCTTTCTACTAAGTTTAAGTTCTTTAGCATAGTTTACAAGAGGTTTAGGTTTCTGGCACCAATCTGAGTCCTTTGGCTCCCAGGCTCACTCTCTTTGTGAAATTTGACTGTGACCTGTTTTTTCATACTCAGTGCCTCTGAGGATAACACTGATACTGGTAGGGACTGATCTAAAAGCAGCATTAATTGAATGTTGTACAGTTGGGACCTTATGCTGAGTGCTGGGACAAAAGAAAAATCACTAGGACCCAAATATATTCCTCTCAGGGACGGATCTCACAGTCTACTGGGAAAAATAAGTATCCCCCATAAATGAATTATAGAAAACAATCTGTGCCTATAAAAATTCTGAGTTTAAATTTTGGAGGCATATAGGAAGGGAAGAACTGTGTTGGTTATGAAAAATATACAAGGAGATAGATATTTAATTCAATGATATAATGCTTATCTAGAAAATACAAGACCCCAGGTTCAGTACCCAGAACAGGAAGGAAAGATAGGAAGAGAAGAAAAAAGGGAGAAGGGAGGGAGAGGGGAGAGAAGGTAGGAAGAAAAGAAAAAGGGGGCAGAAAGAGCAAAGGAGAGAATAAAAGGAAAGAAAAGAGGGAGAGAGGAAGAGAAGGAGGGAGGGATGGATAGATGGATAGATGGAGAAAAGGAATATGATGTCCTATTCCGGCATCCATGGGCACCTAAGTTCACATGTGTATACCCCCATACACATACATATAATAAAAGTGAAAATAAAACTTTTTAAATGTTATTTATGTGCTACTGATAAGTGTTTTTCTTTCATAAAATGACTTCTTTGACCCATAGAGGAAGTAGCTAGTAGATTGATCTTACATTAATAATTTACCATTATCAAATAGTAGAGCAAAATAAGAAAAAAATTAAGATTCAATGTATATAGACAGATTTGCCTGTTTAGGCTTTAGGCAAAAATATTTCATCTTAAAACAGAAAATTTGGAGGAAGTAAAATCTGACTATAGCAATTACCAGTCATGCAATTTATGAAAAATTTAAAACTAAATGAATCTCTTTATAAAATAGGATTAGCTCAAACCACTTTATACTGTTACTGGGCATCTGGGATGCAAAAGACACCTCGCCATGCCTGGCTTAGACAATATTCAGTAATTGCACACTCATTTAATTATCCTCTCTGGGTTTTATTTCTTCTTGTGTCTATAATTTAGAGAGTTGAGCTAAATGGCTCCCTAGGTGGGCACCTCTTCAATTTGTACATTCTAATCACTACTGATAAACTCATTGAGACTGAATAGTCTGCTCCAAGGAGTTTCTGAGTTGCCTCGACATCTCTGCAGAGAAAACCTGGGATCAGGTCATAGCTGTCTCACCAGCCTTCTTTCTAGAATTTTCTCACTGGGATAGGGGACTAGGGAGGACATTTGGTGTTTTATTCATGAGAGGAAATAACACTGGCTCAATTAGTCATTAATCATCTGCAAAACATAACTTCCAGCTCTCAGCCTTGAGGATTCTTACATCTGGAGGCAGCCAGAGATGATTCTAGCCATAGACTCTCAACATTTTTTATGATTTCTAATTACTCACCAGTGTTTCTTTATAGATAGGAGAGCAGGGGCTGGATTGACCATTTAGCCATATACCTGGAGGATAAATGAGCTGGCCTTTAGCAATGACAGAAAGGTACAAAATTTATCAGCATGAATCTCTGATCATGGTCAAACTGAGGAACTCTGGGAAAACAAATGAATCAAAACTCATCTTCATTGAACTCTTATTCCATGTAACTCTCTAAGTCCACTTCTGCAGTTAGCCTTGATTTGGCCCAAAGAAGGAAGAATTTTGGCTTACAAAGACCTCTTTTCAACTATGCCCTGTTTTCCCCATATTTGTGTTTCTAATGCTGCAACAAAATACCATAACCAGAAAACAAGTTGTGTTTCTGTGTGTGTATGAGGAATAGGTGGTATTTGGCTTACACTTCTACACTGTTGTTTATCACTGAAGGAAGTCAGGACAGGAGCTCCAATATGGCAGAAATTTGGAGGCATGAGCTGATGCAGAGGCCATGAAGGGTGTTGCTTACATGGGATGTTCCCATGTTTTTCTTAGTCAGCCTTCTTATAGAACCCAAGACCTACCAGCCCAAGGAGGTACCACCCACAACGGGCTGAGCCCTTTCACACTGATTACTAGTTTGGAAAATGCTTTACAGCTCGATCTCACTGAGACATTTCCTCAGCTGAGGCTTCTTCCTCTCTGATGAGTCTAGCTTGTGTTGGGTTGACACACAAAACCAGCCAGTACAGTTCCTTTAAGTAGTTTATTTCCAGTAGTTGATCAAAATGATGAGGAAAGTAGCCAATTCACAAACATTTAGAGTCCTTTCAGAGCCTGATATATAATACACAAAGTAAACATTTTCAAGTGTTCCCATGCTATACACTATAAATGTTATTGAGCCGATAATGCATGTTTATTTTTTAAAAAGTTGATGATTGTCATGCAAGTTATATGATTGTAAGTATTGCAGAGAAGGCATTTGGGTTTGGGTGTCTGAATACCAGGCTTGCACACTTAGACATTTGACCACAGATCTCACAGTGTAGAGCTAAGTAAATTAGATGTAACCAGTACCTTTGCACACTTGCTAATGAGTTAGTATTTAATATTAATTCCTAGACTTTCAAGGTCAAATAACAAAGAATGATCAGATTCTTCCCAGGATAAAAATAGTTTGTAGCAGAGCTAGAGATAGATAGCAATAGATAGGTAGATAGATAGATAGATAGATAGATAGATAGATAGATATGTATATATGTATGATAGATATATGATAGATTATACATATACACATATATATACATACACAGAGAGAGAGAGAGATGATAGGTAGATGGATGGATGGATGGATGGATGAATGGATAAGTCTGTAGGTAGGTAGGTATTTATAGAAATCCCAGATATATTGTCAGGAAATCTCCGTAAATTCTGCTTATTGTTGCTGTTTTCTTTTCTGCTGAAATTTATGTTCAGATTGAAGAATTAGACTGTGTGCGAACTCTTTCCACCAACTAGAAGACTGTACAAGCAGAAGAGGTTGGTTGTGATTGAGTATTAAGAGTAAGTCAGAGAATTTTGTAGTGAGTCCACATGATCCAAGGATCTAAGCTGCACTAGCAAGTTAATAACTGGTCTACCTCAGAACAGCAGTCACTGACAGGAAGACCTCATTTTCCCCCTTCTTTCTGCTTTTTAACCACTTGACTACTTCTAATAAATGTGGTCAGGGGGGACTATAATTAGAAATTGAATGAGTCAACTCAAGAGTATGATAACTAAAAGGTCAAAGCAAAATAAATGATGAATTTGATATAGAAAACCTAATTTCTTAAAATAGAAAATGATCTCATAAAAATTAAAGACTGATTTTTTTCTGATTGAATTATCTGGCCAATGACAAAACAGAGACAGAATGTATTCTCTGGAACCCTTTGAGGTGGTGACATGCAAACGTAAAGTACACGTATTCATAAAATGTTGAGAATATAAGGAAAAAGTAAAGTTTAAGAATCACAGGATCATAAATTAGCAAACTAGTCTCAAAGAAAATTTGGAGTCAAATCAGGCTTTAAGGTTCTCCATGTCCTGTCCTAGCAGCTTCATCACTAACACACAAATTAACAATTAGATTTCAGGTCAGTGTCTCTCTATCATTCTGGTTTATATCCAAGTTAGACATAGTTTCCATATATTTCCCATAAATATTATGGGAAATCACTATTTTCCCAGAGTGAGTGAGCAAGCTACCTTTCGTGTTCTAAAAGGAGCCAAATGGAAAGGAAATTGTCAGGAAGTGTCATTAAATAAGGAACTGGAATGTTATTCTTGATTCTATTTCTTGAAAACGAGATCGTAAGGTCCAGTTGGGGATTCAGGGTTTCAAAATCACACTATGGAAAGCAGTTGAAGTTGGAGACTTGGAGGAAATGACCACCCTTTACCCTGTGAGCATTAGAGGACTCTATAGTACAGGCAAGATCTCAAGGGAATTCTCTTCATCCAGAACCCCTGCCATGCTCTGTGAAGCAACAGGAGCCTATTAATCATAAATGGTCAATCTATAACTGTAGAACTGCCATCTCCAGGAGAAAAAGTGGACAGGCCCTGCCTGGAATCCACTCTTGAGCTACAGGCTATAGCCCTGAATGTGAACATTGCCCACGACCCTAGTCTTTTCTAATCTGGTGAGAATCAGCCAAAATCCAAACTGTTGGTACTATGGTCTACCACATACACTGAACATTCAACATTTACAGCCAATCTTTTAGAGAAAAATCATATCTCTGTTCATGGCCTCTGCCTGACTTAAATCAGTGAAACCAGTTATAATTTGGATATAAAATGTCCCTCGGTGATGCATATGTTGAGGCTTGCTCCTCAGCAGTGGCTCAACTGAGAGGTGACTGGACTTGAGGACATTGATCTAATCCATGGATCAACTTATTGATGGATTCATGCCTGGAATGCATCATTAGATGGTAGTGGACACTAAATTCTGAGTTTGATGTATAAGAGAGTGTTATTTCACTAAAGCACATGAATCAGTCCAACTCCACAGATGGTAGATATAATCATAACAAATGTTTCAAGATGCAGTTTTCTCCAAATCCACTGGAAACACAGGTATTTGGAAATGTCTATCTTAGCCACTGTTCACCTCTTTACTTCTTCCCTGTCTTGACACAGCTCCAGTCCAGCTTTCTCATACCCACTGGTCCCTGATTGTGTTGCCATGTGTATAACTAAGTACAATGTCTATCTCCATAAATTCTCACCCAGAGAGTCTGTTGCTTTTGCGGTCACAGCCACTGCCAGTCTATTCTGAAGGAAAGCACTATCTGGTCGCTCACTATCCCATGCTACCCAATGTTCCTTCTAGTTTGTCTCTGCTTACCGTCTCATTGTGTATGCCAACCCTTTGCTACTTGATTCGGATGTGTTTTGAGATCTGAGATTTCTTTCTATTGCTGTTGTCTCTTTTAAATAAAGTCTCCCCTTATTCAGACCCCACATATTTATTCTCTTTGGTTATCCTTGGTTACATTGTACTTTCAAATAAAATAACAGCTTGTCCAAATTGATCCCACTCTCCCCAGTATAGTTAAATTTAATGACAGTATGTTTATTCTTTCCCACTATATTAAAATAGCTATAGCTTCTCCCTAAGTTGTAAAATCACCCTAGAGGATCCTGTCATGGCCTGGCCCAAGGCAAATCAGTATGCCAAAGATATGGCTTTATTTGCTTTGTGGAAATTCCCTGAGCTGCTCATACCTCGTGGTTCACTACAGAATCCACCTCACTACTTTATCTCCTTTCCTCTCCCCCCTCTTATACTTCACTTTTCACCTCTCTTCTTTCCATCTCCCCCTGTTGTCTCCAGCCCTAGCCCCATACTCATATACATCGTGATGATAACATTTACTGAGCTCCAGTTCTCTATAGAAGCTACCTCTCTCCTGGTGCTCTCTGGAGCTCCAACATGCCATCCATCACAGATTCAGACCTTCATTCATCAGTCACTTAACTTGTGTCCAGCATGCTGATAGGAAACTACAGATACCATGATAGATGATGCAGAGGTTGTGTGGAAGTATATAATTACAGAGAAACCTGCAGTCTTTGTGCTATTCTCTATCTCCTGTATAGCATATTTTTTTAACTTAACTTTTATTCTTATAGCTATCAGACTATTGAAGTTTCAGGAATATAAAAAGAAGAAAATAGCCAAAGAGGTAAATTATTGCCTTGCATTCATACACAATACAGGCACTGAAGGCATAAGCACCTCTGCTTTGATGCCTATTCTCCTTTCCTCTGTGACACCATTTCAAAGACAGAAGTAATCAAAAGAGGAAAACAGGAAGCATGAACAACCTCAGATACATCCTATAATGCTAGTGTACTTAGCATAAAAAGATTAACTTTCCAACAACAATATTAAGACTCCTGGACCCCACATCACCTTAAAAGATATGTTGTTCCTGTCAGAGAAGTCTAGATCAAGTGGTCATGTAATGTTGAGCTGAGTAGGTTATCAATATGTTTGAGCTGCATAGACTATCTGTGGGAGAAAGGCAAATTTCATTAGAAATCTGTATTGTTTTTAGAAGAAAACAAATGGGTAACAAACCAAGCTTATGCTTATGGAGTACAAACCACTAACCCAACTGCAAACATAGGAGCTAGGCGTTGTCTGTGTCATGGAAATACGGGGCCAGCCATTCCACTGCAGAAAGAGAAACATTAAAGATGTGAGAAGCATTTTTCCACTATGCCAACATAAGGTTTGCACAGATATTGATAATGGAATCTTCATAGAGTGTAATGATGTTGGAAATTGCTGGAGACACGCTTTCAAGGCACTTGTCTTACATGACTAGAATATGATTTTGCCACAGTTTCGATGCACAGAAAACTTCTGGTGGGAAAGCACAGTACACCCCTCTTCTTTCCACCTGCCCTTTTATTCACTATCCCTCCCAGGTCTCTCTGCTTCAATAAACACTCCTTAGACCCTGCAAAGAAGAGTCAGGGCAGAGTGACAGCTGCATGCATACTTACAAGTATGGGTGCACACATATCTGTGGATACAGATGGATGCTGGCATAGCTTTTTGTCCCAATGGAGCTAGCAATTTTTCTAAAAGATTGACAGGTACATTAATCTAAGATGTGTAATTCAGTCTGCAAATGAATTTTATAGCAGTGTCTTAGTTAAGGTTCTACTGCTGTGAAAAGACACCATTACCAAGGCAACTCTTATAAGGATAACATTTAACTGGGGTTGGCTTACAGGTTCAGAGGTTCAATCCATTATCATCAAGGTGGGGACTTGGCAGCATCCACGCAGACATGGTACAGGAGAAGCGAAGAGTTCTACATCTTCACCTGAAAGCTGCTAAGAGTCGTTAGGAAGAGGGTCTCATTGCCTACCCCCACAGTGACATACTTCCTCCAACAAGGCCACACCTCCTATAGTGCCATTCCCTGGGCCAAACATATTGAAGCCACCACAGGTAGAGATCAGGGAAAGGTATAGATCAGAAGTCAGTCAGAAGTGAACTGGTCAAAGTAGTCATGTTTTGCTTTGGCTGACTCTATTTTGCATGCTTCCCTTAAATGCTCTCCAGCCTGACAACCGCATGCTGCTGAGCAGAACATCCTGGTCCAGCCACCGATCTAGCTCTAGAAAGTTCACTGTTTGAATCAACTATTGCTTTTGAAACTTTCCTTAACAGAAACTTGGGAAATGTCTACCACAGAGCCTGCCCTGATATGATATAACTTTGAGGGCTTTACAAACCCTACCCAACCTCTCTCCAAGAATGAGAATCTTTTGTTATGTGAGTCCATCTTACCCACTGACAATAAAGGACGCTTAGTCCGACCATCACTGAATGGCTTCTTTTATGCCTAGTGGGGGTATGACAGAAGCACCCAGCAAATGGGAATATTTGGAAAGTATGTAAAATCTTTGAAATATAAAATTGAACTAAGTATAAAAACAAACATAGGAAAATGGTATCCATGTTAACTGAGGGTGAAAAAGATAACATGATTTTGCTTACCCAGAAGTTTCATACAGGACACTACTAAAGATAATTCTAGAAAAGCAACCTAGGGGAAAATCTGAAGAGATTCTCAAGTAGTATTAAGAAGACAAAGTTGGCATCTGTTGAGTAGAAGGCATCACTGACAAGCTCTGACAAGAAGCAACTATGAGTTGGCAGTAACGAGAAAGTGAGAGCTCAAAGCCAATTAATAGTTTACTGCATCGCTGAGGCCACAGTCAGGGCAGAACAAAAATAGACTAGTTGACAGGGGAATTTTGAAGGCAAATATTAAATACATAGAGAGAAGCCTCTGAAGAATTTCAGAGCACTCTCTTCTTTTTTTTTAAGTAGACATTTTGCAAAAGAATTTTCTAGTTGGCGCACCCTTTGGGATCTGCAGTACCTTTATACACTATTCCCATGTTGCCATTACTTCTGACCACCGATATCTAACTCTTCTCCATACCTCTGATAGCCATGTATGGTTCAGGCTGGTAAAACTGTGTGTGGTTATCCTTCTGGATCCTTCTGTGCTTCATATCCTGATCTCTCTAATCATGTTCAGGAAACTTGTTCACACAGAATAAAGCCCTTTCTCCAAAGGGCAAAAGAGAGTTCACTTTGAGCCAAATATGAGTAGCCAGAGTTTGGAAACATGGTAGCTATGTTGGCACAGAGCTACTGTCTGACAACAGTCTTAGCTCTGGGGTTGGCATTAGCTAACTATCTTCTAAAACTATAGTCCAAAGATTCTGGCTGATCCTGGAAAGGATGTTGGATCAGATAGAGAGATGGAGGATTACTCAAGATGGATAATGTCGACTCTAGATTTACAAACTTTTAACTCTCACTATTCACCAAGTTCTCAAAGGCTCTGTCAGCTATAGCTTCAGGACACACAAGACTGTTTTAGGGAGCCATGTTCCCATCATTCTATTTTTCTGAAGAATGTTTAAGTCCAGCATCTGTATGGATGTTTCCTTCGGCTGTGTCTTTAGTGACAGAATGATCTTTGCCTACAGTTTTAAATATTTGTGTTATTACTTGCTTGATCCATTTTTGTTGTTTAAATGGTTGGAGATCCAGAACCTTCCAACATTTTTTTTTCTGTTTCATTATTCTTTAATGCATTTCAAATAAAAGTAACTAACCTGGACCCTTTGGGCTCTCAGAGACTGAACCACCAACCAAATGACATACACAGCCTAGACTTAGGCCTCCCCACACATGTGTGGCAGATGTGCAGCTTGATCTTCATGTGGGTCCTGAACAACTAGAGCAGGGGATATCCCAAAAGCTGTATAATATAATATATTTCAATAATATATATTGTATATTATATTGTATATTGTATATTAATTATATATTATGTTATATTATATGTTATATATTATATATTGTATTATGTATTGTATTATGTATTATGTATTATATATTACATATTATATTATATTATAAATTCATATAAAATATGTTATATAAATATATAATTATATTATAAAATATATAATAAATATAATAATACATAAATAATATATACTATATAATATAAAATATATGTAATACATAAATACAACATTATGTATTTATTTTTTATATAATTTATAAAAGTATATAAATTTATATAATTTATATATTATATACCTATATAATAATATATATGCATATGTAATATATAATATATAACAAATTATATGAATTTATCTAAAATATTTTATATTTATATATAAATATATATGATTTAAATGAATATATTATATATTATATATTTTCTTTTTGAATATTTCTTTATATATAATATACTAATTTATATCTCCCCTTTGTCTAAACCATTCAAAGACATGTCACTTCTTTCAGAATAAAAACTCAAGATCCTTAGTTGAAGGCATACAATTTCTCAGCTCAGTGGTTGTTTCTCCATACACTTGCATAAGGTTTATGACTTGAAATTAATGAGATACTAGATGGTCATGGATGGAGAAAGAGCTCACAATACCCCAGCTCCAGCTGAGAAACTATTGGGAGTGAGTGGCAACCGGATGACAAAGTCATGGGAGGGGCACTAGTAGATTGTCCGTGCTCAGTGGACAGCACCACGCAGACAGGCAGCACCACGCAGACAGGCAGCACCACGCAGACAGACAGCACCAATTAGACACCGTGGGATATAATAAAAATATAGAGAGGATATGAAATTGGGCCTGGGACATGTTAGACAGATCTAAGGAGAGTTATACTGGAAAGTAAATGGGATGATATGATTGTAATACAGTGTGTGTGTGTGTGTGTGTGTGTGCGCGTGTGCGTGCGTGTGTGCGTGTGTGTGTGCGTGTGTGTGCGTGTGTGCGTGCGTGTGTGCGTGCGTGTGTGCGTGCGTGTGTGCGTGCGTGTGTGTGCGTGTGTGTGTGCGTGTGTACGTGCGTGTGTGCGTGCGTGTGTGCTTGCGTGTGTGTGTGTGCGTGTGTGTGTGTGTGCATGTGTGTGTGTATGAATTTAGTGTGTCCCACTTTTTTCAGGCTATCTGTTGTACCACAATTTCCTCACAATATGTGGTGAAATAGAGAGGAAGTGATGGGTAACCAAGAGGCACCTGTAGCTACAAAGAGCCTGCCAATGAGCCAGAAGGCTTCCCATCAAAAAGGTTGTCTCTCAAAGTTATTACAGCAGATAGAAATGCCAACAGCATTGTGTGCAAATACATAATGGTAGCTCCATGATGAACCTGCTGCTGGCTACAAAGGATCTTTCATCATCGTCGTCGTCATCATCATCATATTTATTATTATTGTTGTTCCTGTGTTCTAAAATACAACTGAGTGGTTCTTTTGTCCTTTGAATTGGGGATGTGGCTTTGCCAGAGTTTCTATTTTAATAAAACATGCCGAAAGCAACCTTAGGAGGAAAGGCTTTATTTCAGGTTACAGCTCCCAGGTCACACTTTGTCAGTAAGAGAAGTCAGGGCAGGAACTGAAACAGAGGTCACGGAGGAGCAATGCTTACTGACTTATTCCTCGGAGTTTGCTCAGCCTGCTTTCTTATACAACCAAGGACCACTTGCCCAAGATGGTACCACACATAATGAGCTGGGACCTTCCACAGCAAGCTGCAATAAAGAAAATGTTCACAGGCTTGCCCAAAGGCCAACTGGGTAGAAGCATTTTCTCTATTGAGGTTCCTTCCCTCTTTCCAGGTAATTCTAGTTTATATGAAGTTAACAAAAACTAACCAGATCTGATCTATTATTAACCTTTGTGGATTTATTTTTCTTTCCTTCCTTTTTCCTTCCTTCCTTTCTTCCTCTTTGCCTTCCCCTTCTCCCTCTCCCTTCCCCTTCTCCTTCCTGTGATCTCCCCCTCCCCCTTCCCTCTTCCTTGCCCTCCTCCTCCTCCCCCTCCTCCTCTTCCTCCTCCTCCTCCCTCAGCTATGCATCAGTAGAAGGCAGACCTGCTGCTGGAGAAAGATGCAACAGTGATTCTCTTTTCAGTTGGTGACCATGCAAATGCCACCATACCTACTTCACATACCGTAAAGCCCAACCAACTCCGTCTTTTGAGAAGAAGCTCCATGGGCTAAACTCCAATTCCAGGAGGAAAACCACAAAGTCCATTTAAGCAAACATCAAATGGCAGCCCCCACAGAGAAACAACCAGTCAGGCGGCAACAGCAGGATCAAGGTACATAGAGACAACCTAAGATGTGCTGCAGAAAATAGATAACCTAGCCATCCTGTTTGTCAGGTGGGTTTACCTCCATGTTTGCTTCCTGCTGAGTATGCCAGAAATGCAGATTTTAAGATATTAACTTGCCGACATATATGGAACTTTTCCCAGCTTGCTGTAACCACAGTAAATATCGTGCACCCCTAGACTCAAGGCTCTCACATCTGACCCACTTCAACAGTGTCTGTGAGAGTCCTTGCTCATGAACTTATAATAAAGACCCTTGTGCATTTGCATCAGAATTGGCTTCTTGGTGGTCTTCGAGGTTCCTGTGACTTGGACATAACAAGGCATCATCTGAAACCAAACATTCCTAGGAATAAAACTTAGCTGCTATTAGTAGAGACTCTTTTTATTTTTATTATGTTATTATTAATGTCTCTGTGTGAGCGTCATGTATGAACCTCAGATGTCAACTTTCTGCAGTTAGTCTTCTCCTTGTACCTTGCTGAGGCAGGGTCTCTCTTGACTTTACCACTCTGAGCTTACAGATGGCTCTCCCATCCCCCTCCCATCTCCTGGAAGGAGTGCTAGCCCCTCCCATCTCCTGGAGGGAGTGCTAGCCCCTCCC